>LPNX010349683.1:337582-466854 GCA_001517045.1 Pseudotsuga menziesii | reverse complement strand
GATAGGAAGGTGAAAAGGCTGGTTTTCAACCGCCACATCTAATGTATAAATAATAGCTTTTGGCAATGTAATATTAATCAATCGGGAGTTATACCTAACAGTATTACCTCACAAAAATTAGTATTACTTCACGAATTAAAGCAAGTGAACTTCGTCAACTCATCATTTATTTCATTTCAAATCTCTATCTCAGATGGCTTTTCACAAGTAATTTTCCGCATTCTCCTTTTTTTCCACTGTTGATTCATCCAATATTATAGAAAAGTTTGGAACATTCAAGGGCGAGTCATTTTCAAGACAAACATACATTAATATGGAAACGAACGATGCTTTTGAAATACATATATTTGCATTCAATGAATTGGTACTTTCTTTGTATGACCAAATACAAATAGGAATAGTGTACATGGTATTAAATGTCACATATTTAAATAGAGTTATTTTAAAAAGTCTTAAGGAAGATGTTAAATTGTTTAGGCTAAACATTTTTAAATGAAAAATTACAACTGCACTTAAATAAAGTACTTCAATGCATATGGAAATAACAAAAGAGATGTTAACAATTTAAAATATTTGTAGTGGAGTTGTTTGGAAATTGCTCAAAAATAAATTTGCAAGGAACAATATTAGTGAAAGTTGAAAAGAACGAAATGTTAAATCCGAACATGTTTTGGAATCGCAAATCTTGGAAATTGGAAATCAAAAATAACAACAACCAGAGTAATGAAATATGTTAATGTGAATTATTTAGTCTTTTTATATACGTTACATTTATTTATTTATATATGAATCTATGAACAACAAGATTTATATATCTGATGATGCTGCTGGAAATAAAGGTTTAGGATAAAATGAAAATGCATTTTTTCTCATTGATATTAGACAAAATCTCTTTATACACAATGACAATGTTGGACAAGCTAAAAGGTGGAACCATTTCCATACTTTTTGGTAGCTGAATTTGCAATCGCTGTAAAGGTGAAAAGCTTCCAAGTCTGAAGAGTGCTTTGGAAAAATGTTGGAGACTATATTCTCCAATCTTATATTTACAACCAAATCGAGTCTAAAATACTTGATGCTGACCTCCTATTCATTATGATCATTAGAAAAGAGCCATGGGGGAAAGATGGTGTGTTTGGGAATTTGTGTGTCTTGAAATCTCCATCTGTAATAAAGAACAAAGCATTTGATAGCCTGTTTAAAGCCTCAAGAATAAATTTGTTACAATTTCATTATTCATGATGATGGAAGACAATTGAGAAGAAGGGTAACAAATAATGATACCTTATGTAAGTTGCAACGAGTAGAGAAATAGAAGGCAATTCCTAATCTTCACCAATCCCATGTCTCTCCAGAGACTATGGGCCCTACTTATCTTCCCATCTCTTCTGATTCCGGGCTTTGATATCACCATGCTGTGATTTTTTTCTTCGGTATCCATGAGAGGGGAAATAATGAGGCTTACGAGTGGAATTTTTGTGAAAATAAAAAACCATAAATGAGGTCTAGATAATATTTGTCTCAGTAGATTCCTCTATTTATTGTGTAAATCTTCTGAAATGTTATTATGACTTCATGATTTTCATGATGTAGTATGTATTTATAACTTGGTATTAATGTGATCTCTATATAATTCGTTCATCTCTTGGAGTATGCGAAAGGTCAATCAAACATACTGAAATATCTTGGATTTCAAAGATTTGTTGATAATGATTTTCACTTAATGACTAAGCAAGAAAATATTAGTATAGGGTTTATAGGTAGTATGGTATGGAAGCAGGGGTACTCGAAATAAGAAAATATGCATACGATGATTAGATCATATGCGATGATAAATGTTGATGAGGTGAAAAATGTGACAAATGGATCAATGGTGTGACAAAGGTATACCCAGTATGGATCGATGATTTCACAAATGTCGACTTTACACAGTATGAGATGACCTGAGGCTCAGAACAAGTGAGAGTGTTGGTCACTTCTACGATTAATATGATGACGTTCTGACAGAAAGGCACATTGTTATGTTGACGTTATGATAACAATTCAGGGTGACATTCAGTTGTGTGATTAATATGATGACGTTATGGCAGAAAGGGCGGTGTTATTACGACGTTAAGATATTTCAATATGTTGAAGTGATTTTTCTCATCGTCCAAGAGATAAAGGAATTAAATACAGATGACAGTGAGGTGAAATTCTACACCTTCTATTTTATAAATATATAAGCTAAGAATTTAACAATCTCAATGTACAAAAAGTTAAAAATTAACATCTGAAAACTATAAGAATTGTTGGCATCTAAACAGAGCAAGCCAGATAAAGTATTATGTTGTGAATTCCAATTGGACTTGTATTTTGGAGAAGTTAAATATTGAGTTCATCCAAATTTCTATCTTAAAATAATATCTCTTATGTTGTTAAATTTATAAAAAATTAAGTAATTAGTTCATGTTAAAGCCTTCTAATCACAAGGGCTTGTGTTTCATGCCTACATTTCAATGTCAATTTTTGAGGGTTTTTATTTGTTTGTGATCTCAGGGAGATTACCTTTTCATTGTTATTATTGGGGATTCTCAGGCTATATTGGGAACAAGAGCAGCTGATGGTTCTCTCATTTCCATTCAACTAACAGTTGATTTAAAGCTAGACTTGCAAAGTAGGTTTTTTGTACCAAGATTCACAAGCTCGTTTAAGAACTAATGATTTGGGATTATGATGAGGTCAATGGAATTCCATTGGTGCTTTACTTTTTATTGAAAAATTCCAACCTTTTCTTTCTGATCATCCCCAATAAAGTTTGTAATTGCATGTCTTGCTAGGGGAAGCTGAGCACATCCAACAATGTAAGGGTCGAGTTTTTGCTTTGGAAGATGAGCTTGAAGTACATAGGGTGTAGTTACCAGATGATGATGCACCAGGGTTGGAAATGGAAAGGGATTTTGGATATTTTTGTTTGAAAGAATATGATGTAATTTCCATACCTGAAGTTTCTTACAGGTTGTTGACAGAGAGGGATCAATTTGTGGTTCTTGCATTTGATGGGGTGAGTCCTTTATATAGAACTATGCACATTTATACATTTTTTTATTGTCATAGCATTGGTGAAATCATACTTACTCTAGAATTTCATTGAATATGGAAGTCATTATATTAGAGGCACTTTGTTAAAACAAGTGTGAGTTTCATCTTGTATTATATTACAGTACATTCATTTTCAATATACTTGTGTAAAATCTATTTATTATTCCAAGGATCAAGAGGCCGTGGTAAGATTACATTTGTTGATCGCAACCTATTATTATTCATTATAGAATTCCTGGATGACATATTTTCATGGAAGTCCACATTTCAAAATAGTTTTGAGTTGTCGATTTGACCACATATTTGGAGCCTTTTCCCTTCAATTTATTGCATTTCTTGTAGTTGTGAATCGTGATAGTTATGGTCAATTTTCCTGCTTCAACAACAAAGAATTAATTCTTCGTTATGGATAAAAGTATCCTTTTCAGTACTATGCTTCATATATTACTTTAGAGAACAAACACATAAAAATTCAGATAGCTACATCATGTAGACAATAGGAGTGCCAAGAAAGTCTTGGTCTACAAAAGATAAAAATGTCAATATATGAGCCCAGGATCTCACAGGGAGGTACTCAACATCATGAAAATTAGCAGAGGTGGACTTGTGGTAGTAGAACCAACTCTTTCTTAAAGCACTATAAATCCCTAAGAGATACAAGATTAGGAAGCTCATTGAATGTGACTTTACTATGATGTTTCCATAGAAAGTCATCTTTTTTTTTAAACAACTGTCTTATTTTCATGGACGAATATTTACAAATATAAAATGGAAGGGTATAAATAATAAGTTTCATAACCTCTTCCCGAGAATGACTAAAGCGGAAATAAAATAAAAATAGTGAGTAGAATTTGAATACTTGGTATCTTTAATCCACAATGTCCCTTTGGCCAAAAGCTAGTAACATACCTCATCTTTCCAAAAAGAACTAAATGTAGATAAATGTTCATCTTTGTTGAATGTTCACATGGAAAATGTTTTGCTTGAAATAGCAAAGCACAAAAATAAAAATTGGGTCCTACAAAATGTTTTGATGCCCTTGTACCCTCTTGCAAGACCTTTTATCTTCATAAATTTCACTTTCATAAAAAGTCTAGTATTGTTCACTACTAGGACTATTCACATATATCAGAAAATGGGAAACATAACATACAGTGGAATCACATACAACACTACAACAAAACCCTGTGATTAGCATCTCTTTTAGCTTTCTTTTTAGCGTCCATTATCACTTTTAGTGTATTTTTCATCATTTTTTGGACAAAGTGGACGCTTTTCCAAGGGATGGCACTTTTAATTCCGTTATTTGTGTCTCTTTTTAAAATTTGATGCTAATTAGCATCCCCATTAATGTCCCAATTAGCGTCCCAATCAACATCTCAATTAGCATCCAAATTAGCATCCCTTTTTAAAAGTTGACGCTATTTTGGACGTGTTGAGGCCTAGAAAATCCCAGGCGACAACAGCAAGGGATTCTCCCCAGTTGACGTTCCCAACTAGCTTGTGACTATTTGGTATGGGGAATCTGTCTAGTTTGTGGTCCGGCTACCGTAGGTCAAGTAACAAAAATAAATGGTTTTACCGGTTGCGGCCCGGTCCACCGTGTATATTTTTTGTATTTTTTTAACTTTAAGTATGATATGCAAGTGCCTATCTAACATGTAGATTGATAAGAAATATGAGGAACGGTCACAATGTGATGCACAGGTTCTTACCTCTCGTCTTAAACTCTCTCGCATCTAAATCACACACAACAGAAAACAAGACAAACTAAGTTGTCCCTAGGGAGCAAGATTATCAATTAATGAGTAATGTATTATTGTTCATGTATTAAGATAAATCACAGGTAGTTGTTCTTTCAATCAAAACACATAAACATAAATAAAGATATGCACAACAAGATAGCTCATTGTTTGTTAAAACATTCATTACTCATAGTCGGAATCATCATAAAATAAACCAGAGAACATTCATACAAGAACATACGTTCAGAAAGTTAGAACAATCTCACAGTTAATGAATCACGGCTGAAAATGAAATAGTTCCCCTTCAACATCATTCATTGCATAACATTTGAACATTCCACCCAAAACTTTCTCCAACAGGAAAAATTGTAATTATATTATTGCAAAATGAAATAGTTCCTCTTACAACAAGTTTTTCACAAGTCTCACTGGAAAAAATCCCCCTCTATCTAACTCTCCTATACGTATTCAAAAGGAAAAAAAATTTGGGCTGCCCCCAAATGACCCCTGGGCTTCCCCAACGTTTCGTCTCCCACAATTGTCTCATATTTAGTGCTTATACAATTTACAATATATTACATTTAAACAAACTAATAAAGCACTTAAGTGGAGGGCCCCGCTTGATTGTTCAGGAACTTCTTCCATGCTAAGGCTTCTGATGCAATGTTCTCAAACTAAGAAGGCTCAAGAAAATGAATATTAATTTCAAACTTTGCAGCCTGATTTTTAATTACTTCAATCATGGCTGAACTTAAGCGTAGTTGATCTTCCAGTAACTGCACACTGACCGCTGAATGAGTTACTTCATCTTTCAAGATCTACTCATCCAGGACCTTGACTTGTTGAATTCCCTGTTCATCTTCTTGATATATGTTATGTAACATCTCTATGAATAGGTCGTGGTGTGGAAATGCATCTATTCTCTGCTCAGCAGCCACCTGACATCAGTTGTAAGTGATCAACAGTTTTGTACAAAACTCGATGCAAGCTCCTTTTATTTTTTTTACAACCTTCTTAAATTATTCTGTTGTGTTTATGGAAAACTCTAACAAGTCATAATCTTGTTTTAAGCCTTGTTGATCCTTTGCTGGTAAGTCTGCACGGATCTCCTCATTAGCCGCCAATCTTGCTATTCTTCCCGTCAGGACTTCTAAAATGTCTTGAGACCTATCTATGAAATATGAAGAAGTGTCCAAGAGTTCTTCTAATCAATTATCTACCTACAAAACTTTGCATCTCTTTTCTTCTATGGACACCTGAAGCCTATGCATTTTGCTTCTTTGTGTTAAAACATGTTCTTTGAAAGGATGAATACTAGTTTGCTGTTCCCTGGATTCTTCCAAAGATGCTCCTAATGAAGCAATTTGTTCTTTAAACTCACCTGCTTGCACCTGAGATTGTTTTTCTGTCTCCTCCAAAGTAACCTTTTGTAATTCCAGCTCCCCAATCTTACTTTGCAGCTGGTATCTTTCTGCATGAAGAGTTCCATATGCTGTTTTCAGCCCATCTTTTTCTGTCATTATCTCTTGATATTCCTACTGCAATTTTGCTAAGATTTCATGGGCAACTTCCAAAGACATCTTGTCGACTTGGAGGGACTGAAGCTATACCTTTGAAGACTTTACTTCAGTTTGCATGTCTTCAAACTTCCTTTTCAATTTGTTGCTTCCCTCTCTCTCCCTTCATAGTGTATCTTTCAGTTGGGCAGCTTTTTTCCTTGATTTCTCAAGGTCTGTCATTATTCGATCCACATTATCTTCAGAGGCATGGATCAATGCTACTCGATCTTATATAGTGAGTCTTAGGTAGTTGTCCGTTCCATGTACCAAGGTTTTATCATTTATCATCTTCCCTGACTACCCCCTAGTTTCAACTTTCTTCTCAGTCCTCTTCACAATTCTTTTCTTTTCCTTGTCATAAAAAATGGTATTGAAGTCTAGAACTTCTTCCCCTTTCTTTTGTTTGAAAGGGATCTGTCTTAGGCCAAAAACAATAACCTATCCTAAGGTGCTACTAGAAATTGCATCAGGGTCTTGATAATTAGGATTACCCATATCTTGAACTTGAGTGTCTGCAGGGTCAAAAGTTTGTTGCTCTATCATGGACCCTATCAATTTCAGTCTTTCATCTTCCTATTTCCTGAGTTCCTCATCCTATTTCTTTTTCCTTTATTCTTCTTCCCTCTTGGCAGTTTCTTCTACAATTTTAACTGCTTCTTCTTCGGCTTTCTTCCTTCCTTCTTCCTAACTCTTAAGACAATTCTCAACTTCTTGTGCTAGTCATCTAGCATCCTCCTTTCTTTTCCTAGCTTCCTCTTCATCGGCTTTCTTCTATTCAGCTTGGCCTTTCCCACCTTTAGTAGTGATCTTCTTTTTGAATCTTCTTTTTAATGCAGTCATGTTTCCTGCATTTCAGAAAATTGATTCATCCTTCTCCCCATGGCTTGTATATTCAAAATGCACATTGGCTTCCTTGCAGTGTTCTGTAACTTTATTATGAGAATCATTCCTATGGAAGTTTATTTCTCCAAACTGAAATTTCTCCAGTTCCTCTACAAACACATCAACCTTGTTAACTCTTGAAAACTTATAACTTCCCAATCTGAACAGTATGGGAGGATAAGTCGCCTTCTTGTGCTCAAACAAAAAAATCCCTATGCCATCCAAGAAAACCTGCTTGAATACCTCCTTGTGTACCACATAATCGGTGGCATATTTGGGAAGCAGTGAAGGTGGCCTAGAGCAGCCATACATTCTAATATGCATCATGTCCTCAGTTAAGTAGTAATCAGCATACTCCTCAATGAATTTCAATGCCTCTTCAGACATGCAATTGAATTCTTTCAAGAAAATCATTTTATACAAAGGCATAATAAAGTGTTCACACACTTCTCTATAATTACTGTATTACTTATGTGCCCATAATGGCATGTAGGCTGTGTATACCAGTATTCTGTCTCTATCCCAAATACACCTTAGGTTTGGGAATGACTAGGTGCACAGTATGCAATCAATCAATATGGAGCTCATGTAGAATTTAGATTTTTTCTGGGACACCCCTCCTAGGGTTGTAGCAATGCAAGCTAAGATATTTTTTGATAGAATGTTTTCCCAATTGAACACAGTCCCTTGGGGTGGCTACACAGAAGATGATAAGAACCCATCCAAACTTAAAACTTTTTTCGTGGGCTCTCCCAAAGATTATGTTCAGCATTAAAGAAAGGAACCTATAAGGGGTTCTTAAGGTAGTTGTGTTGTATTCCCCTGATGGTCTGGTTTAGAAATTATTACCAGGTACACGCATTCTTTTCAATGTTTCAACCAGGTCAAGATTAATCTCCTTTTGCCAATCTTCAGTTAGGTAAACTTGATCTTCTGGTAAGTGATAAGCTAATGATACATAACCAGCGCTGTAAGCAGCATAGCCCTGGTTATTAGTATTCTCAAGAATCATTGTAGTTACGTCTTCCCTAGGCAGGATCCATCCAATTACTTTTGAGCATGGGAAAAGCTCAGACTTGATAGCAGTTTTCATCAAAACAGATCTTTCCATATTAGCATATATCATTTCTTCTTCAAAACCAATGTTAGGCACTTCATGGTGTGATATCATTCTGTAAATTTCTCCCCACTTGTATTTAGCTTCCACTCCTGTGGTGCATCTGGTGTCTTTGTAAATATACTCAGCCTTTGTGATAACTTCTACCTTAGGTTCCTCTTCCACTACAGGGGCTTTCTTTTTTTCCTTTTTGACATCTCGTACTCGGAAAAATTGCCCTGTCATACAACAAAAGTATTTTAGGCCCCTTTATCTATTCGACCAATATTCAAGAAAAATGAAGAAAACTATATAATATTTTACCTTGGCCATGGTAGCCCTAGCTAAATTTATGTACAATTTATGACTACTTCTGCAAAAGATAAGTCTACAAAAACCTAAATCCTTCTCATGACCAAAATTCACCATGATCAACAAAACACCATACCTTCGTTAACGCTGTGAAATTTCTCCTGACAAAGAAACCAGTTTATCCTTGGAATTATCGACTTCAAAAATAAAATGTCCTAAACTCGTACTCCAAACAAGTCTCATCAAAGTGAGGTTTATCCTCCCAAAAACTGCGACCCTAGTTTCAAACACGAAGGCAACGCAGAACACCGAAAAAACAAAAAACTTTGAGATATTTTGAACAACACCAAGGAAAATGCCTACCACCCGCAACAAAAAGGAAAACCTCCCCCCCCCCATGGGATAGCCATACGCAATCTAGGAAAAGCTGGTGCACACAACGTAACGCTCGTCTGCACCCATTTCCTAAAAGGTCGGAAAGGGCTTGAAAACTCATAACAGTCCCGCGATAATCATCAAGTAAAATGAGAAAAACCCCTCTCCCGTCTGCTAACTATAAAAAATAAACTACATATATGCTGATAAACCCATAGACATGCGCCCAATTGACCACAGTGGGAAAAAACCCAACCAAGGACGAAACCCTAGTTCAAAAATCAACTGAAGGGGGTAGAACATAGTTAGCCAACCTGGCGAGGAGCTGTGCAGTTGAAAAGAAGAATCTGAAAGCTTCCATGGCGATGCCACCTACGAATGAGCTACTGATAGCAAGTACAACACTTAGATCAAAATGACAATGATAGCATAGGCACGGCTTTGCAGGTAAAATAATAGAAAAATGCCCCAAATCCCCCATATATATATACCTCCCAAAAAAAACATTCGGTAGGAAAAAACACGACAATTGGGCGGCAGGGTAATTAAGGGACCAGTGATCAAGTCTGCTAATGTGCCGCAACGATGGAAGACGGAACAACAGTGAGCTACGTAGTGCAAAGAAAAACATCAGCAAACAATCCACAAGAAAACAACTCTCATCGGAGCTCAAACAAACTATAACCATAAACTATAAATTGGTTTGATTGCCGCAACGGCGGAAGCTATAGAAACAAAAAATTGTGTAGACCAGTCTAAAATCAAAACAAAAAGAAACCAAGCTTAAGTGAAACATCGACGAAGAATCAAGCACCGACGAATGGAAACTACGAAGTAGAAGTTTAGTGTGCTATAGAACCACAACGACGGAGTGCCAATACACTAAGGCTTTCGCAAAACAAAACCAATGGCGATAAGAAAGATCAAAACCTCCATCGTGGTGTTCACAATTTCTCATCTGAAACGATAGAAATATAAAGCACTAGTGCTCCGACGGTTATCAAACAAAGCACCGACAGTAAAATATAAACGAGAGCGCATCGACGGAAGATAGAGCTTTGGATCAGTTCATCATTCTACTGTGCCTCTGCAACAGTGGATGCATAGTTGACTATGGTTCCGATCTCATAGCTTCAACAAATTCCGACAGCGGGATAAGAAATCACTGTAAGCCATATTCTAAACCAAAGGTAGCACCAGCATAAATATATTCATTCAATAGTCAACAATCAAAATTGCAGTAAAATCAAGAAATACCAACAAAACTAAGCAAGACAAATTTAAAAGGAGGGTCCCAAATTTTTTAGAGATTTGGGAAATCATTGCAGCTACAACAATTGGTGACTACCTGGTGAAACCCAGATCTCTGAATCAACCCTTCCCTCAATAGTAGACTATTTAGCCATTAAGCTAATAGGTTGAATTATTCTAGATGCTTGTATTCCTGCAATGGCAAACATATGCACTTCAATCATTGATGACAGCCCAATTTTGGAAATGGGAACACCAAAATCTCAAAGTTAGGATAACTCTTTTGAGGCCTAGTATATGAGTTTTATTTTACCTCTGTCTTTGAGGAGTTTCCAGCTTGGACACTACAGAATTGTAACATATGTTAAACAGAAATATTCATTTGTTCCTCATTCCCATGCCATTTTGTACTTTTGTGCCTTTTGAACCTTTTGTTATTTTGAGTCCTCCTTATGGCTTTATTTCTAAATTTTATTCAGGCTCTTCTATCCATAGTGTCCTTTTGTGTGAGAGATGTGTTTAATTTTCAGCTCACAGATGGAGAAGAACTTTTGGCAAATTTGTATTCATTCGGATTCGGTACTTTGCTTTGATAGGTATTGCTTCTTTTAGGAGTTTTGACTCTTATCATCCTTTAGGATTTCAAATCTTGGCATGGGATCATTTATATATAATAAATTGTTTAGCTTCCTTCATTTCCATGGGTTTTTTGCTGTCACCCCTTAGGACATTTTAGATGTGAAATGGATGGAGCCTCGAAATAGTATTCTAGACCTTTTGATCCTGATTTATTTTCAGGGATTTAGTAGGACTTCAATGAGTTCATAGCCATTTAGGAAAACTACTTACTAGAATAAATTATATCAGCTCCAAAAAGAATACATAGTCTTATACCAAAGATTTCAGTTAATCGAGAACCCTGATGCTTTCCATGCAACCAAAATTTTGCCTCTTTTATTCAAACCAAACCAAAAGTAACTAGAAACAACAACAACAAATCAAAGTGAAAAAGGTACATAAAATTATTTATGTACAACGTTATCAATAGCAAAAACCAAGAAAAATCAAATTTGACAACTAAACCACTATCTGATCAGTTCTCTGCCCACCCCGATAGATCTAGAAACTTGTAAGTTAAGGGGCTAGGATCGACTGCAGATGTGAAATACCTAACCATTATCTAATTCTACCATTCTTGAAACAAAAAATACATCTACTAATTTACAATCAATCTCATCAGCCTGTGAACATTGAAGGAGATCGGGCTGGGTGTCTACTATGTTGCTGGTTTCTTCAAGCTCAATTAGATAATTCGCCAATACATAATTTACTGATTCATTTTCCTCTTCCAAATTAGTGATAGTGTGTTTATGTAGGGTTCCCTTAATATTTTGATATGAGTTGGGGCTCCTTTATGAGGCAGCCACAAATGTGACCAATCTGAAGCAAAATACCCCTTTAACCTCGCTGCCCATTCTCGGTTCAAAATAATTCCATAACCATCAGGTATGTCTGCAACCACAATATCAATATATTGACATATCTTTTCATTTGCAGATAAACGAATGAGAACATTCTCCATTTCCCCAACTACTTTCACATTAGTTCTGTCTAATTGGGTAACTTCCAAAGCAGTAGGTTTAAGCTGTCCATTAATCCTTTTGCAAATTGCAAGTGGCATAACATTTACTGATGATCCAGAATCTACCAAACAATTATGCACCTTATGATTCAAAATTTCCAAAGTCAAAAGGAAAGGTGAGGTTTTAAACCTAGTTTTCCCTTCCCAATTGCTTCAACAACTTCCTCCATAGGTTGGTTTTCTGTGGGTAGCTCTTCCTCTAGTTCTTCAGGTTTTTTGATAATTTCCTTGTCATCACCTACTTGGTCTTCCATAGGCTTAACATGCATGTTGATTTGCTTCGGACCTTGACTGGTAATAGTGACTTTAGGTACCCCACCATCAACATTGTTCTTTGGTTGTTTCTTGACATTCTCTTGCAATTTCTTGATCTTTGAGAGCATTGAATTGTATTTATTCACCGAATCCAGGCCTTTTGTTGTCATTTTTATTTCTAGTATCCCCTCAGGTTTCAAAATACTTCTTTTTGTATAAAAAATCGAGACACAGTCCCATAAAAACATGGTATCATTTTCTTGTTTTTCTGTGGTTTTACTACCCTTTTCCTCTTCATCACTGTAGTCAGTTAATTTAGAATCCAATAGCTGATTCATTATCAATGTCATTGAATTTATCCATTGAGGACAATTCTTTTCAGAATGGGGTTATTGGTGGAAAGTACAAAAATTATCCATACCTACCTCTGTTAAATTCATCGTTGCTAGACTATATGGAGGAGGTTTGGATTGGTTATTATCCTCTCTTCTCTTGTAATACATATTATATGCTTTCTAAGCTTCCTTTTATTTCTCCAAATCTATTATTCTGTTTGAAAGCTTCTGCATCATTTTTAACATCCCCTCAAAATCATGTGATTGCTCCTCTTTAGGCTTAGACAGTAATAAGGCTTTCTTCCCAAAAGGTTTTTCTCTAGATTGCTCAGGATAATCTTCTATACTTTCCTTTTCAGCCTCTACTCTTTCAGCTTCTTCATAATTCTCTGATAACATAGGATTAACGTGAGCTTTTGTGAACATATCCAAGTTAGGACCTAAAGCTGAGGTATAATACTCAATCAGAACCTTGTCAGAGGGATTATCAGTTGCAGAGAAATTCTTGAGGTAAGCAGAAAACCTTTGAATAAAATTATGTACCTTTTCCTTTCTTTCTTTTTTCAGAGCACCTAAACCTTTCATTAGTGTTGCATGAGTCTTTTGGGATGCATATTTACTTCTGAAAATACTTTGAAAGGTATCGCAATCTGGGATTGAGTTTGCAAGAAAACCAAAATACCATGATGCTGCTACTCCTTTAAGGCTATGCGGAAAAAGTTTACAGACTACATCCTCATGTTCCCCAGCCCTTAATCCTTCTATTTCCAAGTAGAAACTTTGCAAATGGTCATCTACTAAAATCTTCTCATTTGGATCAAACTTGGGCAGCATCTTCTCAAAAGCTTGATGTAAGTCATGTAAAGGAGGTACTAGGTTAAGAGGTGATATGGCTTTCCAAGCAGGTGGTGGATTTGGTGGGTTAGGTGGCTGATTTACATTTACGCCTACCATGAGTCTAGGTGGAGAGTGAGGTGGTGATGGAACAGGAGTATGCATAGGAGAACAGTAAGGTCTATTTGGGCCTACTTGATTCAAAGGCTGAACAACTTCCTGTAATGCGTCTTCCACTAATTCTTCCAAATCTCCAACGAACACTGAATCTTCGAAAATAGGATGGCCTTTATTCTTGTATTCTCTTTGGGGTAAATCAGGGATAGTGGGTAACCCTCCAATACTCTTTACATAGGCCCATGTATGTCTCCTCAGATCATGAACAACTTCATTGTCTACAGAATACAAATGTTCTTTCCACTTCTCTTCAGGATTCGGATTGGGAAATAAATTGCTTTCAAAATTATCACTAGTAGAGTAACTTCAAGGAAATGGATTTCCTCGGCCAGCCATGTACTGGTGGCCCTCCTTTTAGTGCCAGAAACCTATTGAGGCCTGGAAAATCATAGGAGACAACAGTAAGGGATTCTTCCTAGTCAACATTCGCAACTAACCCATGACTGTTTGGTATGGGGAATCCATCTGGTTTGCGGTCCGGCTACCATAGGTCAAGTAACAAAAATAAAGGGTTTTACCGGTTGCGGCCTAGTCCACAGTGTATATTTTTTGTATTTTTTTAACTTTAAATATGATATGCAAGTGCCTATCTAACATGCAGATTGATAAAGAATACGAGGAGCGGTCACAATGTGATGCGTGGGTTTTTACCTCTCATTTTAAACTCTCTCACATATAAATCACACACAACAAAAAACAAGACAAACTAAGCTATCCCTAGGGAGCAATATTATTAGTTAATGAGTAATGTATTACTATTCATGTATTAAGATAAATCACAGGTAGGTGTTCTTTGAATCAAAACACATAAACATAAATAAAGATATGCACAACAAGATAGCTCATTGTTTGTTAAAACATTCATTACTCATAGTGGAAATCATCATAAAATAAACCAGATAACATTCGTACAAGAACATAGGTTCAAAAAGTTAGAACAATCTCATAGTTAATGAATCACAGCTGAAAACGAAATAGTTCCCCTTCAACATAATTCATTGCATAACATTTGAACATTCCACCCAAAACTTTCTCCACCAGGAAAAATTGTAATTATATTATTGCAAAACAAAATAGTTCCTCTTACAACAAGTTTTTCACAAGTCTCACTAGGAAAACCCTCCCTCTCTATCTAACTCTCCTATACTTATTCAAAAGGCAAAAACTTTTGGGCTGCCCCCAAATGACCCCTGGGATTCCCCAACG
This sequence comes from Pseudotsuga menziesii, assembly GCA_001517045.1. Taxonomy (NCBI): domain Eukaryota; kingdom Viridiplantae; phylum Streptophyta; class Pinopsida; order Pinales; family Pinaceae; genus Pseudotsuga; species Pseudotsuga menziesii. Next base: position 452,104 of record LPNX010349683.1, on the reverse strand, counting down.
TTTCATCTCCCACAATTGTCTCATAATTAGTGCTTATACAATTTACAATATATTACATTTAAACAAACAAATAAAGCACTTAAGTGGAGGGCCCTGCTTGATTGTTCAGGAACTTCTTCCATGCTAAGGATTCTGATGCAATGTTCTCGAACTCAGAAGGATCGATAAAATGAATATTAATTTAAAACTTTGCAGCCTAATTTTTTATTACTTCAATCCTGGCTGAACTTAAGCGTAGTTGATCTTCTAGTAACTGCACACTAACCGCTGAATGAGCTACTTCATCTTTCAAGATCTGCTCATCCAGGACCTTGACCTATTGAATTCTTTGTTCATCTTCTTTATATCTGTTCTATAACATCTCGATGAATAGTTCGTGGTCTGGAAATCTATCTATTCTCTGCTCAGCAGCCACATGACATCGGTTGTAAGTGATCAATAGTCTTCTACAAAAATCGATGCAAGCTCCTTTCGTTCTCTTTACAACCTTCTTAAATTCTTCCACTGTGTTTATTGCAAACTCTAACAAGTCATAATCTTGTTTTAAGCCTTGTTGATCCTTTGCTAGTAAGTCTGTATGGATCTCCTCATTGGCCTCCATTCTTGCTATTCTTCCCATCAGGACTTCTAAAATGTCCTGAGACCTATCTGTGAAATATGAAGAAGTCTCCAAGATTTCTTCTAATCTATTATCTACCTGCAAAACTCTACATCTCTCTTCTTCTATGGACACTTGCAACCTATGCATTTTGCTTCTTTGTGTTAAAACATGTTCTTTGAAAGGATGAATGTTTGTTTGCTATTCCCTGGCTTCTTCCAAAGATGCTGCTAATGAAGCAATTTGTTCTTTAAACTCACTTGCTTGCACTTGAGATTATTTTTCTATCTCCTCCAAAGTAACCTTTTGTACTTCCAGCTCCCCAATCTTACTTTGCAGCTGGTCTCTTTCTGCACGAAGACTTTCATATGCTATTTTCATCCCATCTTTTTCTATCATTAGCTCCTGATATTCCTACTGCAATTTTGCTAAGATTTCCTGGGAAAATTCCAAAGAGATCTTGTGGACTTGGAGGGACTGAAGCTCTTTCTTTGAATACTTTACTTCATTTTCCATGTCTTCAAACTTCCTTTTAAATTTGTTGGTTTCCTCTCTCTCCCTTCGCAGTGTATCTTTTAGTTGGGCAGCATTTTTCCTTGATTGCTCAAGGTCTATCGTTATTCAATCCAAATTATCTTCAGAAGCATGGACCAATGCTTTTCCAGCTCGAATAGTGAGTATCGGGTCCTTGTCCATTCCATGTACCAAGGTTTTATCATTTACCATCTTCCCTGAGAGCCCCCCAGTTTCAACTTTCTTCTCAGTCCTTTTCACAATTATTTTCTTTTCCTTATCATAAAAAATTATATTGAAGTCTGAAACTTCTTCCCCTTTCTTTTGTTTGAAAGGGATCAGTCTTAGGCCAAAAACAAAAACCTTCCCTAAGGTGCTACTAGCAATTGCATCAGGGTCTTGAGAATCTGGATTACCTAGATCTTGAGCTTGAGTGTCTACATGGTCGAAATTTTGTTGCTTTGTCATGGACCCTGTCAGTTTTAGTCTTTCATTTTACTGTTTCCTGAGTTCCTCATCCTCTTTCTTTTTCCTTTCTTCTTCTTCCCTCCTTCCAGCTTCTTCTGCAATTTTTACCACTTCTTATTCAACTTTCTTCCTTCCTTCTTCCTCACTCTTAAGCCAACTCTCAGCTTCTTGTCCTAGTCTTCTAGCATCCTCCTATCTTTTCCTGGCTTCCTTTTAATTGGCTTTCTTCTATTCAGCTTGGCATTTCCCACCTTTAGTAGTGATCTTCATTTTGAATCTTCTTTTTAATGCAGTCATGTTTTCTGCATTTTGGAAAATTGATTCATCCTTATCCCAATGGCTTGTATATTCAAAATTCAAATTGGCTCCTTGCAGTGTTCTGCAACTTTATTTTGAGAATCATTCCTATGGAAGTTTATTTCTCTAAAATGAAATTTCTCTAGCTACTCTACAAACTCATCAGCCTTTTTAACTCTTGAAAACTTATAACTTCCCAATCTGAACGGTATGGGAGGATAAGTCGCCTTCTTGTGCTCAAACAAAAAACTCCCTATGCCATCGAAGTAAACCAGCCTGACTGCCTCCTTGTGTACCACATAATCAGTGGCATATTTGGGAAGCAGTGAAGGTTCCCTAGAAAAACCATACATTCTAGTATACATCCTGTCCTCAGTTAAGTTGTAATCAACATACTGATCAATGACTTTCAATGCCTCTTCAGACATGCAATTGCATTCTTTCAAGAAAATCATTGTAGACAATGACATAATAAAGTGTTCACACACTTCTCTGTAATGACTATAGTACTTATGTGCCCATAATGGCTTGTAGGTTGTGTATACAAATGTTTTTTCTCTGTCCCAAATACACCTTATGTTTGGGAATGACTGGGCGCACAACATGCAATCAATCAATATGGAGCTCAGGTAGAACTCAGATTTTTTCTAGGACACCCCTCCCAAGGTTGGAGCAATGCAAGCTGAGAGACTATTTGACACAATGTTTGCCCAGTTGAACATAGTCCCTTGGGTGGCTACACAGAAGATGATAAGAACCCATCCAAACTTAAAAAAATTTCCATGGGCTCTCCCAAAGATTCTATTCAGCATTAAAGCAAGGAACCTATAAGGGGTTCTTAAGGTAGCTGTGTCATATTCCCTTGATGGTCTGGTTCAGAAATTCTTACCAGGTACCAGCATTCTTCTCAATGTTTCAACCAGGTCAACATTAATCTCCTTTAGCCAATCTTCAATTAGGTATACCTGAGCTTTTGGTAAGTGATAAGCTAATGATACATAACTAGGGCTGTAAGCAGCATAGCCATGGTTATCAGTATTCTCTAGAATCATTGTAGTTACGTCTTCCCTAGGCAGGATCCATCCAATTACTTCTTAGCATGGGAAAATATCAGGCATGGTAGCAATCTTCATCAAAGCAAATATTTCAATAATAGCATATATCATTTCTTCTTCAAAACCAGTGTCAGGAACTTCCTAGTGTGATATCAGTCTGTAAATTTCTCCCCACTTGTATTCAGGTTCGACTCTTGTGGTGCATCTGGTGTCTTCATAGATATACTTAGCCTTTGTGATAACTTCTACGTCAGGTTCCTCTGCCACTACAGGGGCTTTCTTTTTCTTCCTTTTTGACATCTCGTACTTGGAAAAATTTCCCTATCATACAACAAAAGTCTTTTAGGCCCCTTTATCTATTTGACCAATATTCAAGAAAAATGAAAAAAACTATATAATCCTTTACTTCGACCATGGTAGCCCTAGTTAAATTTATGTACAATATAGAACCAGTGCTAACTATCGACTACTTCTGCAAAAGATAAGTCTGTAAAAACCTAAATCCTGCTCGTGACCAAAATTCAGCATGATCAACAAAAACACCATAACTTCGTTAACGCTGTAAAGTTTCTCCTGGTAAAGAAACCAGTTTATCCTTGGCACTATCGAATTCAAAAGTAAAATGTCCTCAACTCCTTTTCCAAACAAGTCTCATCAAAGTGAGGTTCAGCCTCCCAAAAATTGCGACCCTAGTTTCAAACACGCAGGAAACCCAAAACACCATAAAAACAAAAAACCTTTCAATATTTTGAACAACACCAAGGAAAACGCCTACCACCCACAATAGAAACGAAAACCTCCCCCCGGACGACCATACGCAATCCAAGAAAATCCAGTGCAGACAGCGTAACACTCATCTGCACCTGTTTCCTAAAAAGTCGGAAAAGGATTGAAAGCTTATAATGGTCCCATGATAATCATCAAGTAAAATGAGAAAAACCCCTCTCTCGTCCGCTAATTGTCAAAAATAAAATACATATATGCTAATAAACCCATAGACATGTTCCCAATTGGCCGCAGCGAGAAAAAACCCAACCAAGGATGAAACCCTAGTTCAAAAATCAACTGAAAGGGGTAGAACATAGTTAGCCTGCCTGGAAAGGAGCTCTGCAATCGACAAGAAGAATCTGAAAACTTCCATGACGATGCCACCTACGACTAAGCTACCGACAGCAAGTACAACGCCAAGTTTGAAATGACAGTGATAGCATGGGAACTAGTTCATAGGTAAAATAATAAAAAAATGCCCCAAATCCCCCATATATATATATCTCTCAGAAAAAACAGTCGACGGGAAAAAACATGACAATCCGGCGGTGGGGTAGCTAAGGGATCAATGATCAAGTCTACTAATGTGCCACAACGACACAAGACGGAACAGTAGCGAGCTCCGTAGTGCAAAGAAAAACATTGGCAAACAATCCACAAGAAAATAACTCTCATCGGAGCTCAAACAAACTATCACGTCGGACTATAAATTGGTTTGATCACCGCAACGGCGGAAGCTGTAGAAACAAAAAATTCCGTAGACTAGTAAAAAATTGGAACAAAAAAAAACCAAGCTTAAGCGAAACATCGACGAAGAATCAAGCACCGATGAATGGAATCTGCCAAGAGGAAGTTTAGTGTGTTGCAAATCCGTAACGGCGGAGAGCCAATACACTAAGGCTTTCGAAAAAAAAAACCAATGGCGATCGGAAAGATCAAAGCCTCCGTTGTGGTGCTCACAATTTCTCATCCAAAATAGCGAAAATATAAAGCACTAGTGCTTCGACCGTTATCGAACAAAACACCGACAATAAAATATAAATGAGAGCGCATCGGAAGATAGAGCTTTGGATTGGGTCGTCATTCTACTGCACCTCCGTAACAGCGGATGCATTGTTGACTATGGTTCTGATTTAATAGCTTCAAAAAATTATGATAGCAGGATAAGAAATCACTGTAAGCCATATTCTAAACCAAAGGCAGCACCAACATAAAGATATTCATTCAACAGTCAACAATAAAAAATGCAGTAAAATCAAGAAATACCAACAAAACTAAGAAAGACAAATTTAAAAGGAGTGTCCCAAATTTTTTAGAGATTTGGGAAATTGTTGCAGTTACAACAATTGGTGACTACTTGGTGAAACCCAGATCTCTGAATCAACCCTTCCCTCAATAGTATACTGTTTAGCCATTAAGCTAATAGGTTGAATTCTTCTAGATGCTTGTATTCCTACAATGGCAAACATATGCACTTCAATCATTGATGACAGCCCAATTTTGGAAATGGGAACACCAAATCTCAAAGTCAGGATAACTCTTTTGAGGCATAGTATATCAGTTTTATTTTACCTCTGTCTTTGGGTAGTTTCCAGCTTGGACACCACAGGATTGTAACATATGGTAAACAGAAATATTCATTTGTTCCTCATCACCATGTCATTTTTCACTTTTGTGCCTTTTGAACCTTTTGTTCTTTTGAGTCCTCCTTATACCTTTCTTTCTGAATTTTATTAAGGATCTTCTATCCATAGTGTCCTTTTGTATGAGTGATGTGTTTAATTTTTAGCTCACGGACGGAGAAGAACTTTTGGCAAATTTGTATTCATATGATTCGGTACTTTGCTTTGATAAGTATTGCTTCTTTTAGGTGTTTTGGCTCTTATCAGCCTTTAGGCTTTCAAATCTTTGCATGGGATCATTTATATATAATAAACTATTTACCTTGCTTCCTTTCCGTGGGTCTTTTGCTATCACCCCCTAGGACATTTTAGATTTGAAATGGATGGAGCCTTGAAATAGTATTCCAGACCTTTTGATCCTGAGTTATTTTTAGGGATTAGCAGGACTTCAATGAGTTCATAGCCATTTAGGAAAACTACTTACTAGAAGAAATTATATCAGCTCCAACAAGAATACACAGTCTTATACCAAAGATTTCAGTTAATCGAGAACCTTGATGCTTTCCATGCAACCAAAAGTTTGCCTCTTTTATTCAAACCAAACAAAAAGTAACTAGAAACAACAACATCAAATCAAAGTGAAAAAGCTACATCAAATTATTTATGTACAAGGTTATCAAGAGCAAAAACCAAGAAAAATAAAATTTGAGAGCTAAACCATTACCTGATCAGTTCTCTACCCACCCCTATAGATCTAGAAACTTGTAAGTTAAGGGGCTAGGCTCAACTACAGATGTGAAATACCTAACCATTATCAAATTCTACCATTCTTGAAACAAAAACTACATCTACTAATTTACAATCAATCTCATCAGCCCATGAACATTGAAGGAGATCGGGTTGGGTGTCTACTATGTTGCTGGTTTCTTCAAGCTCAATTAGATAATTCCCTAATACAGAATTTATTGATTCATTTTCCTCTTCCAACTTAGTGACAGTGTGTTTCATGTAGGGTTCCCTTAAGATTTTGATCTGATTTTGGGCTCCTTTATGCGGAAGCCACAAATGTGACCAATCTGAAGAAAAATACCCCTTTAACCTCGCTGACCAATCTCGGTTCAAAATAAGTCCATAACCATCAGGTATGTCTTCCACCACAATATGAATATATTGACATATATTTCATTTGCAGATAAACGAATGAGAACATTCTCCATTTCCCTGACTACTTTCACATTAGTTCTGTCTAATTGAGTAACTTTCCAAGCAGTAGGTTTAAGTTGTCCATTAATTCTTTTGCAAACTATGAGTGGCATAACATTTACTGATGATCCAAAATCTACCAAACAATTATGCACCTTATGATTCAAAATTTCCAAATTCAAAAGGAAAGGTGGGGTTTTAAACCTAGTTTTCCCTTCCCCAATCGCTTCAACAACTTCCTCCATAGGTTGGTTTTTTGTGGGTAGCTCTTCCTATGGTTCTTCAGGTATTTTGATATTTTCCTTTCCATCACCTACTTGGTCTTCCATAGGCTTAACAGGCATGTTGATTTGCTTCGGATCTTGACTGGTAATAGTGACTTTAGGTACCTCACCATCAACATTGTTCTTTGGTTGTTTCTTGACATTCTCTTGCAATTTCTTGATCTTTGAGAGCATTGAATTGTCTTTATTCACCAAATCCAGGCCTTTTGTTGTCATTTTTATTTATGGTATCCCCTCAAGTTTCAGAACACTTCTTTCTGTATCAAAACGCAAGACACAGTCCCATAAAAACATGGTATCATTTTCTTGTTTTTCTGTGGTTTTACTACCCTTTTCCTCTTCATCACTGTCCTTAGTTAATTTAGAGTCCAATAGTTGATTCATTACCAATGTCATTGAATTTATCGATTGAGGACAATTCTTTTCAAAATGGGGTTGTTGGTGGAAAGTACAAAAATTATCCATACCTACCTCTGTTAAATTCATCGATGCCAGACTGTATGGAGGAGGTTTGGATTGGTTATTATCCTCTCTTCTCTTGTAATACGGCTTATATGCTTTCTGAGCTTCCTTTTTTTTCTCCAAATCTATTATTTTATTGGAAAGCTTCTGCATCATTTTTAACATCCCCTCAAAATCATGTGATTGATCCTCTTTAGGTTTAGACAGTAATAAGGCTTTCTTCCCAAAAGGTTTTTCTCCAGATTGCTTAGGATAGTCTTCTATACTTTCCTTTTCAGCCTCTACTCTTTCAGCTTCTTCAGAAGTCTCCGATAACGTAGGCTTAACTTGAGCTTTTGTGAACATAGCCAAGTCAGGACCTAAAGCTGAGGTATAATGCTCAATCAAAACCTTGTCAGAGGGCTTATCAATTGCAGAGAAATTCTTGAGGTAAGTAGAAAACATTTGAGTAAAATTATGTACATTTTCCTTTCTTTCTTTTTTCAGAGTGCCTAAACCTTTCATTATTGCTGCATGTGTCTTTTGGGATGCATATTTACTTCTGAAAATCCTTTCAAAGGTATCCCATTCTGGTATTGAGTTTGTAGGCAAACCAAAATACCATGATGGTGTTGCTCGTTTAAGGGTATGCGGAAAAAGTCTACAGACTACATCCTCATGTTCCCCAGCCCTTAATCCTTCTATTGCCAAGTAGAAACATTGCAAATGGTCATCTACTAAAATATTCTCATTTGTATCAAAATTGGGTAGCATCTTCTCAAAATCCTAAGGTAATTCATGTAAAGGAGGTACTATGTTAAGAGGTGATTTGGATTTCCAAGCAGGTGGTGGATTTGGTGGGTTAGGTGGCTGATTTACATTTACGCCTGCCATGAGTCTAGGTGGAGAGTGAGGTGGTGATTGAACAAGAGTATGCATAGGAGAATACTAAATTGTGTTTGGGCCTACTTGATTCAAAGGTTGAACAACTTCCTGTAATGATACTTGCACTAATTGTTCCAAATCTCCAACCAACACTGAATCTTCCAAAATAGGACTATCTTTCTTCTTGTATTCTCTTCGGGGTAAATCAGGGATAGTGGGTAACCCTCCAATACTCTTTACATAGGCCGGTGTTTGTCTCCTCAGATAATTAACAACTTCATTTTCTACAGAATACAAATGTTCTTTCCACTTCTCTTCAGGATTCAGATTGGGAAATAAACTGCTTTCAAAATTATCACTAGTGGAGTAACTTCAACTAAATGGATTTCCCTGACCAGCCTCGCATTGGTGGCCCTCCTTCGAGCGTGAGAAACCTGTTGAGTCCTGGAAAATCGCAGGTGACAATAGTAAGGGATTCTCCCCAGTTAACGTTCCCAACTACCCTGTGACTGTTTGGTATGGGGAATCCGTCCGGTTTGCGCTCCAGTTACCGTAGGTCAAGTAAAAAAAATAAAGGGTTTTACTGGTTGCGGCTCGGTCCATCGTGTATATTTTTTGTATTGTTTTCACTTTAAGTATGATATGCAAGTGCCTATCTAACATGCATATTGATAAATAATACGAGGAGCGGTCACACTGTGATGCGCAGGTTCTTACCTCTTGTCTTAAACTCTCTTGCATCTAAATCACACACAATAGAAAACAATACTAACTAAGCTGTCCCTAGGGAGCAAGATTATCAATTAATGAGTAATGTATTAATGTTCATGTATTAAGATAAATCACAAGTAGTTGTTCTTTGAATCAAAACACATAAACATAAATAAAGATATGCACAACAAGATCGCTCATTGTTTGTTAAAACATTCATTACTCACTATGGAAATCATCATAAAATAAACCAGAGAACATTCATACAAGAACATAGGTTCATAAAGCTAGAACGATCTCACAGTTAATGAATCACAGCTGAAAAAGAAATAGTTCCCCTTCAACGTCATTCATTGCATAACATTTGAACATTCCACCCAAACATTTCTCCAATAGGCAAAATTGTAATTATATTATTGCAGAATGAAATAGTTCCTCTTACAACAAGTTTTTCACAAGTCTCACTGGGAAAAATCCTCCGCTCTATCTAACTCTCCTATACTTATTCAAAAGGCAAAAACTTTTGGTCTTCCCCTAAATGACCCATGGGATTCCCCAACATTTCATCTCCCACAATTGTCTCATATTTAGTGCTTATACAATTTACAATATATTACATTTAAACAAACTAACAAAGCACTTAATTGGAGGGCCCCGCTTGATTGTTCGAGATCTTCTTCCATGCTAAGGCTTCTGATGCAATGTTCTCGAACTCAGAAGGCTCGAGAAAACGAATATTAATTTCAAACTTTGCAGCCTGATTTTTAATTACTTCAATCCTGGTTGAACTTAAGCGTAGTTGATCTTCCAATAACTGCACACTGACCGTTGAATGAGCTACTTCATCTTTCAAGATCTTCTCATCTAGGAACTTGACCTATTGAATTCTCTGTTCATCTTCTTGATATATGTTCTGTAACATATCTATGAACAGGTCGTGGTCTAGAAATGTGTCTATTCTCTGCTCAGCAGCCACTTGACATCGGTTGTAAGTGATCAATAGTCTTCTACAAAACTCGATGCAAGCTCATTTCATTTTCTTTATAGCCTTCTTAAATTCTTCCGTTGTGTTTATGGCAAACTCTAACAAGTCATAATCTTTTTTTAAGACTTGTTGATCCTTTGCTAGTAAGTCTACAGGGATCTCCTCATTGGCCTCCAATATTGCTATTCTTCCCGTCAGGACTTCTAAAATGTCCCGAGACCTATCTATGAAATATGAAGAAGTCTCTAAGAGTTCTTCTAATCCATTATCTACCTGCAAAAATCTTCATCTCTCTTCTTCTATGGACACCTGCAGCTTATGCATTTTGCTTCTTTGTGTTAAAACATGTTCTTTGAAAGAATGAATGCTGGTTTGTTGTTCCCTGGATTCCTCCAAAGATGCTGCTAATGAAGGAATTTGTTCTTTAAACTCAACTGCTTGCACCTGAGATTTTTTTTCTGTCTCCTCCAATGTAACCTTTTGTAATTCAAGCTCCCCAATCTTACTTTGGAGCTAGTCTCTTTCTGCATGAATACTTTCATATGTTGTTTTTAGCCCATGTTTTTCTGTCATTAGCTCTTGATATTCCTGCTACAATTTTGCGAAGCTTTCCTGGGCAACTTTCAAATACATCTTGTCGACTTGGAGAGATTGCAGCTCTGCCTTTGAAGACTTTACTTCATTTTTCATGTCTTCAAACTTCCTTTTCAATTTGTTGCTTTCCTCTCTCTCCCTTTGCGATGTATCTTTTAGTTGGGAATCATTTTTCCTTGATTGCTCAAGGAATTTCATTATTCGATCCACATTATCTTCAGAGGCATGGATCAATGCTACTCCAGCTCGGATAGTGAGTCTCAGGTCCTTGTTCATTCCATGTACCAAGGTTTTATTATTTATCGTCTTCCATAACTAGCCCCCAGTTTCAATTTTCTTCTCAGTCCTCTTCACAATTCTTTTCTTTTCCTTGTCATAAAAAATGGTATTGAAGTCTGGAAATTCTTCCCATTTCTTTTGTTCCAAAGGGATCAGTATTAGGCCAGAAACAACAACCTGTCCTAAGGTGCTGCTAGCAATTTCATCAGGGTCTTGAGAATCATGATTACCCAGATCTTGAACTTGAGTGTCTACAGGGTCGAAAGTTTGTTGCTCTGTCATGGACCCTATCAGTTTCAGTCTTTCAGCTTCCTGTTTCCTGAGTTCCTCATCCTCTTTCTTTTTCCCTTCTTCTTCTTCCTTCCTGGCAGCTTCTTCTGCAATTTTTACTGCTTCTTCTTTGGCTTTCTTCCTTCCTTCTTCCTCACTATTAAGCCAACTCTCGGCTTCCTGTGCTAGTACTCTATCATCCTCCTCTCTTTTCCTGGCTTCCTCTTCATCGGATTTCTTCTGTTTAGCTTGGCCTTTCCCACCTTTAGTAGTGATATTCTTTTTGAATCTTCTTTTTGATGTAGTCATGTTTTCTGCATTTCAAAAAAATGATTCATCCTTATCCCAATGGCTTGTATATTAAAAATGCACATTGGCTTCCTTGCAGTGTTCTACAACTTTATTATGAGAATCATTCCTATGGAATTTTATTTCTCCAAAATGAAATTTCTCTAGTTCCTCTACAAACTCATCAGCCTTTTTAACTCTTGAAAACTTATAACTTCCCAATCTGAACGGTATGGAAGGATAAGTCGCCTTCTTGTGCTCAAACAAAAAAATCACTATGCAGTCCAAGAAAACCTGCCTGAATGCCTCCTTGTGTACCACATAATCAATGGCATATTTGGGAAGCAGTGAAGGTGCCCTGGAGCAGCCATACATTCTAATATACATCCCATCCTCAGTTAAGTAGTAATCAACATACTCCTCAATGATTTTCAATGCCTCTTCAGACATGCAATTGCATTCTTTCAAGAAAATCATTGTATACAAAGGCATTAAAATGTTCACACACTTCTCTGTAATGACTGTAGTACTTATGTGCCCATAATGGCTTATAGGCTGTCTATACCGGTGTTTTGTCTCCGTCCCAAATACACCTTAGGTTTGGGAATGACTGGGTGCACAGTATGCAATTTATCAATATTGAGCTCATGTAGAACTCAGGTTTTTTCTGGGACACCCCTCCCAGGGCTGCAACAATGCAAGCTGAGAGATTTTTTGACACAATGTTTGCCCAGTTGAACACAGCCCCTTGGGTGGCTACATAGAAGATGATAAAAACCCATCCAAACTTAAAACCTTTGTCGTGGGCTCTCCCAAAGATTTTGTTTAGTATTAAAGCAAGGAACCTATGAAGGGTTCTTAAGGTAGCTGTGTCGTATTCCCCTGATGGTCTTTTTCAGAAATTCTTACCAGGTACCAGCATTCTTCTCAATGTTTCAACCAGGTCAAGATTAATCTCCTTTAGCAAATATTCAGTTAGGTAAACCTGAGCTTTTGGTAAGTGATAAGCTAATGATACATAATTAGGGTTGTAATCAACATAGCCATGGTTATCAGTATTCTCCAGAATCATTGTAGTTACGTCTTCCCTAGGCAAGATCCATCCAATTACTTCTGAGCATGGGAAAAGCTCAGGCCTGGTAGCAATCTTCATCAAAGCAAATATTTCAATATTAGCATATATCATTTCTTCTTCAAAACCAGTGTCAGGAACTTCATGGTGTGATATCAGTCTGTAAATTTCACCCCACTTGTATTCAGATTCGACTCCTGTGGTGCATCTGGTGTCCTCGTAAATATACTCATCCTTTGTGATAACTTCTACCTCAGGTTCCTTTGCCACTACAGGGGCTTTCTTTTTCTGCCTTTTTGACATGTCGTACTTGGAAAAATTGCCCTGTCATACAACAAAAGTATTTTAGGCCCCTTTATCTATTCGACCAATATTCAAGAAAAACGAAGAAAACTATATAATATTTTACCTCATCCATGGTATCCCTAACTATATTTATGTACAATATAGAAACAGTGCTAAATATCAACTACTTCTGCAAAATATAAGTCTACAAAAACCTAAGTCCTACTCATGACCAAAATTCAGCATGATTAACAAAAACACCATAACTTCGTTAACACTGTAAAATTTCTCCCGGAAAAGAAACCAATTTATCCTCGGCATTATTGACTTCAAAAATAAAATGTCCTAAACTCCTGCTCCAAACGAGTCTCATCAAAGTGAGGTTTAGCCTCCCAAAAAATGCGACCCTAGTTTCAAACACGTAGGCAACCCAAAACACCGGAAAAAAAAAACCTTCCAATATTTTGAACAACACCAAGGAAAATGCCTACCACCCGCAATAGAAAGGAAAACCTCCCCCCCGGATGGCCATACTTAATCCAAGAAAAGCTGGTGCAGATAGCATAACGCTCGTCTACACCCGTTTCCTAAAAAGTCGGAAAAGGCTTGAAAACTCATAACGGTCCTACAATAATCATCAAGTAAAATGAGAAAAACCCCTCTCTCATCTGCTAACTGTAAAAAAATAAACTACATATATGTTTATTAACTCATAGACATCCGCCCAATTGACCGCAGTAGGAAAAAACCCAACAAAGGAAGAAACCCTAGTTCAAAAATCAACTGAAAGGGGTAGAACATAGATAGCCTACTTGGAAAGGAGCTATGTAGTCAACAAGAAGAATCTGAAAGCTTCCACGGTGATGCCACCTACGAATGAGGTACCGACAGCAAGTACAAATCCTAGTTTGAAATGGCAATGATAGCGTAGGCACAGGTTCACAGGTAAAATAATAGAAAAATGCCCCAAATCCCCCATATATATATCTCCCGGAAAAAACACGACAATCGAGCGACGGGGTAACTAAGGGATCGATGATCAAGTCTGCTAATGTGCCGCAATGGAAAAATACAGAACAACAGCGATCTCTATAGTGCAAAGCAAAACATTGGCAAACAATTCACAAGAAAACAACTCTCAACAGAGCTCAAACAAACTATCACCTTGGACTATACACTGGTTTGATCGCTGCAACGGGGGAAGCTGTAGAAACAAAAAATTTCGTAGACCAATAAAAAATTGTAACACAAAGAAACCAAGATTAAGTGAAACATCGGCGAAGAATCAAGCACCGGTGAATGGAAACTACCAAGCGGAAGTTTAGTGTGCTACAGAGCTACAAGGGCAGAGCGCCAATACACTAAGGCTTTCGCAAAACAAAACCAATGGCGATTGGAAAGATCAAAACCTCCGTCGTGCTGTTCACAATTTCTCATCCAAAACAGCGGAAATATAATGCACTAGTGCTCCGATGGTTATCAAACAAAATGCCGACAATAAAATATAAACGAGAGCACATCGACGGAAGATAGAGCTTTGGATCGGATTATCATTCTACTGCACCTCCACAATGGCGGATGCGTAGGTTACTATGGTTCCAATTTCATAGCTTCAACAAATTTCAACAACGGGATAAGAAATCACTGTAAGCCATATTCTAAACCAAAGGCAGCACCAGCATAAAGATATTCATTAACAATCAACAATCAAAATTGCAGTAAAATCAAGAAATACCAACAAAAATAAGCAAGACAAATTTAAAAGGAGGGTCCCAATTTTTTTAGAGATTTGGGAAATCGTTGCAGCTGCAACAAGACACTAATTAGAATCCCAATTAACATCCCATTAGAATCCCAATTAGCATCCCAATTAGCATCCCAATTAGCATCCCAATTACCGTCCCTTTCAAAAAGTTGGCACTATTTTGGATGCTAATTAGCATCCCAATTAGAATCCCAATAAGCGTCCCAATTAGCATCCCAATTAACATCCCAATTAGTGTCCCAATTAGTATCCCAATTAAAATCCCAATTAGCATCCAATTATCATCCCTTTTTAAAAGTCGACGCTATTTTGGATGATAATTAGCATCCCAAATAACGACCCAATTAGCGTCCCAATTAGAATCACAATTATTATCCCAATTAGCATCCCAAATAAAATCCCAATTACCGTCCAAAAAAGCATCCCATATAATGCCAAGAATAGCCTCCAAAAAAAACGTCCTAAATAGCATAGCACCATATATTAATCCAGGGTTAGCGACATAAATTGCACCATGAATTTCAGCAGGAAAAACATTCAACATAGCGTCAAATATAGATCCAGAAATTGTACCTAGAAAACATCCAACATAGTTCCAGGTATAGATCCAGATATAGTGCCTGGAATAATGCCATAAATTTCGAAAGGAACCTCACTAGGAATTGCACTAGGTTTAGAGCTAGGAATTGTGTTCGGAAAACGTACAAAATAACGTTAGATATATCAATGTCAATGTCAATGATCATGATTCATGTGATAGTACTTTTGGATCTTGATTTATCATAGTGGCACCTAAATGATCGTAATCATGGCACTTTTTAATATTGATTAATCCTAATGAGGGGTAAATTAGCTTAATGTCACCTAAATTGCTCTAATGGCATTTGAGTGTCCCCACCAACATTTGATAGACCCTAATGGCATATGATTGGCCCTAACAACATGATTATGACGCATTACGATAATTGTGATGGAGCATATAGATATGATTTTATAAGTATAAGACAATATCATCCATTATTTTTAGGTAGTATGGCTACTTGCTCGTTAATATTGCAATTATATTCATGATGACAATGATGTTGATTTATTGTATGATGATGATGGAAATGTGGATGTGGATATCAACGATAATTATGCATGTGGTATCAATTTTGGATCCTAATTGATTCTAATGGCAGCTAAATGTCTGTAACGACATCTAAACAACCCTATTATCATTGAAATGGTTGTAACAACATATAAATAACAATTACATGAAATGAATCCTATTATCATGTGCTCTATTTCATAAAATTCCTAAGGTATATGGATCTCTTACCCATATCACGTAGGATCAAATTGCAAACCATATGTTTGAAATTTCAATGTGAATAGAATGTCAAAATATAATTCCATTTAAGGCTGCTATCACTATATTACTCAGTCGCAAGGCTATTTAAGGATGCAACGTAAACATTGCAAGAGATCATTTCCTCATAGAGTCTATTCTTATTACCTTGGTCACATGTCAGTCACATGGCCTCACTCGGTGTCTAATCGGTGAATGCAAATCGATCAATGCAAATTGACGGAAGGGTTGCATGCCAACCTTACTTGGTATGATTGCCATAAAGAGTCCCAGTGGCTTGTCAGTAGCAAGATGAACCTTCACTTCTTACATGGAAAATAAGGTCATCAAAAGGATGGATCATATCTATTGTGAAGTTAATCATCATGAAACTATTCTGGATATCTTTTGTGCGGGGACATATACAATGAGTATTTAAATTTTGCATCCTCTTACAAAATCTTTAAGCGGTGTGCTAATTATTCATAATTACTTTGAAGAGGGTTATACCAGCCATGCATTTATATAACCTTCATAGATTTAATTCATTTTACTTGATATGAATTTCAATGGGAATCTGTATTCTCACCGTTTTTTACGTGACATCTGCATTAATTTCATTTTGGAAAGTCGTGATACTTGTTCTATGGTGGTGTCCTAGTTCTCTCTCTTCGGATATAAACATCCCCACGTCAAGAAGAAAATCATAGGGGAAATCAAAACTATTTCATGGAACTTGAGAAATAAATAGAACATCGAATTATTTGCAATTACCTTCATGGTGGAAGAGCAGAAGCAGGTACATTATATGCATGTTGCATTGTCAGAGGATCTAAGGATTTAACCTTTTGTGATGGTGGATCACAAAATATTGGCTTGAAGAAGGGAACCAAGGTATTGTACATGATATCGCAATGGGATGAACAAAGATAAGCATCTAGGGCAAGGACACTAGGGAGTTTATGCTTGAGAGATGACTGTCCAGAGAATGGATATTCATGACCGAGTCTACTTACAATTGCATTGCTTTTAATGGTGGAGCCAAGATTTGTCTCAAGAAATATTTTGCATATTTCTAGATGAAATGGGTTGCAGCTTCTGTCATCTCTCAGTTTAATGTCAGAGTCGTTCTTGGGCATCCTGTGGTTCCTAAGATGGCATTGAGCAAGAATATGAAACATGGCCTCATGGTTACCTTTCATTGCATGGAACAAAAGATACTCCAATGGCTAAGGGAATAGTGGTAGTTGTAAGCTATATCTTCGTTAAGAATTAGAGATATGGTTTTGGAGTTCTAGGTATGGTAAGTGGAATAGTGTTCCTCACATCCCCCAACTAGCATTCCACTGACGTTCAAATTGAACATTGGTGCACATGTGTTCGTAGAGATTTTATATGAACCTTTATCCTACCTTCAAGTCATTTAGTGTAAATGAAAAGAACTATATGCCTCCTATCAACCTTATATTTATTTGCTACTAGGATACCCTTCATTTCAGAATAACTACATGAACTCATGATATAATAACCTTCATACTCTCAACCGAGAATATAACATGCCTAATTTTAATTAGATTGAATGAAATAATGTTCAACCCTTTACCATTGATACCTTGCAAATCCTTTAAACTAATGCTGACCCTACACCTCATGTACCAAAGGTTCCCTTATGTTAATTTGCACATAATGTTATATTTTTCACATTAAGCTAGCATTATTAGGATCTTTAACTAAGAGAATAACAAGCACAAAAATCAAACACAAGAAACAATGAACATAGTGTTTTTCCTCAGGGAAACCATAAATGGAGAAAACCCCGCAACTTCCTCAGAGATAGAATCAGCACCAAAAGTAAAACCCCAAAATAGTAAGATGATCTCCTAACAGTAGCAGCCTCTTTCTTCCTAGCCCCAGTGTCTTCTTCTTCCTCAGATATGCACTACAACTAAGTGTGAGTGAGTGTGTGATAAATAGAGAGGCTATCTCTCTATTTATACTAATTCCTGACTTGACTAAACCCAACTAGGGCCAACTTCACTAGGTGAGTCTATTAATCCTAATGCCCCGGAACTGCAGGGGCTTTAAACCTTGAACAATAGGAGGGTTACCCACAATGAATTGACATGACTTGTTTACATTATAGATCCTCCCGATCGGAACATTGAGGCATGACATGACTCAATTACATTACAGACACATCCCGGAATAAACATCGGGGTACAAGACATAAGACACATAGGTGAATACATTCCGAAGTTACAAATACATCAACACTCCCTTTTAACTAGGAAGGTATTCTTTCGACACAATTTTTAGCACTGGTCTTCTTCTCTGTATTGACTGGATCATATCGTCATCTTCATATTCAAGTTGTCTTCATCTTCAAGTATTCTTTGTCTTCAAGTCATCATTGTCTTCAAATATTCTTCATCTTCAAGTCACCTTCATCTTCAAGTCATTTTCTTCTTCAAGTCTTCTTCATCACGGGATCTAGATCATCGTGACCATTGGATCATCACTGTATCATCATCAAATCTGGATCATCACTTGATCTAAATCACCATCAATTCTAAATCATCATCACATCTATATCATCACTTGATCTGGATCATCATCAAGTTTGGATCATCATCATCATCGGTGCTATCTCTTGATTAATCTTGTCACAGGAAGTTCTATAGAGGCAGCCCTTTTTCATGTTGGTTGTAGTCCTACCCTTCATGTAGGTCTTCATCGGTGCTTATATCTGTCCCTAAGTCAGAATGGCCCACCCAGCTCTTACATATGACCTCATCTTTTCAGAAAGGCATACCCAACACTCACATATGACCTCATCTTGTCAAAAAGGCCCAGCACTCACATCTAACCATGTGTAAACACATCGCGACAGAATGGCTTAGCACGTATATCCAACCATGTGTGAACACACTGCATCAGAAAGGCTCTGCACTTACATCTGACCATGTTCGAAAACACCGCATTGGAAGGGCTCAGCACTTATATTTGACCATGTTTGAAAACATGGCATTGAAAGGGCTCTACACTTACATTTGACCATGTTTGAAAACACTGCATTGAAAGGGATCTACATTTAAATCCGACCATGTTCAAAAAAACCACATCAGAAGGGCTCTCAATCCTAGACTAAGGATTCCTGGTAACTGACCAAGTGCCTCCATTATCCTAGAGAATGGCATCAGCCCTTATATCTGATCAAGTGGGAACACATCCCTTAATCACATCAAAATGGCCATGCGCTCACATATGATCATGTAAGACTACATCCTATAGTCATATTAGAATGGAACTCAGTCCTAGACTGAGTTTTCCTGGTAACTGACCAGGTGCCTCCATTCCAAGAATGGCATTTAGCTCTTACATCTGATCATGTAGGGACCAATCCTATAGTCACATCATTATGGATTAGCACTCATATCTGACATGGAAGGAACCAAATCCTCTAACCATGATAGAATGGCTCAACCCTTACATCTAACCATGGAAGGAACATAATCCTCTCACCATGTTAGAATGGAACTTGGTCTCATCATTTCCCCTTGGAGGGAACCTCGATCTGGAGAACACCAAGCTTCTCCCTGAAGTACTCAAACTTCACTCTGTCTAATGCTTTCGTCAATACATCAACTATATTTTCCTCCTTCGCAACATATTGGAGCTTCATTGCTCCTCTCTGCACCATATCCCTGATATAGTTATACTTGATCTCAATATGCTTCGACTTGTCATGGAACACAGGGTTCTCGGACAACTTCACACAACTCTGGTTGTCACAATATATACAAGTAGCATCCATCTGGAGATCAAATAAATTAGACAGTAGCTTCCTCAGCCATACTACCTCACAACTAGCTGAACATGCTACAACATACTCTGCTTCAGCTGTACTCAGTGCCACACAGGATTGCTTCCTGCTAAACCAAGAGATCACACCTGATCCCATACTGAAGTAGCATCCTGAAGTGCTCTTCCTATCGATGGCAATGCATGCCCATTCTGAATCAACATAAACCTCTAGGTTAATCTTATAATTTTCCTCGTAATTGAGCCCATACTCAACTGTACCTTTCAAGTACCTCAGAATATGCTTTGCAGCAATCAATTGAACATGTCTCGGATCTTTCAAGAACTGGCTCAAGGTGTTCATAGAAAAGCAAATATCTAGTCTCATGTTCGTTAGGTACATCAAGGACCCTATCATCTGACAAGACATTGTAGCATCAACCACTTCTGATAAAGCATCACTCAATAGCTTCAGGTTCGATGCCATAGGTGTGGTTATGGCCTTGCGGTCCATCAACCCGAATCCCGTGTACAAGGAATATCCCATCCGCATTCTACCACACCTCCATGCCTAAGAAATACTACATCATTCCCAAGTCTTTCATTTCAAACTTGGTAGCAAGTTTCCTCTTCATATCAGTAATCAACCCATCCATACCTGTTACAAACAGATCATCCACATATAGTAGGAGTATCACTAGATTTCCATCTTCAACCTTCTAGTAAAGGTTAGAATCTGCTTTACTCTTAGTAAAGCCCAAACTGGATTGGAAACCATCAATTCTACCATACCATGCCCTGGGTGCCTGTTTCAAACCATACAGGGCTTTCTTTAATCTACATACATGAGACTCTCTGTCATGTGTCTCAAAACCGAGTGGCTGCTCCACATACACTTCCTCTTCCACTACACCATTCAAGAAAGCAGTCTTGACATCCATCTGGTGTATCTTCCATGTCATCATTGCAGCCAGAGCAAGTATTGATCTGATGGAAGTGTATCTGGCTATAGGTGCAAAGGTTTCTTCATAATCTATTCCTTCTTTCTGAGAGAAACCACGGGCCATGAATCTTGCTTTATGTTTCTCGATGCTGCCATTTGCAGCATGCTTGATCTTGTAGATCCATTTGGAAGTTACAATGGACTTCCCTTCTGGTCTTGGGACAACATCCCAAACATCATTCTTCATGATCGATTGATACTCCTAGATCATAGAATCCTTCCAATCTTTCTGTTATGTCGCTTCTTCATAGTTGGAAGGTTCTTTATTAATAATGTCACATAGCAAAGCTGCGTAACTAGAGCAAGATCTAGTTCTCTTTCTTCCCATGGGTGTTTCTTCTGAAGCTCCATATCTTTCTGCACCTTAGATAATTTCACATACCTAAGCAAGTTTCCTCTTATGAGGATTCTTCTCCAGAGGTGGATCTACAAGTTCTTGAGGTTCTTCTAATTCTTGATCTTCTTCTTGAATTTCTTCGTTCATGATTGTGTCATGAATTCTAGGTTCTCTTGTTTCTTCAGATTCTTCAGTCGGTTTCTTCCTGGATTTGATGTAGGATGAATCTTCACCAAATGTCACATCTCTACTAATGTCAATATTCTTGAATCCTGGGATGTATATTCTATAAGCCTTCGAGCTTTCAGAGTATCCCACAAATATACCCTTCTTTCCTGAAGGATCTAATTTTGTCCTCTTCTCTTTTGGAATGTGAAAGTACACTAGACAGCCGAATATTCTAAGATGGCTGAATTCTATTTTCTTACTGGAGAAGACTTCTTCAGGAGTCTTGTTCTTGAGTACTCTGTGTGGAGTACAGTTTTGTACATACACTACTGTTCTGGAAGCTTCTACCCAAAGATGCATATGAATATATTGATCATGAAGCATTGCTCTTGCAACTTCCATGATAGTTCTATTCTTCCTTTATGCAATCCCATTCTATTGAGGATTATAAAGAGTGGACAACTCCCTCTTAATCCCTGAGTCTTTACATAGCTCTTTGAATTCATTTGAAGTGAATTCTCCACCATTATCTGATCGAAAGGTCTTGATCTTCTTTTCAGTTTGGTTTTCAGTCAAGGCTTTGAATTCCTTGAACTTACTGAATACTTCATCTTTGTTCTTCATAAAGTATATCCATGCCTTTCTAGAAAAATCGTCAATAAAAGAAACATAGTATGCATACCTGCTTAGTCAACTGGATGACATTGGACCGCATATATCGGAATGGATGATTTCGAAGATTCCTTTTTCCTTGTTTTCACTGCTTGGAAATGTCTTCTTTGTGTTCTTCCCTTTCCCACATCCTTTGCATACACCTTCATGTTTTGTCTGCATTTCTGGGAGACCTTCAACAACTTTGCTTGCAAGTGGTAGTGCTCTATAATTCACATGTGCAAGCCTTCTATTCCAAAGCTCATTTGGTTCTACTGAGTCATGAACCAAAGCTTTTTCTGGATGGCCCTTCAATTTGTATAAGCCTCCTTCTTGCTCCCCAATCACTACTGCATCATTAATGGTCTTTCCTTTTGGCCACATGATGACTTGACCATCTATAAATGCAACCCTCATTCCTTTTTCATCTAATACAGATAAGGAGAGGAGATTCTTCTTTAGTCCTGGCACAAACAATACTTCCTTCATTGTCATAGACTTTCCAAATTCTAGCTTATAGGAGGATTCCCCACTACTTTTTATTGGATACTGGTAGTCATCTCCAAGTTTCACCTTCTGAGGTGATTCATGTTTAGATAATTTCACAAAGGATTTCGTGAATCCTGTCATGTGCTTGGAAGAACTGTCTATAAGCCAATCATTTCCACCATGTGTGATAGTTCCCATGAGAGTGGAGATCAGAACATATTCTTCATCACTTGAAGAATCATCACTGACTTGTCTATTTCTCTTCGTGGAAGGTTCATCATCCTCTGCAGCATGAGAATGATGTCTTCTCTTGTTTCCCTTCTTCTTGTGAGAGCTACTTTTATTTTTAGGACAGTCTCTAGCAAAATGTCCCCTTTTATCACATGTATAGCAAATGTACTTAGACAAATCTCTAGACATTCTAGAGTTATTTCTTTGATGAGAGTACTTAATTTTGTGGTGGCTAGATCTAGATTTCTTGGATTGTACTATGAGATCTTGATCTTCACTTCCCATATTTTATTCTCGAGCTACTATCTGATTTTCTTCTTGAGAGCATTCTTCCCATAGTCTGTTGAACTTGACTAACTTATTTCTGGCATAACTCCCTTTAATAAAGGAGCCCCATGATCTAGGGAGACCATTCAAGGTGGTCATCACAATCTTTGCATTTTCTACTTTTTCATCTACTACTTCTAGTTGTTCCTTGATCTGAGAAACCCTTGTAAAGTAATACTGGATGGTTTTTGCATTCTATATCTTTACATTCTTCAGCTAGTTTCTCAGAGTCATCTTCTGGTTTGTGTTCTTCCCTTCAAACAATTTGGTTAGGGCATCGAACATAGATTTAGGTGTCTTTAGGGAGGACACCTGTGGTATGAGGTGATCCTTGATTGAATCAGCAATAATCCTCTTTTCCATAACCAACTTATTCTTATGTAAGGCCTTAACCTCATCTCCCTCTAGAACTGGAACCTCCTCATGGATGTAGGAGTCCAACTCATTTTCTTCCAGGACCAAGGAGATCCTATACTTCCAGGATCGGAAGTTATCAGCTCCCTCAAGATTTTCATCAAGCTTGGTATGATGAGATATATTAACTGAGAACCTCAAATGGAAATACAAAATATTTAGATCTTACCAGGTCAAGATGTCGGATCTGGATTTGGAGTTGAAATTCTGCAGTGCTGGTTTAGGAGCATATTAGGGTTTTTCTTTTATGGAGTTCTATCCAACCAAATTCTTTGATATTGATCCCTAAATTTGATTTTGGGGAGGAGATCAATCCAGGCATGGGCTCACTGAAAAATTCCACTTCTATGGAAAGCCCTAATTTCTGGTAGAAGTGTCCGGTCCAAAACTGAAAAACCTCAGAATTGGATTCTTCTTCGACAGAAAGATGCGCCCTAGGGAGGAGAGTTATTCCAACCTTCTTTTGCTGAAAATATGTGGAGAGAGATACACAAAGTAGGAAGCCCTAGTTCCTGTAGCTGCACAGTCTCTTCTTTTCAGGTTAGCTCTAATACCATGTTAGATTTTTAACATTAAGCTAGCATTATTAGGATCTTTAATTGAGAGAATAACAAGCACGGAAATCAAACACAAGAAAAAATGAACATAGTGTTTTTCCTCGGGGAAACCATAAATGGAGAAAACCTCACAACTTCCTCAGAGATATAATCAACACCGAAAGTAAAATCCCAAAACAGTAAGATGATCTCCCGATAGCAGCAGCCTCTTTCTTCCTAGCCCCAGTGTATTCTTCTTCCTCAGCTATGCACTACAATTGAGTGTGAGTGAGTGTGTGATAAATAGAGAGGCTAGCTCTCTATTTATACTAATTCCCAACTTGACTAAAATCAACTAGGGCCGACTTCACTAGGTGAGTCTAATAACCCTAGTGCCCAGGAACTACGGGGACTTTAAACCTTGAACAATAGGAGGGTTACCCACAATGACTTGACATGACTTGTTTACATTATAGATCCTTCCAATCGGAACATCAAGGCATGACATGACTCAATTACATTACAGACACATCCTAGAATAAACATCGGGGTACAATACATAAGATACATAGGTGAATACATTCCGAAGTTACAAATACATCAACACATAATCCACATGCAAGGATTATGTTTCATTTTTCCTCTTTTGGTTGTTTTGTAAATATGGTTCTAATTTTTTCTATAATTAGAATTTATGTTATTATAATATTATATAAGTAATGGTCAGGGGTGAAAAGTGCATGTTTTCTTGGATCTTGATGGAAAGGAAGAAATGAAATTTGCATGAGTATAGGTGTAGCGACAAGTAAAAATCATTATTGTGAAGAGTCTTTAACTACAACATATTATAATTTTTAGAAATTCATTTCTTGTCATAAAGCATATAAAGGGGAAAAAGCTTAAAGGAAATATACAAGGTAAGAATTATGAGTGTATTAATTGGATCCTTCAAAGCCTTGACGACGTGAAACTTATGCACCTCACACATCTCAATAATTCCATTGTAGATCAACTTGCTAATGATGCAATCAAGTTAGAGAAGGGAATTATAGTGTAAAATAGGGACCCCACAAAACAAATATGGCTGCCTTAGAAATTTCAATTTGGTTAGGTTTTATTCCATTTAGATTGCAAATGTTTGAATTTAAAATGTTGTTTGGTAATAAAGTGGGCATGTATTCCATTTGGAATATTCACCCACTCCAATGCACAACAAGTCTCGTCTCATTAATCCCAAGTGAGGGATCCATTGCACTCACCCATGGCTTCCTCTTCTCATTTCTTCCATTTGTGCTCACTTCAAACCTTATAGCCCTTGGTTTGGATTTTTGTAATGTTAGTGGGATCTTTCTAAAAATAAAATGTTTTATGTGATTGACGCAATGCCTCTCACAACGAACAATTGCAAGGAAAACACTTACATCTTGAAACTGAATATAGATACTGCATTTGCTTCTAAGTTTTGGCCTTTTAAAAATGTTGCACTTGCTCTATTTACCATAGACTTTATGTTAATTAAATAATTTCACATAATGCCATCCTTTTGAATTTCACAATGAAGTTTCATAGAGGTCATACTAGCGTTTAATATGACAACCATATTTCTGTACAACTCTTGAAATGTAAAANCATATATAGCTTCAAAGTAAACCAAATACATATGTAACTTACTCAATGTGTATATAACTACAAACACAGTCAAATTCTAAGTGTTTAGGTTCTTAGCTTTTATAGCTTTTTTTAATATGTATGTTTTCACTCTTTCCTGATTAAATAAAAATATTATACAACTTTTTGGTTAAAAACAAAAATACATACAAATTTACACACCATCATTTGTATTCTATGTCGTGAATCAACTTGCTAAATTATAATTTTGAAAGATAATTTAGTTCATTTTAGACAAGCGAAATTTCCATTTCTATTCATTTTAAACAAATCGAAGTTCATTTTGTTGTTTCATTTCCCCCGCTTTGGGGTATGCTAGTTTTGCAAATTTGGAAACACCTTCCATGATAAAGCCATTACCATTCACAGAAGTGAAGAC
The DNA here is from genome assembly GCA_001517045.1 of Pseudotsuga menziesii. Lineage (NCBI taxonomy): Eukaryota > Viridiplantae > Streptophyta > Pinopsida > Pinales > Pinaceae > Pseudotsuga > Pseudotsuga menziesii. The sequence goes on along the minus strand of LPNX010349683.1, from coordinate 426,387 downwards.
CGAGGGAGAAACCCTCTAAAAACCCTATGAAAACCATGTTTTATGTAACAATGGATGAAAGCATCAAGTTGATTACATTATTCGTATTATTTATGTTCCCTATTTTTTCACTTGGGTTTTCTCCCAAGAGTCCAACAGATTGGCACATTCACGTGCTCGTGGACGACCTAGCTATCAAGTCATCTCATTCATTTTTCTTCAAAACACTCACAGGTCGTGGTTTCAGTCTCTACTTCAAACTTGTGCATGATCCCAATCTCGCACTGCAGAGATACATCCAGTACTTGTACGATGGAATCATTCTTTTCTCCCCCTCTGTTGAAAGTAAGTTATGTTATTCACCCTTTAATCGTTCATTAATTCTTGTCAAGGGTTTAGGTTATATATTCTTAGGGTTATATTTTAATTGCATGCATATGTAGATTTGGGGGGATCTTTGGATTTGTCTGCAATTTTAGACTTTGTTGATTTCGACCATGATTTAATTCTTGCTACTGACTTGACCACCTCTGATCTCATCCATGATATCGTTGATGACTGTCAGGTTCACTTTGATGAAGTGAGTCAATGATTTTGTCATTATAAACATTATTTAAGTTGGTTCAGATAATTCCTAGTAGTGACTTTAGAACAAAATATTTGTGGCTTTGAATAGATGCACTTGAGTCATGGCATCTATGTGGAAGTATTTACGATTTTGGTTATCCCTCCAACCAATATTTTTCTTATGGTCCTCGATAATAGCATATCAAGAAAGAGAAATCCTCTTTTCTAACCAACAAGATGTTAATACCCTTATTCGATCAACATCAGACAAGGGTCGTGTTACCACACCCCCATTTTGAACTTTTGAGATAAATTCAATGACTAGGAAGTGGTTCAATAAAAGAAGTTGAAGACAATTTAGTCAACGTTAGTTGCTAACTTATCCTAAACTGGACAATAATTTTGAAATATAGATCAATTCATGGACTATTATTTCCCATTATCCAAAAAACATTTGAAGGCCACCTTAATGGTAAGCAGAGATAGTAAATCCCTCTAAAAGCTAAATTGGAATATGTATTGTTGATGTATGCAAATTGTATAGCTATTTGGATTGCAATGTAGCAGTAGATTGGTGGGGAGTTTAAGATGACTATCCAACTTCAATTCTTAGTGCATTCCAATAAGGTGTATTCTTGAGAACCCCAAAACCAACCTGTACCAGGAGAGTTTTCATCCAACTCTTTCCAAAATTTGGGTTGTTTCTATCTTCTAAAATTAAAAGCCGCAAATGTATAAGTGAGTGTGGGTGATACTGTCTAATGAAAGAAGAGTGTAATATGTTTCCTCTATCCACTGAAACATTAAATAAATGAAATCGATCTGCACCTAAACCATCATATGGTCATTTTATGCATGAATGGATGACCATGAAATCAATTACAACCAAAACCAAAATAATTACAAGAAAATCCAAAATTTCAAATCTAGGCGATCATATGGTTATTCTAGGATTGAGTGAATATCCATGAAATCAAGTACAACCAAAATCAAAATAATTACAAGAAAATCCAAATTTTCAAATATTGTTTACCTAAGAAAACAAGAAACCTTACCTGTCGAGTGGCGGCTTGTTCTTCTTGACGTAAAACTCACCCAAATCATTCGCTTATCCTGAGGTTTTTTACACCTTTGTCCAAGGCTTGGAAACCCTCACTGAAGTTCTCAATATGAATCAGAAGAAGAGTTCAATGAGTGGGAAACTAAATAACAGGAGATGAAGGAGTTAGTTCCATGATAAGTGTATGATTATTTTTAAGTATTTGTTGTACATCTTTGTAAATTATGGCCATCTTTTGCTGCTACTGTATAAAGTCTGAATAAAGTTCTTCAATTGTCTTTAAGGACTTCTCTTGGTTCCCTTCCCTCCTTGAATGAGGTATTAGCTCACTATATTTTTGTACAACACTCCCACTGTAAAAATGATTCTCTTTAAGCCCTCTTGCAGGGAGATTCGAAACTCCTATAGGTTGTTGCATAGACATATAAGAGTTGTCTCTATTGGCATGGAATGCTGCTATAGGTTTATGATATTTTTCCAAACACTTCCATGTTCAAAAGACCAATATTGTGATGAATCCTTTTGTGAGCCATGTAAATTTGATGGCACATCCCTACTCTGCTCTCTTACCTCTATACATGCACTACCTTGAGAGCCACTTCCTTGATTAATTGGATATTCTCTTCCCAGGGCATTCCAATTATAAGTTCTTTGATCTTTACTAAGATGAAATCTATGACCAAATGATTTTTCTTCCAATTCTTTATCTACATTCCTAGCATTGTCATTATTCTCTAATCCATAATGAGGAAAGTCATAGCCTTGCCTCTTCTTAGGTGACAATGCTTGAGCACCCAACTTGAATTCAGACATGAAGGGATTTTCATTGACATTATTTGTATCACCATCAAGAAGGCCATGCTCTATGAGTAATTCCTCCTCACATGAGGCCGCAATTCATTGCATTTTGTTACTCATGGCATCATATTTATTTGTCTAATCCATAAAGAAAGCACCAACTCTATCTCCATGCATGTGATTCAAAGATTGTATATTATGCTGGTATTCAGACGAAAGTGAATGAAGATCACCCTCATTTCCTAAAAATATCTTATCAGGTGTTCCATCTTTCCCTTTAAGTAATACTTCCCTCTCAGTGGTCCTTTCAAAAAACCCACCATCTCTTGGACCATGCATATCTTTTCCCCCATCCATTCGAACTCTCTTTCGTGCTCTCTACATAAATTCTGGTTGTAGAGCTTGAGAATCCCTATACTTGTCAGGTCTTTGCATGCCCATTTCATTATCCCTATTCATGACATGAACAACTCCATGTGTTGCATGCCAATATCTGTAGCATCATTTGCTCTCTTAAAGGATGTTTCCTCAATGCGTCCAAAAGGTGCAGTCATACCTTGAACCCCTCCTTGTGTAGGTTTTTAAATATATATATATATATATATATATATATATTTGTGGAAGGCTGTATAGTGAGTGTGTGTCTTACTTTGTATAGATATTCTTGTGTTGTGTATCGTGTAAGTGAATTCATTGTCCACAAGAGGAGCTCTACCCATATTCATGGTTGTTGTTGAAAGAAAGAAGGGTACGCTACAAAGGAGGTGCAATCCAGTGAATATTGGAGGATCCACACTCTCTAATTAGAGTTGATTGCTGATGCTGGTGCTGTAATGGGAAATGGATATCCACAAAAATTGATAAAATATTTGTGAAAGGGAAGAGTGTTAGTTTCTCATCATTCTCTTCTTATATTTGATGTCTCCTGCATGCATGATAATAAAGGCTCTGTATCTATGTTGTGGCCGGAATGGATCTGAAACGTCTTGTGGAAAATTTGTCTGAAGTTCTGACAGATTTCAGCTACAAGGGTTGAGTCGCTAGTGAAGTAAATTTCCATGAGATCAGAAGTGATATTATTCTAACCAACCTTTATAACTTTGGGACACTTATTTTTGATCATACTTAAGTTCAATACCCAAAATTGATATAACAACCCTTTTTAGAAGGAAGGTGCAGACAAGTTGGTCTATATTGTGACACCTATATCAACTGTCGTAAATGGTCCATGCGAAAATGGTAAACGCTCGTTCCAACTTGTAAATGTCTGAAACCGACACTGCTCTTGCTGCTTTAATCCCACTACTGTAAGAATTTATTTCTAACATCATTTTTCTACTAGAAGACTGGAATTCAAGATTACTGTCAAGATACTATTGGCCTGGAAAAATGGGAAAAAATGATAAATATGGAGCCCAATTGTTTATGGTATAATATAGTAAATGTTTAGTACTACAGTTGATAGATATTGATAATGCAGTGCTCCTATTGCATTGATTTTTCTTACAAATATTGTCTATGTGATATTTTTTAGTACATCCTATTTTCAACAATAAACTTTTGTTATTCCTTGTTAAGAAAAACTAAGTTAGAGGTACTGTATGTTTCATAATTTCAAATTCATCTATTTTTTTATTGGTTTTCACTTTTCAGTCTAGAGTAGCAAAGAATGAGGTTCTCTCTTGTCTTTGCGTGAGAAAAAGAAATCCTTAAATTATAAAGTGAGTTCTGATTTTTTAAAATTATGATTATTTCATATGTTTATAATCTGCACACAATGCAAATATAGATAACACAGGAAAAGAAAAAAGGGATTGTTCTTGCAAGTGGTTTGAACATAAATTTTATGGAACTTTAACTTACATCTTTTTTGTTATCAATTTATTCATCTACCTATAACCCCTTGTATCCACAAAGTACTCATGCATTCGACTTTCCAAGGTATGATGAGTGTATATGTGTGAGAGAAAGTCCTTATAGGGGCTTGTTAACTCAATGGAAATCCAAATAATCCAAACCAATAGCATGTTTCTTGCTAATTTTGCACAGACATATATCACATTCTAAAATGAAATCAAAATCCAACAAATAACCCTTTAACTGTTCCACTCACCATGAATTCGTAAAATTTGAAGCATGCAAAGCATAGTATAAAATATCTTAAAAGATTTATGATGCTTGTTTGCTTGTGTTCCAACTTCCAATTCGAACAACTACAACAAATTGACATCTTTACAATCTGCACCAAGTGGATATCACAAGTCTATGTTAACATAATAGGATGTCCAATTCCTTTTTATCTGGTCTAAAGATCACCTCTTTGCATTCAGAACACTTTGCAAGCATTTAATTTAAAGGTCGATATGTTCATACTATAGAAGTATTTTTTATCAACAATTGTAATTGTCACATGTGATTAAGATTGTTTGAGCTTATGACCATTATTTCACTCTCTTTGGAACGTTTGAATTTGTAATAGTAGTATTCTAGGTGTATAAGAAAAACTGCTATTCATAGAGTGTCAATGTAAATTGAGATGTCCACTTATTTTGAGAGTTACTGTCTGATATTATGTATTTTTTTCAAGAATCAAGTGGCACCACAGGATGGCAGACATGAATATAAATGAAATCATAATTGCTGAAAGAGATCGAGGTGAATGTTCAGATGCAATAGTTGAGATAAAGGTTAAAACGTTGGATTCACAGACTTACACTTTAAGAGTCGACAAGTGTGTAAGTATTTTTATTTCCTGGTCATCAATGCTTTTAATTTTACTTGGAGTTAAAAATGGACGAGGTCACAATAATTCTGAATTTGTTAAGCTCCAAATGCTTATATTATGTTACAAATTTTATGATAGCATTCAAAAAAGAAAAGTGCAAAGTGGAGGGAACATTAGAATATTATATTTGTGTACTTATTTATTTATGTATCCTACTTCAAGGTGTTCTCCGCATGATATCGTTACATTTGCTCTATTGCTGAAAAGACATTATCTTTTTATTTTTTTAATATTGTTCTTTCAAATCTGAATTGGCTTGTATAATGCATTTTTATAATTTCTTTAGTGATCATCAATTGACTTTCAAGGTTTAATACCTCTGAAATTATGTTGCACCTTTGATCTATCTATCCTGAATCCCAATGTAAAATTTTGATCCTTCTCATGGCGAGATTCAAGTTTTATATCATATGTTCAACATGTGGGTTAGGGTTATTCTAAAAATAATAGATGTTTGTCCGCTAGGTTGGATTTCATTGTAAAACTAGTTAGAAATATTTTATATCTAGACACTATAAGAAGAGAACTGAATGTTATTCTCTTTCAATTTATTTTATTTGGACCATAGTCACTAGACTCTGAATCATCAATAAATTGACAGGGAAAAAGAATCAAAGTTTTGAATTGGATCAGGAAAAAATCAGCAAATATAAAATAAATATATACAAATATTTTGAATTAAAAAGACTTTTCATTGATATTTGAAATATCCATGTCCATATATTACAAGATTTCAACAGATCTTCAAAATTTCACAATGAATAGGTATCATCTATAATATGATGATAATCTTGATTCTCATCCGTAAGGTGAGTCCAGAATCCAGATAAAAATTTGTTTGAGTTAACCCTGCCCAGGTAGCCTCTTTGTGGATGATTTGGTCACTGTCCCTTCACACTACCAAGTAGAAAACACTTCCATCAAGTAAAATAATGAGAAAAAGTAGTGAAAATTGGGTTTAAACCCTTTTCCTGGGTGCAGAATTCCATAAATTGCTAGTCAAGGGTTAATTCATGAGTTTGACTTGTGATGACTGAGTCAACTTGGTCAACTCAAGTTAAACTCAAAAAGTATTGAATTGGATCTTTTGACTGCAGAGTCCAATTTAAATCAAAAAATTGCAATTTGATTGACGATTCCTGTGACTTCGGTCTGGACTCTTTGAAGCTACATTACAGGGGATCCCTGGCCTCTCACACTTTGTTCTCAAAGCATGTTCCAAGAGGTAGTGTTCAGGAAGTTCCCTTAGGAGTATGCTCTGAGGGTCTTTGAGATTCTTCCAGGGTGCTCCCTGAATGATAACATAACATTCTTAATGTATAAGGGTAGAAAGAGAAAATCCTTAAATTTTTTATATTATTTTCAATTGTTTCAAGATGTTTGAGATGGGTTCCAACCTCATCAGACCTCATTTCAATAAAATAGCATCCCATCCAAAAATTTAAATTCAACAAAAATAACAGTTTTCAACACTCCAACAAACAGAACTGCACCGAACCAAAGATAAGTCCACTAAACAATCAAAAGACACTAAATGTCACTATTCTCTTTTGCCACATGTCATCTTACTTAAGAAGCAGTGACCTCCACAAATATAGGAACTGAGGGATCTCTATATTTTCCTTTGAAGGACTTGCCGCAAACATCATGCACTCAAAACAATGGTCAAGCAAGAGCCAAAGTTATATTATTTCTTGTAGAACAACTGAAATATTGTAATTGGGATCTTGGAAAGGATAATAGAATGTTGTCCCTGCTATCTCATGCTTTGGATCTAATTTTACATGAATACAATACAACTTGTGAAATTGTTACTGACAATGGTCTTGTTAGTGTTTTGTTGCATATCTTGTCGATTTTTTACCTGGATCCATCAAAAAGTGATAGCCTTCTAGATTTTAAGTATGTGATCCCCATTCTACTAGTTGTTGATAATTTTCTATAGTTGAAGAAAAAATTCAATTCTAATATTATGATATTTAAACAGTCCAAGAAAAAAGATGGTGATGTTGAGAATACTGAGAAATTGGAGTCTAATCATCAAAATTATACAAAGCACATGTTGGTTGTGCCTGAAGGGTACATAACTACTGAAGAGTATAAAAAAACTATTAACGTAGTCTGCAACTTCATTCATATGAATCTTTCCTCAACTGTTGTACAAGCTCTTCTCCAACTGTGTGCAAGGATAAAAAGGGTGCATTCCATAGAATTGTGTTTCCTTGAAACAGGTGGATTCGTTTCTTTGCTCATCTTTCCTACTAGTTTCTTATTTTCAGGGTTTAACAGTGTTGCATCCACTATTGTTTGTCATATTCTTGAGGATCCTCATACGCTTCAGGCAGCTATGGAGTCATATATTTGACAAGATATTGTAGCTGCTTTAAATCAAAATATAAGTGGAAGGTTGAGTCCTCATAATTTTATCTCAAACTTATCTCTTGTTATCTCAAACTTAGCTTGGTTGAGCTGAAGGTGATTTTATGTTTGATCCATTTCATGTGATTCCTATTGAAAATATTTTTGGGGAAAATCGATGATAGGGAAGTACTAACTCTATCTATAATTTTATAGGAAGGACTGATGATTGTGGAATGACATTTCAACATCCACTTCTCATTATACCGTCTACCCCATTTAGATTAGTATTTAGTTGAGCAATATGTAAATTTTAAAATTTCTGGTTGTTGAACATCTACTAGATTATAAATTGTTTTTCTTGGATTCAAACTTTAGAGTTCATAATTTAAGGACATATGTAATGTAATGTGTCTATGATTGCAAAGTATGATAGGGTTATAGCAAAGAGTAATATTGAAAGAACTTCAGCTCCGTCCAATTTGGATTATATTTACTGAACACTTCAATGTGGGTGACGAATAAATCATTTGAGTAGTTGGGTTGATGATAGTTAGCAACTTAGAGGAATGAGTGGCACTACAATAGAATTAGAAATTGAGGATAATTTTGTTTCTCAGTTATAGAGGGCTCAACCAGTTGATGACACTCGATCATATTAGGCTCCTGATACCACAAGATCATAGGAAAAATGTGATGCTACAGCCTCACAAGCTGCAGATGTTGGTACTGTAATGATAGAAACTTTACAATCATAGGAAAATGATATACAGAGAACTAAGGAACGTATTCAATCCCATGTTGAATATAATACAATCTATCATCCTTTGTCGACCATTAGATACTCAAATTTGTTTATTGATCATTTTTACCATTATAGAGGACTCTGTAAGTTAGGTTCCCAAATTCTTAAAGGGTTCTAGCTCAATGGAAGAGCGCCTGCCTTACAAGCAGGAGGTTGGTGGTTCAATTCCTCCATGACCTAATGATAATATAATATTGGTTAAAAATAAATAAATTAGTAAGCAAAAAATAAGAGATATGTGACCAAAAAAAATGACCAAAACTCATATATAAAATTACTAAAAACAACTAAATTAGTGACCAAAACATGAGAGACGCGAAACTAGGAATTAAAAAGGATGCAATACGTGGTGCTAATGATGAAGCCAAACATGGCGTTGATATGGTAGAAAAATAAGACGTTACTTTGGATGCAAAACATGGCACTACATAGGAACTAAAATATGGTGCAACAATAGAAGAAATATTTGGTGTCTTTTTGGTAGCAAAACACAATGCAAAAAGGGAAGAAAAAATTGGTGCAATTTTGGAAGCGAAAATTGGCACATAGTTGGAAGTAAAACACGGTGCAAAATGGGATACTAAAGTGGTAGAAAAAATGGATGCAATATTGGATGCTAATTTGGATGCTAACATGGTGCTATTAAGGATGCAAATATGGCGCTAATAGAGGTGTCATTTAAGAAGCAAAAGAGGACACTCTCTAGGAAGCCAAATAGGACGTTATTTAGGAAGAAAAACTCAATGTTGTTTAGGAAGCAAAGTTAGACACTATTCTGGAAGCAAACCTTGATGTTTTTTAGGAAGCAATGTTGGACGCTATTCTAGAAGCAAAAAAAGAGATGTTATTTTGGACGTCATAAAGGATGTTATTTAGGAAGAAAAAAAAGACGTTTTTTGAGACACTTTAAGTTTTTTCCTTGATGCGTCCCATTTAGCGTCTAGTTTGACCACTCAATGTAAAAAAAAATTACACTAAAAAGGGACGCTAATTCTAGGATTTATTGTAGTGTAGAAAGGAAATCTTGATATTGTTGCACATCTTTATTCCAAAATTTATTCAACTTAGTAGTCTTCCCATTACAATTTTTTGTATAATTCCATATATGAAATCGTTGCACCGAAGAGGTGCATTCTACAACCCAGTATGGGAGAGATGTGTAACTACTTCCGTGCTCATCCAAGAGTTGACAAGTGTAGTTTATAAAAAATAATAAAATATTATTAAAAATAACATGTAGGCTTAAAATAAATTTAAATTATTTAGAATTGCATATATATATATATATAACAATATAAATTAGATAAACTAAGACCATAAACATTGACTTACACATTTCCTCAACACTTCCACTCTAAAAAGGGTTTACACTTTGAGATATTTGATCCCTCTTGGTATGTGGTAGATCTCATTTTAGATGGATCTATACTGGTTATATGCACACTGTTAATATACAAAGCCATGGCTTATTTTAAGGAAATCAATCATTGAATAAATGTGCAAGCTGTAAAAGCTACATGTATTTTGTATATTCAAATACTTCTAAAATTAAGAAACTATACGCACTATCAGTACCTATAGATTGCAAGTATAAGCATCACATTAGAAATGGATTCCTAACTGTGTTGTGTTACTATGTCTATTTGGCTAAGATGATTGTTTCAAAAATTAAACAGTCAAATAACTAATCTCGTCATAATACACCATTAAATGCATATGGAATAACCCATTGAGGAAAAATTTCATAAAAGTTGTTAGTTGTTGGCCAATTCACTTACAACTCACATAGTAGGTTCCAATCATGCCATTCACATTTATCCTCGTTGCCTAAGACCAATTAAACCTTGAGGAAATAATTAAGTTTCTATCAAATAGAAAACTGGGTGAGTTAGACATGACTCAAACTAACACCAATATGCTAGTAAGGGTGTTTTCATACCGTGTTGTGATGCCCTAATAATTCACCAGGATACACAGTTGACTTGAGTTATTAGCATCATAGCCCTTCAACTTGTATGTAATACTTTAGGAGGATCCTGGAAATGGTCATGGTTATTAGTTACAATTATTCCATGTTTCCTACTCTCTAAGATTAATAGTTGGAAAGTTTAGCGTATTGTGCATATCATATTCTGTCAATTGGTTGTCACCTTCCAGAAGCAAAGATCCTGGTTGGTTAATTAGTGAGGAATGTTATTTGTTATATAAATAAAAGTTGGTATAGTAGTTAAATAATAAGAAACTCTAATGTTGTATGTTGTTTAATGGTAGGATACAAATAGTTAGGTTAACCATTATGGCATGCACATGGTTGTATTTGTGGCTGGGATGATTGGTTGAATTATTAGCCATAGTTATTTGCAATGATTAAGTTATGAGATATAAGGGTTATCACAAATTATTTATAGTATTATTGGGGATATGTGAATTGGAATTATTGTTGGAAAATGATGCATTTTATAAATGTTTCCTTTGTTGCTTATTTGATTGTGACATATATGAAATGTTACCAAATATAGTAATTATATTTTACTGGAAATTATTAATCATAAATTGAAATGGTAAGCTACAAGAAAATCATGTTTTCGCCAAGAAAAAAAATATATATGTTGTTCTTCAACAATGCCTAGAACTATGGTGTTGCATTTGGTATCAAAGTGTGGTTCAAATGCTTGGACCCAATGCTCATTATTTGCTATATTAAAAAAAATAAGCCAGAGGATGATTTGTAATCAAAGAGAGGAAGTGGTGAAACTGAGGTAACAGAAATTGTGCTAGTTTATTGCAATTCTCGTGATTGTATCTATGGGGCTAATTTAACTGATAAAATTATATTTCATGTCTTTGTGATGTATGAGAATTATTCCTTATAGTTGTAATGAGAAAATTTCCAGAATCTATGTGAAATATGGAATTAATAAATGAATTTTTAGTGTAATCTTGGGATTGTCTATTAAGATGTATTGGCCAAAATTATGTGACTATGTGTGAATGGATAGTAATAATTTTGTACTTGAAAATAAATGTAATATTCGAGTAAGTGATTCCCATCTTGACAAGATAGTGGTAGAGCTCTTTTATTTTTGACATGTTTTCTTTGTAGTGTGCATAGATAGATTCATGAAGGTGTGACTGACATGAAGGAAATATAGAGGGATATATGGATATATTGAAGGAATCTAAGCGTTGATCTATGAATTCATTGGCCATAAATAGGAAATCAAGTGTGGTCGGCCTTAATAATATGCTTGAGATAATGCATCGTTTCTAAATGAGTGCTAGTTTGGAATGTGTGGGTGTTAAATCTTGTGGAAGACAAAGATAAGTATGCCCATATGAGTATAATCGTTTAATTGTGTCTGGTGTTAAGAATTGTAACCTCAAAGTTCCACTATGGTCAATAGTGCATTAATTAGTTCGTTAATTGAGTAATTGATTTGGCCGCATTACCTAGAATTAGCGACCCATAATATTTGTTCACCAATGGTATTGATCCATGGTTTTGTTGTTATGTAGCCTTATAAATACTTATGTTAATATTGAGAAGGTGTCCCATTTCCCAAGCAATCAATATGCCCATTGCGTGTTCCATCATCTTCTGCTTCTTTCATTTAATCTTTAACATGCTATCAGAGTGTATGTCCCAATCCATTTCTTTTTGTTTTGGGTAAGCCTTTTCACAAAGTGACCAAATCAACTACAGAGATCAGATTGGAGAATATTCTTGAAGATGGAGCTCCCATAAGAGATTGAAGGAGTGAGAAATATCTTAACAATGATTAGAGGAAATTTCAACTCAAAATGGGTCTCCTAATTTTTTTTTATAAAATAATAGTTAAAATAATAAAATAATATTTATTAATCTTGGAGGAAGAAAAGAAAAAAACTACTTTTTTGTTTGTATTTTCAACATATATCCCTGTGTTTTCACTCAAATTTTGATCGGGAGAGCTCATTGGATGTGGAATTAAATTCTGCATCCAACGAGTACCCAATCGGTATACTTTTGGTGGACCCCGCTACCCCAAAAACAAGAAATACCTGATGTCATCATCACATTTTTCAGGTATTTCTTGTTTTTGTGGTAGAGGGGTCCATCAAAAGTATGTCAAGTGGGTACTCATTGGATGTTGAATTTAATTCTGAATCCGACGAGCTCTCCTGATCGAAATTTGAGTGAAAACACAGGGAGATATGTCAAAAATACAAACAAAAAAGTAGTTTTTTTTTATGATACCTATCCCCAAATTGATATTAAAAAGGTGTTTAAGACCTATATGGTATTTCAAATTTAAAGAAATATCATTGGCTAACATATGATGACATGGAATTTGAATTAGAGTTAAAAGGCCCATTTTGAGTTGAAATTTCCTGTAATTGGCAAGTAGGACTATGGAAAACATTTGATGGAGATAATTATGATATATGGGCTATGGAAGTAAGAAGTTTGTTAAGGTCACAATATTTGTAGCATTTTTTAGCTGAAGAGGATCCTATTAATCTAAAAGCATTTGACACTTTGACAGAATTCTAGAAAGAAATAAGACAAGTTGTTTCCTTAAGTAGCTTATAGGAAAGTATAGATTATTCTATTTTCCATACCATTGCAGAAGTTTATACTCCAACGAAAGAATGTGATATATTGAAAGAGAAGTTTATTGAAGAGGAACCGGTTGTAGAAGAAGGCGACTTTGGAAGTCACCAGGAATCCCACAGTGGAGTGGAATATAGTCAAGAAAGATTTGTTTATGAGGAAACCAGTGATCATGCAATCCCAACAAATATTGTTGATCCAGTTGTTTTTGTTGATGACAGTAAACCGATCAATATAGCAGTACCCAGTGATGTGAGTGATTGTCTCTCAGAGAAAGAGATAGTTGATAGCATCATAGAAGCTGCCATAGTTTATGAGAATGATGAAATAGTTACTATTGAAAAAACATAAAAAAAGATGAGGAATTAGAAGATGTGAATGTTCTCCAAGAAGAGATAATATCTATCCATATTGTTTTCTAACAAAAATTTTCAGTGTGCAGGAAAAGTGGACAATGAGAAAAATCATGTTGAAACAGAAGAAAAAGACTTGCATTATTTTCCGGAAGATAAAGAATACTGGAGAACACCTACTTAGCATTGAGATCTAGAAGAAAAAGAATAAGAAGTTCAAGTAGACATCAATGAAGAAAGTAAAGATTAAGTTTTTGAATGAAATGTAAGCCTAACTGAGACATGGCTAGAAGGCATCCTTCCGCATTGATAATGCTGAGTATATTGTCCAATTTTATATTAAGGGGGCATGTTAAGAATTGTAATCTCAATGGTCCACTGCATTTCCTTGGTAAGAAAACGAATATTCTTATTGAAAATCATTCTCATGACAAAAACCTTGTGTGATTTTTTTCTCTACGAATGATCCACTCCATACACATGTCTAACAACAATATGAACAAGAATTGCCTTTCAAAATAAAAGAAATATTTTGCATTGTATGATTATGGTGGATATGATTATCTATGAACAAATGGTAAAATGAACGGATGATAGGATTGGGTTTCAACCCGCATAAATGCGTCGGTTTATCATCTAGATCATATCCCATCAATTAATTAGATAGACTTCATGAGCCTACTTTCTATTTGATCTTACTGACACTGATAATACCTGTAAACTATCATGGATGAATCGCAGTATAGTAAAGCATGGATTTTGAGCTGAACTCAGTCGCGGTCAATGTTAGGATTGCAAAGTATCTTTATAGCTAGTTGGTGTTTCCCAGTCTGCCAATGTGTAAATAAGCACCATACTTTGTGGCTGGGAATTATCAACGTAATTTACAACTCATTAGACTGCCAATGTGTAAATAAGCACCATACTTTGTGGCTGGGAATTATGAAGGTAATTTACAACTCATTAGACTGCCAATATGTAAATAAACACCATACTTTGTGGCTGGGAATTATGAAGGTAATTTACAACTCATTGTAACTACATTTGTATACCATAATGATAGAATGGTTTGTGTTAAAGGAATTATAAAGGGTGTCATGTTTGTTTATATATGTTGCATAATGTTATGATTATATCTCCTACCCTAATAATAATATAATTATTATTATTATATAATTATAGGAGGCAGGTGGAAATGGATTTGTGTTTAAGAAATTTTATAGGGCTTATATATATATGTATGTATATTATTTTTTATGATTATATTTTGTATCACAGTGATATTGAATGTAAAAATTTATATAACTGTATAGTACATTGTATGCTTTTATTGTTATAATCTAGTTTATGATAAGGATATTTGATGATTGTCTATAAGTGCATTCTATATTGATTTTCTTATCATTTTATAAATGTAAATTTATAGACTGCCACTTAAATGATTAAGTTGCAAGGAATACATGCATAGCTAACATAAATGATAAAAAAATATATATCATGCTTATTTGAAATGCATAGATGCAAGGCACTACATTTATAACTATTTAATTTTGTAGAATATGCTTAATCATCTTCCTCAATTAGTTTTTATTATATTGTAAATTTTAATTTTTATGGATCAACAGTATTGTATGTGTTAGTCTTAAAGTTTGTATTAGATTGTTAAAGAACAAAGTTTAGGTACCTCAAAGCTTAATATTTGGGTTTTAGAATAGGTAATACAAAGGGGTCAAGAGACTATTTGAAAAAAGAAAAGAAAATGAAAGACAACTGATAACATCAGGATCCAACTAAAGTAAGGATAGTACCAGAAATGATTAAGGTTTAAAGCTGATTCGTAATATGTAGAGCTAACAGTTCATTCACATATTACTTGATAATACCACATTTAAAAAGAACATTCCAAACATAGACTCACTAATATTAAATCATAGCATGAATATTTATAATGAAAACATCATCATAAAAGATTTCATAATAGTGATCAATTTTAAAAAACTACCAAATATTCAAGTTCAAAGATAACTAAAACCTAGCTCTTAATTGAGATAAACTACAAAATATTCTAGTTCAAATATAGCTACATCTTAGCTCTTAATTGATATAATCTCATCTTTAGTTAAACATGTCTTCAAAAGTAATAAAACATATGTCTATCACTCTCATAAATATTACCTCTCGACCCTCAAATCACTAACTTCCAACCTCACGAGATGAACCAATCCCTTTTACATACAGTACTAAAGACTAAATAGAAAATACAATTTTGGATTTGTAACCAATTTTGAGGGATCAAATATGATGTATAAACTAAAAATGTAAATCAGTCTCGAATCAATGCAAGAAATATGGGAATGATGAGGCTGCTTAAAGATGTTCATCGATCCCTTAGAAGATAGAGTGTAGTATTTAGTTGTAATTAGATTTTGCCATAAAATCTACTATTAAATATGATATTGACACCTCAAGTATCCAATTTCCTCAAAATTTGGAATCGTCCTTTAAATTTTGATCTCCTCCTTCAAATGAGGAACTGTTGAACCTATTTCCTTTCGATCTTCCATCTGTATGATTTCTTCTAAAATCCTAAAGCTACCAGGTGCTTTTCTTGCTAACAATCATTATTTCATACTGCTAGAGGAATTATTGGTAAACTATTAGAGGAAATTTGGGGCCTAAAATCGGCCTCTTAAGAAGAATAAAAAAAAAATCCATATCACACTAAAAAAATGCGATGTTATACTAAGTTAAAGGTGTTATATAGTGAAAGTCAATCTATATTGCCTCATTAATAGTAGCTAACAAGTATGTTGGGTTAGTATAGAGTGAAGAAATGAGAGTTGAAAATAGTAATGAAAGTTTAGATCCTTGTGCACACACAATAAATGATATAGTGGTAATTTTTTTGAATTTATATTTAATTTATTTATAAATGTACCACTACTTTTTATATATTTAATAAAATCTAAAACTAAAAAATACTAAAACTATAATTATGATAATACTAATATAAACAATAATTTTTATAAAAAATAAGTGTTTTCGTGTGTATTAAAGGACATACAATAAAAATAATAATCATTACCTATATAACTAATCAATCAATAAACTACATAAAAAAATAATAATCAATATTTATCTATCTATCTAACTATGGTGAGGGAGTGATACATCTGTAGGGGGGGGATGAGGTTTCTAAAAACCCTAATAAGTTTTCATCTTGGAGTTAAGACAAATTGGCCTGGTACCAACCAAGATTAAAAAAAGTGGGAAGTTGAAGCTCAGGATACAATTGCAGCTGATTAAGGTATGTTTTTTTCCAGGTATTTTGTTGGAATGTTGTCTCCATAGTTTTTGTGAGGCTTATGGGGTTTATAAACTATGTCTAAGAAGAAGAAAAATAGGGTTATAAATCCTACCCTACTGAAATAGGGTTTAAGTCTTCCCTATCTCCATATCACATAGTAGATCCTCCTTTATGTACAAACGATAACATCTGGCAGGCAAAGAGGTTCCATAAGGTGGGTTTAGATAGTTGTTCGGTACAAAAAGATAATTTTTTCATGTGATCCCATCTCTGATGTGATAGTTACATCGAAAAATGGATGGAGAGTCGGGTCTTTGGAAGGGATAGAAAACACATTGCTCAATATGCTCATTCCAGATCTGGGGTTCTCGATCAAAAGTAAGTAGGATTTAAAATCTCCCCACCGGTTGATTTACATGTAACTCCATGCTATTTTGAGAAGGGAGAGAGTCTAAAAGGTCCTTCTTCATGTGATGGTTGTTATAATAATCTTGTCCGAAATTTAGATGTGTTCGCATACCTGAATAGTATTAGTTCAAAGGAAAGAATGGGAAGGGATGGGGTCAATTTATTTCTATAGATGGTGAGAAAAATGTGGATATGAGAGAATTTGGTATTGTGAAAAAACCCTACACAAGTGAATTAGCAAGGGGTCAGAGGAAATTGAAAGATTTCAAAGTAAAGAGAGATGTTGAGGACTTCTAGGTTGGTAGTGATATTACTTTGAATAAGGTTGAAGGCTTAACTGAGAAGGATCTTATTGGCATATTGGAGTATTGGAGTATATCTAAATGAATCTATTGGATATGATACATTGGGTAAGTGAAAATGGAAACCCTTTCTAGATTGTATTCCACAAGTTCTTTGGTTACCTCGTGGATGGTTCTGCTTTTTTTTTTACTAAAGAGCAAACTTAGAACATTTTGAAGGATTATATGGTGATTAGAGATGGATATTTAGTTTTATGGAACTTTACGGTGTCTTTTAACTTTCGGAATCAAAAAAAAAAATAAGAAACACTCGTGGTTACTCTTGTCGGGGCTGCGGATACAGTTCTAGTCAGAACAAATATTGATAAGGTTGTCTAATCATCTGGGGAAGTATTGTTGTTGACAAAGATTATTTGAGATTAGAACAAATATTGATAAGGTTGTATAATCATCTGGGGAAGTATTTTGTTGTTGACAAAGATTATTTGAGATCAGGTGATAAAAGATTGGCTCGAGTATTGGTGGAGTTTGATATAATGGAGGGGATTTCGGAGTCCTTAAATTTTAAATGGGGGTGTATCACATTTGAGCAGCGTCTGGATTATAGGGTTTTACCCTTTCATTGACTAATATTTCTTAATAAGGGAACCTAAAGAGATAATGTCAAGTTTTTATGAGGAATTTTAGTTGCGATAAGCGTCAGGAGGTAAACAGAAATATTGACTCACCTCTTGATCTAGTGCAAGGTCTTAAATTGAAGGAAGAAGATTGTTTATCTAAAGGTATTCGTTTGTTCAATTCATCTATTCCTTATGAAGATATTTCATTTAAATATTTGTTATATATATATATATTCGGTTAAAAGAGATTATTCTCGTATATTTATTTCTTTTTCAGTTCTTCATCCCTTGGGGGGGTCTTGGAAGGGGGGGCTCCTTTAATGGTTATAGATAACGACTCTTATATTCATGATTTTGGGAATGGGGAGTCTTTATGTGTGGAATCCTTTGAAATTATTTGTAACTCGTCTAGCGATTGTAAGAACCCGAATGTTTTTCCTATTAAATTTAGTACAAAGGAACCAAAGAATTTAGTCCTGTTGAAGGGTTTGAGTGTTAATAGAAAAGTAGTTTATGATAACTACTCACTAGTAGTAGAAAACGTAAAAAGTCCTTTCTGCTAAAATATTTTAACTTCGGAAGATATTGTAGATATATTATTTGTATTCCTCTGAATGTAAATATTGATAGTGTCATTGAAAGAATGATTGTAAACCTCTGAATGTAAGTCAAGTCAATAGCACCCAAGTGTCAATATAATAAATATTATTTGTGATGTCAAGTTGGACAAGTGGGCCCAACCAGTTAGAGAATTAGGCCCTATTAGGTTAGAGGTCAATTCAACTAAAGAATGTAAATAGGGAGGTGCTCCCCTTCATTTGTACTCACTCACTCAAGCTGTCTTAGCAAGACAGAGAAATATTAGTGTGCCAAAAAGAAGAGAGAAGCAGTTGTCTAGGTTTTACACAGCACTGGTTGACTTCTATACTGAGTAAGTTTTGCAGGGTTTTCTCCCTTGTGGTTTCCCTGAGGAAAATATTTGTGTTCTTGTGTTTTTTGTTATTTCAGTGATCTACTAGTGACTAATTGTTTTAAGATATGATCTAAGAAATTTAAGAAAATTCAGCATGGTATCAGATCCACCCTGAAAGGAATCACTGTACAGCTAGGATTTTTTGTTCCCAACAAATCCCTCGACGGATCAACTAGAAAAGAGGGATCTCCCAACTCGCCTATGAAGAGAACATCTTTCTGTGGATATAGAACTTAATTCCAATAATTTTCAATTTTGGACCAGTTACTGTTGTTGGGACAAACTAGGGTTTCATTTTTCCTGAGGTTTCATCATCAATCTTAGAAAAAGGAAGATACAGTCTACCTCATCTCAGGTAGGCACATATTTTCTACTATTCAGCTCCACGTGTGATCCCAGCTTCGAAATTAGGGTTTACGCTTCAAACCTTAGGACATCCAAAAGGAGGTCAATCAAGAGATGATTTCTTCAAGTAAGTATCTTTCCTCCTTATTCCATTCAAGGTTCCCAGTATTATAATGATGAAAAAGAATACCAAGCTAGATGAAAATATTGAAGGGGATGAAAAATACAGAGCATGGAAGTATAAGATCATGATCATCCTCCAAGAGAATGATCTGGATAAGTTTGTGAAAGAGGAAGTGAATGAATGAAAAGAACCTAAATCCAAGTCCAAGCATAAGAAGGATATGATCATAGAAAAATGGACCATAGCTGATTCCATCAAAGATAACTTGATTCCTCAAGTATCCTCAAGGGAGACTCCAAAAGAAATGTTTAATTCCCTATCAAGTCTATTTGAAGGGAGAAACAATAGCAAGTCTATTTGAAGAGAGAAACATTAACAGGTATATTTGAGGGGAGAAACATTAATAGGAAAATGACCATGAGGAATCAACTCAAAATTGTAAGAGCTCAAAAGTTAGAGACTATGCAATCTGACTTTACAAGAGTAGCTCAAATCAAGGATCAGCTAGAATACATTGATGATATGGTTGAACAAGCATAGATTGTAATGAAAACCTTAAATGGCCATCAAAGATATTGGGAATCCTTCATGTGAGGAATTTGTTCAAGAAGGAAACTAACCAAATTCCAAAAGTTATGGGAAGAATGTGTTCAAGAAGAAGAAAGGATAGCAGCCAGAGAAGAAAAGCTAAATGACAATGAGGATCAATCCTTGACTTCCCACATCAAAGGAAAAAGGAAGAGTCATGACCATCCTCCTAAGACTCAGGGGTTTAAAAGACCCAAGACAAACTTCTCAAATTTTGAGTGTTTCACTTGCCACAAGTTGGGACACATTGCCATCAACTGTCCCATTAAAGCAGAAAGGATAAAAAATATGAGAAGGTTTCTGGCCCATGTTGTTGAATATAGTGATCAAGAAATTGAAGAGGAAGAAATGAAGGATTAAGACTCCAGTTAAGAATATGTTTTAATCTCTTCTCTACTAGGATCAGTCTCACCATGGAATGACAACTGGTTAGTTGACAGTGGTGCCTCCAAGCACATGAGTAGTTTCAAGGAATCACTCTCACGCCTTGAGAAAAAGGAATCTCCACACAAAGTGATGCTTGGAGATGATTATGAATATCCCATTAAAGGAATAGGAGAAGCATCCTATAAATTGGATTCTAGAAAGCCTATGAAAATGAAATATGTCTTGTATGTCCCAAGACTAAAGAAGAATCCTCTTTCCATTTCAGCCTTAGATAAGAAGGGCTTGAAAGTTTCCTTTGTAGATGGAAAATTGCTCATGTGGGAAAAAGGTAAAACCAAATATGATGCAATGGAGACTGGAGTTGAAGAAGGAGGGCTCTACAAATTGAAGGGACATACAGATTCAACATTAGAAACTAGTACCATTAACCCATGTGAGCTATGGAACATAAGGCTTGCCATGTTCACTACAAATCCCTTCCAATTGTAAGCAAGGTGGTTACTGGTTTGCCAGAAATTCAGATAGAACATGAAGGAGTGTGCAAAGGATGTGTATAAGGGAGGAATACTAAGAATCCTTTTCCAAAAAAGTGATAGTAAGGAAAAAGGGATCTTAGATATTATTTTACAAATATATGTGGGTCAATGCAAACCACTTCATTAAGTGGCTATGCCTATTATGCTTCTTATATTGATCACTACTCCCGAAAGACTTGGATACACTTCTTGAAAAAGATGGCTGAAGTGTTTGAAATATTCAAGGAGTTTAAGGACCTAGTAGAAAACTTCTATAAGAATAAAATAAAGATTATGAGGTAAGATAATGGAGGATATTTCACTTCAAATTAATTCAATTATTTTTGTAAAGAAGTCGGGATTAAGAGGGATCTCACCATTCCCTACAATCCACAACAAAATGGTGTAGTAGAAAGAAAGAATAGATCTATCATGGAAGCTGTGAAATCTATGATACATGATCAAGATCTTCCAATGTACATTTGGCTAGAAGAAGTAAGAACAGCAATATATGTATAGAATATAATTTCCCACAATTCCCTTGGGAACAAAACTCCAGAAGAAATTTTTTTCAGAGAAAACTAGAGGTAAGTCATCTAAACATATTTGGCTATCCTGTTTACATTCACATTCCCAAGGAGAAAAGGTCAAAGTTAGATCCTTCGGGAAAGAATGGATTATTTGTAGGATATAGTGAACAATCAAAACCCTATCAGATATATATAACAAGATACCATCAAATTGAACTTAGCAGAGATGTCATATTTTACGAAGAAACAACCTTCAGAAAATCAAAGAAAGATAAGGGAGATGAAGAGGAGCATGAAACTCGCAAAACTAGTGAAAGTCCTAAATCAGTAGGAAATGAAGAAGAAGTACAGATACCTGAATAACATGATATGATAGAACTTGAACTACTTGAATTTTTACCAAATGAGTTTATTTCTCGAAAGAGAAAACCTGCATGGGCTCATAAAGTAATTGAAGAAAATAAAAGACATGGTGTTCTTGATGGAACCATCTAACAAAGGAAGAATCCAAAGTCATACCCTGGTTATATGGATTTGATGTGTGATCTAGTTCATAAAGAACCAACATGTTTTGAAGAAGCAATAAAATAGAAAGAGTGGGATGATGCAATGGTTGAGGAATACCAATCTATTATAAACAATGATGTGTGGGAAGTAGTACCAAGATTGAAGGACAAGTCAGTGGTATCCTTGAAGTGGATATTAAAAACTAAACACTCAACATATGGAAGTATAGAAAAGTACAATGAAATATTTTTAGTGCAAGGATTCTCTTAGAAACAAGGAATCAATTATGAAGAGACCTTTGCACCAGTAGCTAGATACACATCAATCAGAACTATCCTTTCCTTAGCATCCAACATGAAGTAGAAGCTACATCAAATGGATGTTAAGACGACATTTCTAAATGGATTGATTGAAGAAGAAGTATATATGAAACAACCACAAGGATTCAAGATTAATGATCAAAATAATCATGTATGTAGACTAAAGAAGGCATTGTATGGACTAAAGAAGGAACCCAAAGCATGGTATGCAAGGATCGATGGATTTTTTATGAGCTTAGTATTTACTAAAAGTAAAGAAGACTCCAACCTCTACTATAAGGTTGATGATGATGGAATTATGATTTTGTTACTATATGTAGATGATTTGTTCTTGACAAGAGAAGATAAACCTATTATCGAATGTAAGAAGAATCTTGTCACAGAATTCAAAATGAAAGACCTTGGAATGATGCATTACTTTCTAGGTCTTGAAGTATGGCAATATCGAGATGAGATTTTCCTAAACCAAGGAAAATATATTGTAGAAATCTTAAAAATATTTGGAATGTTAGATTGTAAAGCTATGACTACTCAGATGACCACAAGTTTGAATATATTGAATGACAATACTTCAGAAGCAGTTGATTCCACCTTATATAGACAGATTATTGATTCATTGATGTACTTAACCAATACAAGACTAGATATATGTTTTGCAGTAAACACCTTAAGTCAATATATGGTGAATACTAAACGCATTCACCTTATTGGGGAAAAACATGTGATGAGGTATCTAAAGGGAACTTTAGATTATGGGCTCAGGTATGCATCTAGTGGTGAGATCAAATTACATGGATATGCAGATTTAGATTGGGGAGGAAGTACCAAAGATAGAAAACGCACATTAGGATGTTGTTTTAGACTGGGATCAGGCATGATCTCTTGGTTTAGTAGAAAGAAGAACAGTATTGCACTTAGTACGGCAAAGGATGAATACATTGCAACATGTTCATCATGTAGCGAAGCAGTAGGGCTCCAAAAGATGTTAGAAGGACTATTCGATGCAAAGATAGATGCCACTGGTATCCTTTATGATAATCATATTTTCATTAAGATGATGGAAAATCCCATGTTTCATGATAAGACAAGGCACATTGAAAAAATATATCATTTCATCCGAGATATGGTTCACAAGGGAGCTGTAAATCTCAAGTATGTTCCTATAGAAGAACAAGTAGAAGATGTATTAACTAAGCCTTTCGATCATGTACTATTTGAATACTTTTGAGACAAGCTTGGTGTAGTCCGAAAGGACCTCTCTCAAAAGAGGGAGTGAAAATAGATGGATGATGAATGCAATGGCGAGTAGATCAGTCTATAGGAGGGTATGTATGGCTAGTCTTGTTTGTACCAAAAGGGTTAGTAAGACAAACAATTCCTATCGATCCTAGGGGGATTAGTATGTATGTCTAGGCTTGTTTCGCCTGAAATGGTTAGTAAGCCAGGCAAGGCTTGTCTGGTCCCCGGGGGAATCCATCTGTCTAACTAGGCTTGTTTGGCTAGAAAGAGTTAGTAACTTAGACAAAATTCCTAGATGGATCTATCAGAGAACTCACCATGATGCTGCTCCGAGATGTTGAAGGGAAATATGTATCCTCAGTATTTTTATATTGTTGGTTGTTTATGATTGTTGATGATGGTTGTTGATATGTTTGATGATTGTTGAGATGATTGTCGTAGTATTGTTGTACTGTTGATTGTTGATGATTGTTGATGATGATTGTTGATATTATTTGTGATGTCAAGTTGGACAAGTGGGCCCAATCAGTTAGATAATTCGACCATGTTATGTTATAGGTCAAGTCAGCTGAAGAATACAAATAGGGAGGTGCTCCCCTTCATTTGTACTCACTCACTCATGTTGTCTTAGAAAGAGATAGAAATATTAGTGCGCCAAAGAGAAGAGAGAAGTAGTTTTCTGGGTTTTACACTACATCAGTTTAGTTCTATACTCAGGAAGTTTTGCGGGGTTTTCTTCCTTGTGGTTTCCCCGAGGAAAATATTTTTGGTCTTGTGTGCTTGTGTTTTTGTGCTTGTTTTTCTTTCAATGATCTACTAGTGACTAAGTGGTTTAAGATATCGTCTAAGCAATTTTAAAAAATTCAACACTCTCACCATATATGCTAATAGACCTAGTGAGTCTTCAAATATGATGTCTATTAGTTCAATCAGGGGTCAAAATGTGACTATTATAAAGAAGAGTAGGAAAAATTATTCATGAGAGAAGAATTTGGATGAAGAAGATAGAAAACTTCTACATGAACTGGGATACATTCTGGTTTCTGATAGAATTCATTTAGCAGAGGAACGAGTCA
Source organism: Pseudotsuga menziesii (assembly GCA_001517045.1). Classification (NCBI taxonomy): domain Eukaryota; kingdom Viridiplantae; phylum Streptophyta; class Pinopsida; order Pinales; family Pinaceae; genus Pseudotsuga; species Pseudotsuga menziesii. The sequence goes on along the minus strand of LPNX010349683.1, from coordinate 401,847 downwards.
ACATTTTAAATGGAAACAATGGGGAACTTAGAGTGCATAATCCATTTTTGGAGGTTTCATAATGATTGGTATGTATTTAAATGTTAGGGGACTAGGGGGTGGTCCCAAATTCTGAGCCCTCAAAAGGTTCATTGAAAGTAACAAAGAAGACATTTGTTTCTTTCAAGAATCCATGATTTTGGGTTCTAAGGCATGTGAGGTTATTCTAAGAATATTACAAGAAAGGGAAGTGTGTGTAATTGATGTTGAGGGTTTATATGGTTATTTTTTGGTGGCTTAGAATAAAAAAAGTGCACTTTTAAGCCTTTTAAGACTTGAGCAGGGATATGTTTGGAAGGTAAAGTGCAGGCGATCGAGAAGAATGTTCATCTGATGAATATTTATCCTCCATACAAGGATCAAAGGTATTTCGTGGATAAGGTTGATGATAGTGGTTTGTTGAGCTTAGAAAATCTGGTAATTGTTGGGGACTTAGATATGACTTTACAGTCTTATGAAAATTGGAGAAAACTTCTCTCCTTGATACATTGTCTGATTATTTCTTAGATCTTTAAATATACATCTGTTAGTGGATATTGTTCCTACAAAAATTTATCCTACGTGTAAAAAAATTAAGTAGGAAAATTAAGGAGTGAGTAAAATCCTCGACTGATTTTTCATGAAGGATTGCTTGGTGTAATATTGTTCAAGATACATATCTTGGGTTATACATACTAATTGATCTGATCATTTCCCTATACCACTCCAATCTGATGCTCAAACTTTAAACTCAAATATTTCGTTTAACTTTAATCACTCATGGTTAAAAAATGAGGAATTTTTTCAGATGATCAGAGAATTATGGTTAATGGTTCTATGTCTTGATAATTTGAACGTGATGGATACCTTAGTATATAAACTGAAGCTACTTAAAAAAAAGGTTGCTTCCCAGCTAAAAAGAAAAACTATGGAAGAAAAAAACTCTTTACAACATATTGAAAGTGAAATTATAGAGATTATTCTGGAAAACTTGATAGGTTCTTTCTCTGCAGAAGATAAAGTCAAAATGTTGGATCTTGCAAGTAAAAAGGATGTTATTCTAAATAAAGAAAAGCAGACTATGAGACTAAAGAGTAGATCTTTATGGATTGGGGACGGTGATAATAATACTAATTTTTCCATAGATTTGCATCATATCGCAGAAATAAAAATACAATTTGGAAAATCAAGAATGAATATGGAAACATGATAAATTCCGAAGGTAATATAAAAACATCTGTTGAAACTCACTTCAAAACTCTCTATAAAGATCAAAGAAAGGATCTTATTGGTAATCAACTGAAGGTCCTAGAACATATTCCTTTTCTTTCTCCAAGGAAGAAGGGATTGAGCTTGGAAAAACAATTGCTATTGATGTGATACAGAAGGTTTTATCTTTCTTTTCCAAAGAAAAAATCTATGGTCTAGATGGTTGGATGGTTGAGTTGTTCTTTTCTTTTCTTGATATGATGGATAAGGATTTGATGGAAATTGCATATTTCTCCAAGAAGGAGTGCTTTATGATAGGGTCTCTAATTTCTACTTTTATAACCCTTATTCCAAAAAAGGATAGTCTATTGATGTTTTCATACTTCAGTCCTATTGCACTCTACAACCTGGTTTATAAGATGGTGACTAAAGTAATAGCATACAAACTTATATCGAACCTAGCAGAGTTAGTTTCAAAAGAGAAATTTGGTTTCTTATCTAATAAGCATATTTTATATGCTATTGGGGTTACACATGAATCCTTACATTTGTCCAAGTCAAAAAATCTTAGCTCTATTGTGATGAAAATATATTTGGAAAAGGTGTATGACAAGGTTAATTGGGACTTCTTAAGATTGGTTTTGTTTCAAATTAGTTTACCTGATCAAGTGGTGAGGTGGACCATGGCTTGTGTTTCAACTACAAATTTTGTGGATTTGATAAATGGATCTCCAACTGCTTTCTTGAAAATCTCAAGAAGTTTAAGGCAAGGTTGTCCTATGTCACCTTTTTTATTTATATTAATGATTGAAGGGTTAAGAATAATGGTATCTAAAGCATGCAAAGAAAGACTATTATCGGGTATAAATTTCCCAGTAGATGTTAAAATTACTCATTTTCTTTTCGTAGATGGTGTAATTTTCTTTGGATTGGATACTATAAAGGATTGGAAGGTCTTTTATGCTATATTGGAATTTTTTTGTAATGCAACATGTATGGAAGTCAATGCTGAAAAATCTTGCATATATACTCATAAGGTTCAAATAGATACTATGATCGAATTAAAAACCTTTTTTCAGTATAAATATGAACAGATGGAGGATGGCTTCATATATTTGGATTTTATTTTAGAAACAAATAACTACTCTGTGAAGGATTGGTTTTGGTTGATAAATATGATTGAGAAAAGAGTATAAAATTGGTCATACATATTTCTTTCAATGGGTGGAAGACTTACTTTAGTCGAGGAAACTTTGAAATGTATTTCTAGTCTATTGGTGTTCTCTAGTTATGCTTCCAAAATCTATCATAAATATCATAAGAGAAAAATATTTTCATTTTTTGTGGTCAGGGAGAGGAAATCAAAGAAAGTTTCATTTCTCCTCTTGGGAACAACTTGCTTTACCTAAAGGCTAGGGCATAAAAAACATGACAGGTTTTAATATTTCTCTTTGTTTAAAAATCATGTGGATATGTCTTTTTGACAAGGGTCTATGGAGTATGGTGATGAGAACTAAATATTTAAAGAAAATAATTTTAATAACAGGTTTAGATTGAAATAAATTGATATAAATGGAGCTTCAATTATATGGAACAATTTTCTTAAGGTTTTTCATTGGATTAAAAAGGGGATTAGTTGGGATATTGGAAATAGAAAAATGTTATAATTGGGAGGGATAATTTTGTTGGTGATAATAATCTTTTTGTTTTTCAGTAGGAAATTCTTGATCATCTAGAGTTTATAGGATTTAAAACTCTTGATTAGATCAAAAAACCTAAATGTTCGATTCTAAAGGGTGGTTATTGAATCAATGCTAGAGATGTGGGGCTTACAGGTGAATGGACATTGCAATGGGATTTTTATATAAATGTATTGAAGGAGGCAGGGGTTAAAGTGAAATATGAAGAAGATAAATTAGCTTTTCTAAAGAAGAAAAGAACTCAGATTATCACTGCTAAATTGGCTTACGACTTTTTAGCAAAAAATTGGATTAAGGAGGACAACAAGTGGCGGTTTAAAAATTTGTGGGACTAGAATGTGCCAAAAAATTGAAATGCTTTTGGTGGCTAGCTCTAAAAAATAATCTCTTAACATGGAAAAATATTATGAGGAGGGGATGGAAGGGCCCAACCTACTACTACTTATGTAAACATCAAAGTGAAATTGTTTTACATTTTTTTGTAAATGTTTGTTTTGCAAGAAAGTGTGGTCAGTTCCTAAAGATTTGTTTGGCATTAGTTATGAGTGGGGTTCTGAGGATCTGGAAGACTCTTTTACTGATTGGTTTAATGAATCTAAGTTATTCAGTCTTCTTCCTATTTTTATTCCATGGTATATCTAGATTATGAGGAATAAGGATGTTTTTCAAAAAATCTCACCCAATGTAATGATCTATGGGATTAGAGGAATTATTCTTTTTAAATAATATATGGACTTGAATATTTCAAAGAATACTAAAAGGATATATCATCCAACTACTGCTACCTTTTCTGCTAAAGGAGATTTTGATGGTGATTCTTCTAACTCCTCTTGTGGTTGTGGAATAGTTCTTAGATTAAATAAGGATCATTATTTTACTTTATGTCTAGGTGTAGGAAAGGGAACTAACAGTAAAGATGAACTGTTGATTTTATGGGGTTTACTTGAGTTTGCTTCCCTTATAGGTATCTCATATATCGGTATCTTTGGTGACTCTAAAGTGATAATTGAATTGGTTAATGGTAAATACAATCTCCATGTATCGATGGTCGAGAAATGGTGTCAGAGAGTTCAACTATTAAAAATCCTCTTCATTCAGATTTATTTCAAACATGTGTCCATATCCTTCAATGTCATTGCTACTAGTCTTTCTAAAAAGGCTATTAATCTGAAGGCGGGTTGTCTATTGTATCAAGGATTTATGGAGGAGATTTTGCCTCATGAAGGAGAAGTTGATTTGATAGACATGGCCTAATTTTAGTTAAGAAAGCTTTGAAGTTACGTATTTTTGTAACTTTTGTTTTGGAAAGTTTTGGACTATATGTAAAGAGTTTGTTACTGGGGAAGAAGCATTCCTTAGAGATTTTTCTGTAAGAAGGACGAAGTATGGAACCATGTTCTATTTATGTAAAAACATTTTCTTTGATTACTATAATAGCAGGGAAAAGGTCATTTTTCTTTTGAAGAAAAACTAACTATAGTCAATTTCTATTATTATATATTATATAGATTTCTAAAAGATTCATAATTAATATATTAAATATATTAAATTACATAAATTAAAAATAGCAATCAATATCTATCTAACTAACTAAACATTTGATTTTATTTTTTACATATTTAAATGAAGTTAATTTCTATTATTATATATTATATAGCCTTCTAAACGATTCATAATTAATATATTAAATATATTAAACTACATAAATTAAAAATAATAATCAATGACTATTTATCTAACTAACTAAAATGATTATTATTTTTTTACATATTTAAATGAAGTTAAGTTTAATTTGTTCAATTAAAAAGTATTTATTTTTCTTTCTAAAAGATTAATTATACAAATGTTTTTAAATTTCAAAATTAATTCATTATCATTTTAATTAATGTGAGTTCTATATTTTAAAGGACTTAGATGTAGTAATAATAAAATATAATATATATTTATTGTATTTCAAGATGAAATTTCCATGAAATTAACTAAGGTGATGGTTTAATGGAGTTAGCTATCATCAAATAAAAATATGACACATACGCATTATATGTCCAATTCAACCATAATGGTTGACCAAATCTATTGAAATTCTATTGGATTGAAAGATCCAATTCAATCCAACTCATCCATGGCACATTTTTTTATAAGGCCCATTTTAGACACGCACCTATGGAACCAAAATAAAGATTATGGTGAGAATTGAGATATGAGTGCATTAATCCTAGTAATCAAATTCAAATCAATCTTCAATGCTATATTTGTATAATTGTTGCTACAAAACATGTAAATAGTTGTAGTGTAAAATATATCTCATGAGTCACAAAGGATTTCCATCATTCATCTAGATAAAGAGACTTATTTTTGTGTTGTAATCAAAATCCCAACATTACATAGATATTCTACAAAATGGAATTTATGATGTTGACACAACAGTACTTGCAACATTCCCTGCCTCTTCAAAAGCCAACTATGGTAATTGACCCAAAAGAAAATCCATGTTTCTGACATAAATTAAGAGATAAACTCTTTTACACAAACAATTATAGCTATTTAATTCTTTAAAAAAATATTCCTAGGCTTACTTCATTCACAACAATACCAACTATATCAATTAGGAGAAGTACCTTACCATCTTTACAAATGATGCTTTGTCTCCCACAAATGTACTTCATTGTACCAGATCTAAAACATCCGTCTTGCATATTTTTAATTAATCATAGCATTATGAGCTAGCTTTAATTAAAATTCGATGAACTGTTTCAAATGAAAATGTTGAATATATGGTGTCTTTGATGTCAAAGGGTAAAAGAATCAAAGATTAGAAGTCAAATATGTCAAAGGATCAAATATCAAATGGACCAAAAGACAAATTGCTAAAGACTTCCTCTTGCAATTAGCTTGAGAAAATAAATATGAGAGAATATGGAAGTCGCATAAAGCAATTATACCACCATGAAATTGGTAGAAATTCACACATATTCGTACACATAAAATAATATTGAATATAACATAGATGCACAAATACTAGTTGTGAAACTTATGATTAAATAGAAATAAAATTGTGTGTAAAAGTCCCACAAAGTAAACTGCAAGTGGTAAAAATAGTTGTAAATAAATATAAGAAACAAATCGATGTATGCAAAAGTCCCACAAGGTTGTTGGCATATGTGCATCATAATATACACAAAGATGGTTTGCAAAATAGTTGTACACCAACGCAGGTCCGAACTTTCTAAAGACATAATCTAGTGGGACATCATCCAAATTTAAGGGACTTCACCAAGTGTACACATCCGTTGAGTCAAGAAGATTATAAGTAATAAACAGATGGATGAGATGAAGTCATATTGTGAAAAATGAATATTTGAAATAACAGTCAGGAAAGCTTCAGAATTTTATTTGGGGTATCAATGTCTTGTTGACCGTAGAAAGTATATTTGTGTAGTAGTGCCGCAGTGCACAATACAGTTAAAGATGAAAAACAAGTAAGAGAACTGAAAGGAAGGAAACTTGCATTTGTATGTACACAGTCTCTTTTGAAGACACAAATCATTGATTTACAAAAGAAGGAACATTAACATGCATGAAGGTCCTACTCAGTAAAAATCTAGATCACAAAACAACAAGTGTGACTGAGCTGGAAACTCTATTCAGATGCAAAACGCAGATCAACATAGAAGATGCATATTGCAGTTGTTTCACACATCGTATTTTTGGAAACTCTATGTTAGGATGTAGATCAAAATATTACAGTAGTTGATGAATTTGAAGAAAATGTATTTCTCTATTTTAAATACTTCTATACAATCATATTTCATATTAGGGAGGTTGGATAGGGCAAGGAGCAGGGGCTCGTATCCCCCTTCTAATATATGCTAGAAAATACATTCAAGCTGTGGAAAAATTCTTTATATGGGTGCATATAAAACTTATGGGGTAGTAGCCTCCTTCTAGTCGGTTCTAGAGAAAAAACAAAAGTTGTAACTTCCACAACTATAGAGCGTATTTTTTCCATGGGTGAGCGCCTAAATCCATAAGTCATAGTTGGAATTGTAAGAATGATATATGTTCAGGTTGGTGCATGAATATCATGAGTTGGTGCTTACGTAGATTAAAATTACTGCAAGTTGGTGCCAACATCTTGCATATTGTAGTTGGGATCAGTCAATGTCTGAAACGAGTGGGTGCTCATGTTTGGAGACTATAATCTCCCACTGATGTAACNACATACATACATACATACATACATACATACATACATACATACATACATACATACATACATACATACATACATATATATATATATATATATATATATACATTTGTTCTAGAGTTATTGTGTCATGCTCTAACTATTATTGTGGATGTTGGAAAGTTTTAAATCTATGAAAACATACATAAGTTGAAATTGTGCATAACTGTGTAATTACTCATTCACCCCGCTCTCGGTAGTAACTTAAGACCAACAATTGGTATCAAAGCGAGTGTCTCTAGTAACATACTTGGCATCTAGAAGAAAACATCTAGAGCAGTTATGGATAATCGAGAAGGTTTTTCAGCAGGGATCCAACTTTTGATGGATCAAACTATAATTTATGGAAAATTAGAATTTAATTCTATCTGCAATCACTTGGCATGGATGTTTGGAAATTAGTGGAAGACGGATATGAATTTCTGAAAACTTCAAATGAGTTGGAAGAAAATGATGAGTTAATGACCTGTCATTAGAAGAAATTTTAACTCAAAATGGGCCTTTTAACTCTAATCCAAATTCCATGTCATCATGTGTTAGCGAATGAAATTGATTTAAATTTGAAATACCGTATAGGACTTAAACAATTTTTAATATAAATTTTGGGATAGGTATCATAAAAAAAAGTATTTTTTTGTTCGTATTTTCGACATATCTTCCTGTGTTTTTACTCAAATTTCGATCGGGAGAGCTCATTGAATGTGGAATTAAATTATGCACCCAACGAGTACCCACACAACATACTTTTGATACACCTCTCTACCCCCAAAATAGGAAATACCTTAACAAACATGATGATGATGTCATCATCACTTTTTTTTTTAGGTATTTCTTGTTTTTGGGGTAGAGGAGTCTGTCAAAAGTATGTCGAGTGGGCATTCGTTGGATGAGAAATTTAATTCCACATCCAATGAGCTCTCCCGATCGAAATTTGAGTAAAAACAGAGGGAGATTTGTCGAAAATACAAACAAAAATTTTTTTTTTTCTTTTCTTCCTCCAAAATTAATAAATATTATTTTATTAATTTTCCTTAGGAGGCCCATTTTGATTTGAAATTTCCTCTAATAATAAAAGTGATAGTTGATCCAGAAAATAGAAATAATATAAATGGAATGCGCGTGTAAATAATTTCATATTGTGTGGATAGATCGATGTTGAGTTCGCCAAGGTGATGCAGTGCACCACTATGAAAGAAGTTTGGGATACACTGAGAAGTATCTATGAAGGATGTTAGATTTTTATCATTTAAGAAATATGGTCTAGGATCATATCTGAGAGAATATCATGCACAGCACAAAAATCACAAGAGACACAAAGAATTTTCCTCGGGGAAACCATAAAGGAGAAAATCCTGAAACTTCCTTAGAGATGGAATGAGCACCAATGGTAGTAGTAAAACCCAAAGATAGAAAATATGATCTTCATAGTTGTTCTCTCTATCTCACTTGAGAGAGATTCTCCTCTGTCACTGATGCACCCCAGTCAGTGAGTGTGTGTGTAATGTGTAGAAATGAGGAGAGCCTCACTTCTATTTATATTCTTCCGTTCACTTTATGTCCACTCCAACAAGTCGGCCTCACTTAAAAATTACTTACCAGGGCCGACTTCTCTAGGAGAGTCTAATAACCCTAGTTCCCCATAACTATGGGTACTTTTCCCTCCGATCAATAAGGAGGGTTAACCTCAATGACTTTACATGACTTGTTTACATTATTGAATCTCCCGATAGGAACATCGGGGCATGACATGACTCAATTACATTATAGATAATTCCTGGAATAAACATCGGGGTACATTAATACATAGGATATTCAAGTGAATACATTATGAAGTTACAAATACATCAACACTCCCTCTTAACTAGGAAGGTATTCTCTCGAAAACAATTTATCGGTATAAGTATTCTTCTCTGTATCATCTGGATCATCATCAATTCATATTCATCTTCAAGTCATCCTTATCTTCAAGTCATCTTCATCGTCAGTTCATCTTCATCGTCAAGTCATCTTCATCATCAAGTAATCTTCATCAAGTCAGAATCATCATCAAATCTCGATCATCATCATCATCACTGCTTCTACTATCTCAATCAAAAGGTGTTATCTCTTCATTCTTCTCGTCACAGGAAGTTCTACAGATCCATGTATTTTTCATGTTGGTTTTAGGCCTAGCCTCCAAGTAGGTCTTCATATTCTTTAGCACTTATATCTGACCATGAGAGGAACACATCCAAGAACCATGTCAGAATGGCCCGTCCAGCACTTACATCTTTCGTTCTCAAAGAATGGCACCCAACTCTAGGATGAGTATCAGTCCCAGAATGAAACAAATTCCTGGTAACTGGCCAGGTGCCTCCATTCTCCCAAAGAATGGCCTATTAGCACTAAGTTAAGCTTCAGTCCCAGACTGAATCAATTTCCTTATAACTAACCAGGTGCCTCCATTCTCCCAGAGAATGGCTTCTGTAGGTATTCATCATCTTTGGCCATACTGTGGAGTCCTCAGGACTGATTACATGCATCAACAAAACCTTGAAATAGAATCCTAACATAGACTATAGGATCTCCAAGGATCTTTACATGTGACCATCACAAAACATCGAAAGAGCATCCTAGCACAGACTATAGGATCTACCAGGATCTTTTCTATGTGACTACCACCACAAAACCTCGAAAGAGCATCCTAGCACAGACTATATGATATCCCAGGATCTTTTATATGTGACTACAACCACAAAACCTTGAAAGAGCATCCTAGCACAGACTATAGGATCTCCCAGGATCTTTTCTATGTGGTTAGGAAAAACCTTAAAAGAGTGTCTCGTAACCTGCAAGAACTCTAAAGAGCATCCTAGGACTTTTACGAGCACATAGCTCAACCTATCGGATCTCCAGGGATGATTACATGACTCTAGTAGAAAAACTTGAAAAGAGAATCCTAGTACACACTATAGGATCTCCCAGGATCTTTTCTATGCTACCTGTAGAAAAACCTCAAAAGAGCATCCTAGCACACACTATAAGATCTCCCAGGATATTTTTTATGATACCTATAGAAAAACCTCCAAAGAGCATCCTATCAAAGAGTATAGGATCTCCCGGGATCTTTTTTATGCTACCTGCACAACCTGTCCATGGCCAACCTATAGAAAAACCTCGAAAGAGCATCCAAGAATAGACTATCGGATCTCTCAAAATATTTTACATGCTATATGTATAATATATCCATAGAGTATCATCCTAATACTCATCACAGCATCATCTGACCATCCTGAACATCGTCATAACAAAAACTGAAGCATCATCCCAATGCTCATCACACACCGCTTACATCCACAACAATGGGAAGGATCCTCCTACCATGCTTGGAATGGATCCTGCAAATGTGTACCATCACTTCTTCCTCGAAGGATATTATATCTGAATAACACCAAGCCTCTCTCTGAAGTACTCAAACTTCACCCTCACTAGTGGTTTGGTCAACACATCTGCTATCTACTCATCCGTCGCAACATACTGGAGCTTCACTGCTCCTCTCTGCACCATATCCCTGATATAGTGATATTTGATCTCGATGTGCTTCAACCTGTCATGCAACATCGGGTTCTCGGACAACTTCACACAACTCTGGTTGTCATAGAAGATACAGGTAGCATCCAGTGAGATATCAAATAACTCATACAGTAGCTTCCTAAGCCATACTGCATCACTACTAGCTGAACAAGCTATAACGTACTCTGCTTTGGACTCAGTGCTATGCAGGATTGCTTCCTGCTAAACCAAGAGATCACACCTGATCCCATACTAAAGAAGCACCCCAGGGTGCTCTTTCTATCTACAACACTTCCTTCCCAATATGAATCAATGAAACCCTCTAGGTTAAACTTTTGATTCACATCATACTTGAGCCCATAATCAATCATACTTTTCAGGTACCTTAGAATATTCTTTACAACAATTAGGTGAACATGTTTAGGATCTGTCAGAAACTGGCTCAAGGTGTTCACCACAAAGAAAATATCTAGTCTCACGTTTTCCAGGTACATCAAGGACCTAATCATCTGATGATACATCATGGAATCAATAGAATCTGATGAATCAACACTCAATAGCTTCAGGTTCGATGCCATAGGTGTGGTCATGGACTTGTAGTCCATCATCTTGAACCTCTTCAGGATCTCTACTGCATACTTCGCTTGTCCCAGGGAGATTCCATCTACATTGTTCCACACCTCCATGCCTAGAAAGTAGTGCATCATATCCAAGTTCTTCATCTCAAACTTAGAAACAAGTCTCCTTCTTGCAACTTTAATGAGTTCCTCTTTTCTATCATGAACAAGTCATCAACATATAACAGGAGCATCACTAGTCTTCCACCTTCATCCTTGAAATAAAGGTTGGAATCCACTTTGCTCTCAATATAGCATAGATTCATCAATAATCTATCCATCCTGTCATACCATGTTGAACCTTAGGATCTTCTGCAGTCACTCCCTCTGAAGTAGAGCATCATTCTCCCTCTGCCTTTCATACTCTATGCATTGAAACATTCTATACTAGAGTGACAAGTAGCTTCCTCTGCTACTAATATTCTATGTATCCATCTAGGGTCACTGGATAGCAAGATCCTCTATCTTTGAAAGTGTTCTTCTCACACCCATCTGTGAGCTTGTCATCCTCTATAGGATTTCATCTTCAACCTTGTAGCAAAGGTTAAGATCTTCATCACTCTAGGTGATCTTCAAGCTCCTCATGTATGTTTTATCCCATGGGTGCCTTCTGAGCTCGTACAAGGCATTATTTCATTTCCACACATGATTCTGCCTATCATGTGTATTTCTAGTGGCTGCAAATGTCTCTTCATAGCCTATGCCTTGTGATACGAATCTTTCCTTGTATACCATGATGTTTCCATCTACTACATGATGGAAATACGAACTTCCCTTCAGGTATCGATACTGCATCCTAGACATCATTCTTCTTGAACTGGTATTTCCTATATTCTTGGCTACTTCTTCATAGTTGGAAGGTTCTGCATCAATGATGTCACTGCATTCATCATATTATTCTTCATCTTGAAATGTCGCCACTTGTTCTTCGAAACAAGTCTCATCCTTCTTTGCTTGTAGGTGATTGTACACGATCTTTCCTACAAGTCAAATGAATTTGTATGGTTAGAAACATTTCATAAGCCATATTCATAGTGGCAAATTATTATGCATAAATATATGATCATGCAACTATTTTAGCCAATACAACATTCATCCATAACTCACAGACATTTCTAGATGCGTTCCATCTTTACCAAGACATCATTGAGATTGTGCACTAATCCAATATGGCAGCAAAGAGGTTTCATTCTAGATAAGTAGCAATGGAGATTTGTATAGAACCATGAACTACTTACCCATCACATGCATATTAGTAGTATACTATCATTAACACAAACATTCTATCATGCATAACACATCAACTGAACATAAACAAATGCATAAAAAAATAATATCATGAAATGACAATTGACTACTTATCTTTATTTGTTTCGTGGGTAGACTCCTTTCAACTTCATCATATTCTTCATTCATAGAATCATCATTTCTTATCCAAATGCTTAGATGGATAAGAGTTTCTTCAAGAATTTAGTTCTTCATATTCCTTGTCGCTTGAGGGATATTCTTTGAATCGTGAGGGCTTGATCTTCAGTTTCTCCCATCTTCTTTTCTTGTATTATGAGTCAAGCTTCTTCTTGTGTGCACTCTTCCCAGAGTCTACTGAAAGTAATCACTTCCTTTTGGAACAAATTCCTCGAATGAATGAATCCCATGATCCTGGGAGTCCATTTAAGGTGGTTATCACAACTTCTAGATTCTGCACTTCTTCTTCTACTGCTTCAATATGTTCTTTGATTTGAGAGACCCTCGTAAAGTATGATTGTATGGTCTCTACATTCTGGATCTTCACATTCTTCAACTGGTTTCTCAAAGTCATCTTTCGATTTATGTTCTTTCCTTCAAATAGCTTGGTCAAGGAATCAAAAATCTCTTTCGGTGTCTTTAGGGAAGACACGTGTGGTATAAGGTGATCCTTGATTGAATCAGCAATTATCTTCTTGGCCTTGACCAATTTTTTCTTGTGTAAGGATTTTAGCCTCATCTCCCTCTATAACTGGAACCTCTCTATTTATGTAGGCGTACAATTCATTTTATTCAAGAACAAGTGAGATCCAATACTTCCATGTTTGGAAGTTGTCAATTTCACCAATCTTGTCATCAAGCTGGTGTGATTAGACATTTTGAAATAAGAACCTCAAATGTAAATAGCAAAAGATTAGATCTTACTAATTTAAGTTGTCCGTACTGGTTCTGGAGCTGGTTGATCTAGGGTTTGTTAGAGAAACCCTAATTTTCAAAACTTGGAATATTTCATATATAATTGGATATAAATATAGACCTCTTCAAGGCAAGCTGTCCAATGTACTCCTTTTCTAAAAACAGCGGATGGAAGCTCCCGAAACAGGAAGCCCTAGTTTACAAATTTCTTCTGTCGAAATTCCTGATATTGTTTCTACACTATATACAAACGAAATACTTGTCTATGTCTAAAATTTAGTACTGATGTATCCTAGCATGTCCTTGTTCCAAAACCATAGGTATCATCAGTATTGGTTTCACCAATTGGTACTTATGAATATTTTCCCAAGGTGACCTGTTTCGGGACTATTCAGCATAGTGAAGTTCTACGAAATTCCATGTGTCACTGTTTCATCTTCGGGTTCTGAAAATTTTACCACTTAAATTTAAGTCTATTTCCTTTCTATAACATCTTGATAAATTTCATTTGGACCTTCGTAGCCCAATATATAGCAATTCTCCCCAGGTCTCCTGTTTGGGGAGGAATCCTGGGAGAGACAGGAACCCTAACTTGGAGGAATCATATATCATATAATATAGTGAATATAAGGCTGAAACTTGGAAACGGTGTACATTAAGAATTCATATTCTACCTTAGAAATTTTAGGCACCTGAGATATCTCCAATATTCAGATATAAAGAATCTACCAAAACTATCATTTTCAGTATTTTAGGGTTTTTCTGGCCCGGGGTCAAACTAGGGTTTGACTTTCCTAGATTTTCACCCAACCAAAATTATCGACCCAGGTCTCTAAAATTCTAGTTTTATTAGGATATAAATCCTATGACGGGCTCACTCAAAAAAAATTCTTCTATAAAAATCCCTAATTTCTCGCACCAAAAACTGAAAATGCCCGGAATCAAATTCTGCTTCGACAAAAAGATGCGCCCTTCAATGGAGAGTTAGCCTAGACTTCTTTTGTTGATGTATTGTGGAGAGAGATCCAAAAATTAAGAATCCCTAGATTCCATAGCTGCACAGTGTCTTCTTCTTAGGTTAGCTCTGATACTATGTTAGATTTTTATCATACAATGCACAATACAGTTAAAGATGAAAAACAAGTAAGAGAACTGGAAGGAAGGAAACCTGTATTTGGATGTCCGAAGTTTCTTATTAAGACACAAATCACTGATTTACAAAAGAAGGAAGGTTAACATGCATGAATTTCCTACTCAATAAAAATCCAGATCACAAAACAACAAGTGTGACTGAGCTAAAAATTCTATTCAGATGCAGAACACAAATCAACATAGAAGATGCAGATTGTAGTTCTTTTCACACATCGTATTTTAGGAAACTCTATGTTAGGACATAGACCAAAAGATTACAATAGTTGTTGAATTTGAAGAAAATGTATTTCTCTATTTGAAATACTTCTATACAATCATATTTCATATTAGGGAGGTTGGACGGGGCAGGGAGCAAGGGCTCGTAGCCCCCTTCTAGTCTATGCTGGAAAATACAATCAATCTATGGAAAAATTCTTTATTTGGGTACATATAAAACTTAGGGGGTAGTATCCTCCTTCTAGTCGGTTATATAGAACAAACAAAAGTTGTAACTTCCACAACTATAGAGCATATTTTTTCCATGGGTGAGCTCCTAAATCCATAAGCCGTAGTTGGAATTGTAAGAATGATATGTGTTCAGGTTGGTGCATGAATATAATGAGTTGATGCTTACGTAGATTAAAATTACTGCAAGTTGGTTCCATCGACCCGGATATTGTAGATGGGATCAAGTCAATTCTTGAAACGAGTGGGTGCTCATGTTTGGAGACTATAATCTCCCATTGATATATATATATATATATATATATATATATATATATAGAGAGAGAGAGAGAGAGAGAGAGAGAGAGATACATTTGTTCTCGAGTTGTTGTGTCATCTTCTAATTATTATTGTGGATGTTGGAAAGTTTTAAATCTATGAAAATATACATAAGTTGAAATTGTACATAACTGTTCAATTACTCGTTCACCCCCATCTTGTTAGTAACTTAATACCAACAATTGGTATGAAAGCGGGTGTCTCTAGTAACATACTTGGCATCTAGAAGAAAATATATACCGCAGTTATGGATAATCGAGAAGGTTTTTCAACAGGGATCCAAGTTTTGATGGATCAAACTATAATTTCTAGAAAATTAGAATTGAAGTCTATCTGCAATCACTTGGCATGGATGTTTGGAAATTAGTGGAAGATGGATATGAATTTCTGAAAAATTCAAATGAGTTGGAAGAAAATGATGAGAAAATGACCTATAGAACAATGAAAATAGAAATAATATAAATGGAATGCACATGTAAATAATTCCATATTGTGTGGGTAAGTCGATGCTGAGTTCACCAAGGTGATGCAGTGCACCACTATGAAAGAAGTTTGTGTTACACTAAGAAGTATCTATGAAGGATGTTATATTTTTATCATTTAAGAAATATGATCTAGGATCTTATCTGAGAGAATAACATGCACAACAAAAAAATTACAAGAGACAAGAGACAAAGCATTTTCCTCGGGGAAACCATAAAGGAGAAAACCACGCAATTTCCTCAGAGATAGAATGAGCACCAATGGCAGCAGTAAAATCCAAAGACAAAAAAGATGATCTCCACAATTGTTATCTCTCTCTCACTTGAGAGAGCTTCTCTTCTCTCACTCATGCACCCCACTGAGTGAGTGTGTGTGTAATGTGTAGAAATGAGGAGAGCCTCACTTCTATTTATATTGTTCCGTTCACTTTATGTCCACTCCAACAAGTTGGCCTCACTTAACAATAACTTACCAGGGCCGACTTCTCTAGGAGAGTCTAATAACTGTAGTACCCCACAACTATGGGGACTTTTCCCTCTAATCAAAAAGGAGGGTTAACCTTGACTCAATTGTGGGGACTATTGCTGCAACTTACAATGGAGGGTTAACCTCAATGACTTTACATGACTTGTTTACATTATTGAATCTCGCGATCTGAACATCGAGGCATGAAATGAATCAATTACATTATAGATACTTCCCGGAATAAACATCGAGGTACAATACATAGGATATATAAGTGAATACATTGTGATGTTACAAATACATTAACAAAGGAAACAACAAAGTTAGAAAGGCCAAACTACAAACACTCTTAGCATATTTTGAGACCCTCAAAATGAAGGAGGAAGAAGATTGTGCCTCATATTTTATAAGAGTAGATGAGATAGTGAATTCCATAATAGGACTTGTAGCTACAATGAAAGAGAATTCAATTATACAAAAGATAATGAGAACTCTTCCTACATGGTTCAATCCGAAAGTGTCAATTTTTTATGATAGAAGTGATTTGGATGACCTAGCCAGGGATGAACTATATGGAATTCTCTTAGCATAGGAAATGATAACAGACCCTGAGAATATTTTTATTAAATAATATGTGTTCAAAGAAACATGGAAGCCCAAATCCAACATAAATTAATGTAGAAATACAATTGATTTGTCTGACGAAGAAGAGGACAACTTCGTGAGGAGACTGAAGAAAGGAATGGGTAAGTATAAAGGAAATATGCCTTTTAAATGTTTTAAATGTGGAATAATTGGATATTTTTCTTCTAAATACACATATGAAGAAAATCGGGAGAGAAAAAGTGAAGAAGAATCAGAACGAAGAGGAAAGTATCAACAAAACAAAGATGTGAACAGGAAGAAATTCCAGAATTAGAAGAAAATTTTGTATATTGAATATAATAGCACTTCAAGTGAGGAAGAGAGCGACAATGAAATGGATGTACTATTCATGGACCTAATTTAGGATAAGAATATGACAGGACAAAAATAGACAACCAAAGGAGCTCCCTCTAGCTCATTTAAAACTGCAAAGGAATGGGCATACAATGGAATTTACTTTCCTTCTCCTAAATTCGATGAGAATAAGAAATCAAGAACCTTGTTGGAGGAGCAAGTCGGTAAGCTGACTTGAACGATAGCTGACTTTGTCGATTAGTCGAATAAGTTGGTCAGCCGACTAGTTAGAGATTAGGTCAGCCACCTAAGGTCGTGTCGGTTGAGTGAACCGACAGGTAGTTGTTTGTAATTGTTTATAATTCATATATATTAGGCTATTGAGCTAGATGAGAACTCAGTTCAGTTCTTTGTATTGTATGAACCCTCTCATGTTAATATAATCTGTTATTCTATCTACTCGTTCTTATCTCTTGTCTCTGTTATGTATGTATGTTTTAGTATGTATTATTGGTAACCTTATGTGATCTATGAGATTACAACATTGGTTCTATTGCTGGTAGTACATGTATGAGATGTATGCAAGAATATGATACCAGAACAGGAGATTAAAGATTGGTGGGAATGTAAAGTAGAAAATTATTTGCAGAATTACACACAGAGAAACAGATTGACAACTGCATAAGCAAAAGAAATATTATTTACAGAGACACATGATAATTTTGTGGAATCAGTGCCCCTGCTGTTGAAGAAACTCCTAGATGAAAAAGCCGGAAGGAACTAAAGATCAACAGTTACTATAAAAACTTATTCGAGGGGGAAGAACAAACTTGTCGGAGTGGTTTGAAAAGATCATTGATCAATTCTGTGATCAACAAGCAATAGAAGAAAGGACTTCAGTGGAAAACATCAAAAATAAATTCTACACAGACCTCACAAAGAAATTTTGTGTTCCTTACCGTCCTTGCTGTTTAAATTCCTGATCGAGAAAGGAGTGGGTCATATTGTCGAACCTCATCCATCACTTCGCGAAACACCATTAAACCATAACTGGGCGGAAAAACAAAAGAGGTGGGAAAAATTCATTGCTGAAAGGGAGTGGGAATACTTCCTAATAAAGTAGACAGAACTATCCAGGCTTTCTAAAGCATTGAGTAGGCTATGGGGGGGTAGCTGGTTATATGTCGAGATAAAATAGAGTGGATTCTAGTCGACTAAGGAAGATACCAATCACCAGTAATGAGAAGTCAGCCTAAAAAGGAAATCGAGAGGACAGTGTCGTGCAAAGGTACGGTGGACTTCCAGAAAATAGAGAGGGAGAAGAGGCTACAAAGAAGGGAATAAATAAGAGAAAGAGCCTTAGCGTTGCAGAGAGGAATGAGTACTAGGGTGACTGACCAGGAAATAAATCTGCCAGAGTCAGGTCATGACCGACAAGAAGAAGGCATGGAAGAAGAGGCGTCCCCTATGGAAGAAGAATTGTGGATAGAGCAGTGAGAAGCTCTCCAATTAGAATTTCCCTAGGAGGTAAAACCTCTATCTTCGACGAATCCGAGTACCCGGATACAAGCCATTATCGAAGAGGACCTTAGACTAGGAGCTGGTGACTTTGGTATATGGAGTCGACTAGAGGATGAGACATACACTAGTAGACATCTAATTATCGGTTGAATAGAAGAAGGAAATTGGGTTATGCTTCAAGTGGTACCCTCCAACCGAAGTATCCACTTGCTTTACCCAACACATGAAGGAGCACCCCCCCTGCCAAATACAGCTTTGGAGAACACAAAACATTCAGAACTACAAATGAACAATTGCAGTTGGACATCAACAGAATAAGTTGACAATAATTTATTGTTGGTCGAAGAAGAAACGACAAGTAAAACAACCAATGAAAATAAGAGTTCCGTCGATGATAGTTCCATAGAGAGGAATAAGCAAATAACCCCACTACCCCCACCACCACCTCCACCACCGCCACCTCTTGAAGAAGATAGTGACAGTAACTCCGACATGGGTCACGGGTCAGCACACATCCCTCTATATGAGGGTGATGAGGACCCTAGATGACACTGGTTCATCTGTGAGTTGACTTGGGAGGCTAACCAAGTTACAGATGAAGACAGGCATATGGTGCAGTTTATTGGTGCCTTGAGGAAAATGGCATTAAATTGGTACATTACCTATTCTAAAAGAACCCCCCGAGCAACCAAAGTCGAAGTAAAAGCACAATTCCTATCATTTTTTAAAACTCTAGATGCAAAACATCTGGTAGTAAAGAAGCTAAAGACAACATCACAGAAACCAGGAGAAATTGTCCGTGATTACGATAAACGATGGAAAGACCTTCTTAGCCAATTGGACTATGTTATTGATGAACAATTATTAATCCAATGGTTTCTTGTAGGTTTATCACAGAAAATTCACCGACACATAAGTTTGGAGACATTCAAGACTTACAAAGATGCACTTACAAAAGCTCTCCAAGTAGAAATGGATGAGTACATACTAGCATACTCCACTGATCACAGACTAGAAGAATAGCTTGAGATCGTATAGAAGTCATTAAAAGAATTAAACCTCAAAAGTCAGGATATCTAGTGCACGAAGTACTCGACTGTCGAACATTCATAAGACAACTGTCGACAGGATGTCCGATTTGTGCAGACAAAATGTTTTTGCAACATTTACCAAGAGCATGGAGACCACTCGACAAAAGATTTCCCATTCAATATGAAGAATGGAAAAGCATCATAGTGTGCAATCTGTGAAACTAAAAATCATAACACTGTCGACTACCATCTGAATCTCAAGAATCGACAGAATTATCATGCAATCTATCATACCAATGTAGTTGCACAGAATAATGAGAAAAACAATGTGCCAAACAATTAGAACAATCAAAGATACGAAGGTCAAATATATGAGCGCTGGTATGACAATCGACGTGGATGCTATGGAGGTCGAGGTTGCTTCTCTAGAAATCGAGACAACCGACCATGTCGGCCCATCCAATGTTTTACATGTTATAAGGAGGGACACCGGTATGCAGACTATCCATACAAGGACAGAACTGACCTCAAATTTTGTACTAGTTGTGGAGTAGGGGATAACTCATTAGATGATTTCCATACCATGCTGGAAAAAATAAATAAAAATAAAAAAGTTAACGTCTTGTCGTGTGTGCAAAAAAATGATGTAATAAATACAAAGAATTTTCATATCGTAACCTAACAAGGGACAAAAGCAAGAAACGATAACCCACGAATCAGCAAAATAAAAGAAAAAAATGTCTACCCTGATCCAGTTAAAGAAAAACAAATATATAAAGATGCAACAAATGTATTTAAAGAATTTGCTCGATAGGAAGAAGCAAACGACAATCGACATAACACAGTAAAACAACTAATTCAGCTAGTACAGAAAGATAACTCAGTATCTCAATTGATCGACTTATTATATGAAATAAAACACAACAACACCGAAAAACAAACAAAGAATATATGCATTCTAAATCAAAAATATAAAAGTGATGCCGACCCACTTGTCGACCTGGAAATTGAAGGATACCATGTCTAACAAGTTGTGCTTGACTTCGGATCACAAGTAAACATCATGACTCATGACACTTGGGAACAACTAGGAAGACCTCGACTATATGAGTCAGGTATATTCCTGAAACTAGCTAACCAAGGTCTAATTGAACCTATTGGAATCGGGAAAAATGTTAACACAACAATAAAGGGAATATCAACCAAAGTCAAATTTGAAATTATTGACCCCAAGGAAGGATCCAGTTCTTTTCCAATGTTAGTAGGTCGACATTGGGGAAGAAATATGAAAGCATCGATATCCCTAGACAAGGAAAGAATAAAATTGAAAGGAAATGGACAAAAGTTCATTACACCTATTCATCCATCCCAAGGAGAACCTTGGACTGAACCTATCGATGAAGAAGTCGACATACGACAACTCTATCAGATACAAAACAATGAAGATTGTACAAAACCTAATATCTATGGAGAACTTCATTTAGGCAATCAAGACTCAGTAGGATATAATTCAGATGCAGAATTATATGATTTGGAAGTCAATAACTATGAAATGCAAGAAAGAGGGTGCTGGACTATTCAGGAAAATACAGAAAAAGCCCACCCAATAGTGCTTCATAGCGTCCATTGTCCCAAAAATATTTGAAAAGAAAATTAGGGAATACCCTACTTTAAAACAAACATATGTAAGTAGCACACAAATACCAAGGTATAAGGAAAGAAAATCACTAGTCATGCATATAGAACAAGTATCCAAAAACGTCAGTGAACATGGCTGACTTTAAAGCCTAGTGGATACTTTTACAGGACAAGCTGCTAGATGGTGGGATACACATCAATCAAGACTAAAGACATCGACAACAGCTTCAACTTTTTTCATAGAAATATTTGGAAGGAAAAAACTAACTAATCAAGCCCAAATATCTATATTCATTCAAGGACGAAATCTAGAATACCATATAAGGACATGCGAAAAAGAATGGAAATGACTTGGGTACAAAGATGAACATGCATGGCCACACCTATTCCCATCAAACCTCTCTGACTTACCAAACAAATGGTATAAACTGGAAGAATCCCGAGGTGAAACATTACTATGGTATGAACTCAAAGAAAATTTTATCAAGGATTTCAACTTTATACCACAAGATGAGAATTTGGTCGAAACAACAAAACAGATTAAAGAATTTATACAGCCGACAGAAAACAAACTCTTAAAAGATAACTAACAAACAATGGACTATAACAATATACAAACTGGGACAATACCACAATCGACAAGACTATAG
The DNA here is from genome assembly GCA_001517045.1 of Pseudotsuga menziesii. Lineage (NCBI taxonomy): Eukaryota > Viridiplantae > Streptophyta > Pinopsida > Pinales > Pinaceae > Pseudotsuga > Pseudotsuga menziesii. The sequence continues at coordinate 379,701 of LPNX010349683.1, read as the reverse complement.
TTAGAAAATGAAAATATAGAAGGGAAAAGCTTTAGATGGAAATCAAACCATGTTGAAACGACCAAACCTATTCGCACATTACTCAAAGTTGAAACAACTGACAAGGAGGATACCGACCGAATGACTGTAGCTGACTTTCCTGCCACATTCTCATAGTTTAAGGAAGGAATTCGACCAATCAATGAAGCCAAAGCACCGGAATGGCTAGATGCTAAAGTCAAAACTAAAGAGTTCGACATCTCAAATGATGACCGACCAAAAATGGAAAATATTGGAGACTATTGGAGTGAAGAACATATAACAAAAACAGTGAACTTACTAAAATATTTCTAGGATGTATTTGCTAGAGATTGTATAGACCTCAAAAGTTTAGTCCACAAAATGGGAGAAATGAAAATTGACACTAAACCTGATGTTTAACCTGTGAAGAAAAGACCATATAAACTAGCTCATAAATACAAAGAGATAGTCAAAAAGGAGATTGATAACATGCTTGTAGTAGGCATTATCTACCCTATTGACCAATCAGAATGGGCAAGTCCAATGGTTGTTCAACCTAAGAAACATGATCTGACCAAACTAAGAATTTGTGTCGACTTCAGGGAGCTAAATAAAGTGACACTAACATACCCATTTCCAACTCCTTATGCAGATGAAATCTTAAATGAGGTTGCAAGAAATGAATGCTACTCATTTACAAATGGATTCTCGGGTTATAACCAAGTTCCAATAGATAAAGAAGATCAGAAAAAAGACAACATTTGTATGTGAATTTGGCTCATTTGCTTACAAGGTTATGCCTTTTGGATTAACAAAATGCACCTGCAGTATTCTCTAGAATTGTGGTCAAAACATTCCAAGAATATATTTACAAAACCATGGAATTATACTTTGATGATTGGACAATATACTCCATGTTAAAATACCACTCCAAATGGCTAAGGCTTATGTTGGAAAGATGTCGACAAATCTAGTTAGCTTTGAACATCAAGAAGTGCATATTTGTGACCCCCATAGGGATATTGTTAGGACACATTGTCTGTAAAGAAGGCATTAAGTTCGACTTCGAAAAATTAAAAATTATCCTCGACTTAAACCACCAGTGAACTCAAAACAAGTCAAGGTGTTACTAGGTCATACAGGATATTACAGAAAATTCATAAGATATTATTCATACATGACCTATGCAATAGAAGAACTATTAAGGGAAGATAAAAAGTTCAACTTGACAGAAGAGTTCCATATATCATTTGAAAAACTAAAAAGAAAACTAATCGAAGCACCTATCCTAAGGTTTCCAAACTGGTCAACTAAATTCCATGTCCACATCGACGCATCAGGTCTAGCAATAGGAGCAATCCTAACTCATCCAGGAGATGATGGAATGGATTATCCTATAGTTTACAATAGTAGAAAATTAAACAAAGTTAAACGAAAATATTCGACAACCAAAAGAGAAGCATTAGGAATGGTCTTTGCACTGCAAAAATATCGACACTATCTCTTGGTTAACCCATTTATCTTCTATACTAACCATCAAGCACTTAAACACCTCATCAATAAGCCACTACACCATGGAAGAATCCGTCGATGGCTACTTCTATTCCAAGAATTTGAATTCAAAGTCATGGTCAGAATAGGTAAGTTAAATGTCGGTCCCGACCACTTATCTCGAATTGACACAGGGGAGGAACCGACAGGAGTGGAAGATGACTTGCCGAATGCACATCTATTTTGAATAGAAGCAATCCCGGCAGATTTAGAGGAAATAGATCAATTTTTAGAAGATAGACAAGCACCAGAAGGTATGAGTACAAAGAAGAAACAAATTTTAGCCATGAAAGATGCACCATATAGCATCATAAATAGATTCTTGTACAAAATGGGTTTGGACGACATCCTTAGGAGGTGTGTACTGGAACACGAAAAAAATAATATCATGCATGAAGCACATTACAAACCTGCTGGAGGACACTTCCAAGCAGACACAACTGCAAAGAAAATCCAACAATTAGGGTTGGGGTGGCTGACATTTCACAAATATTGCAAAAAATTTGTAAGCCAATGTGACTGATGTCAACGACTGGGTCAACCCCTGCCTAGCATAGAAATGCCTTTGATATTAGTAAACCCAAGTTTGACATTTGAAATTTGGGCTATTGACTTCATAGGACAATTTCCCATACCAGCAAAAAGAAAAAGTGCAAGGTACATAATAACTGTAGTTGAGTATGTAACCAAATGGGTAGAGGCAGAACGATTCGACACATGTTCCAGTGAAATAGCCGCAAAATTTATCTATGAAAATATTATCACCCGATTTGGATGTCCACCAACCCTAATCAACAACCAGGGAACACACTTTATCAATAGAACTATAAAAACCCTAACATACCAGTTCCAAATCAACCATCGTTAGAGTACAGCATACCATCCTTAGTCGAATGGAGCAATTGAAGCATTCAACAAAACATTAACAAAAGGATTAACAAAAATATGTAATGCTGATAAATACGATTGAGATGAAAAGATACCTACAATACTATGGGCATACAAAACAACATACAAATGCTCAACTGACCAAACCCCCTTTCGACTAGTTTATGGACAAGAAGCAGTAGTTCCATTATATTTCCAACAATAGACACCTATTATCGCAGATATTTTACATGTCGATGTCGAACAAGGAAGAAAGGACTGACTATTGCAACTAAGTAAACTCGAAGAACACCAACTAATGGCGATACAACATCAATAAATCCAGAAACAACAACAAAAAGCATGGCATGACAAAAACATCAAAAACAAAAACTTGTTGATAGGAGACCTTGCTTTACTATACAATAGTCGAGTAAAAGGAAAACCTAAAAATATCCATACAGAATGGATGGGACCCTATGTTGTTGAAGGAATACATTCCAATGGATCAGTCCAACTAAGGACGTTACAAGGCCTATTATTTTGGAAACTCGTTAATGGGGCCCGACTAAAATGCTACAGAAACTAAACAAATCTTTAAAAAAAAAACACACATATAATGACCATAACGGTTAAACAAAAGCTGTAAAAATCGAAAAATCGAAAAAGCAAAATAGTATTGATACACGCACAAAACTATGACAGGGAATGACCATTTTCACAATCGACATCATGCCTGTCGACATGATACCATCAACCACTTTCATAACTGACATCGACCGACGACCTCAATAGTACCATCAGGCATTCATGACTTCGAGCGCCAAAACCAAATCACCATTAACGCACACTCAAGTGTTCTTGCTGGACCATCATGTCCACCATTAAAACACTCCTCAACAAAAACATCCAATGCTTCATCTATAAATACTGAACAGCCAATAGATCATTCACCGCAATTCAAACAGAGAGAGCAACAGAGCAACCAAACAACTGAAAGCCAAGAACATTGAAGAAAAATCAACCAACAGACTGACAAGACGGCACCAAAACATATCAAAGCCTCAGCCAAGACTAGGGAACTACAGACTGCGGAGACACCATTAGTGAGGAGACTAAAGAACATCAAGAACGCTAAGATGCAAGAGGGCTCATGGAAAAAACTATGGGCAAAGATAAAAGAGTGGGCTTATGTCGACAAGAATCCTACCCACACTGCATAGAAGATACAACATAGTACCATTGTAAATTATGTCAACGCGTCGCTCATGGCCAGTTTTGCAGGCACAAAAGAAACAACAGTCAAATTTATCATAAGTTGGTACCACAACGGCCAATTTCACTTCGACCGGCCGGTCAACATCTCTAGGGAAGTCATTTACAAACTGACAGGGCTATCAAACAAAGGAGACCTAGTACCCGTCGGTATCAAGTAAGGATTGGTTGAAGAACTAAAAGGTTCGGCATTGGGAAAAAACTTGAAAGGGTTAATGATTAGTCACATAACAACTCGAACGCCACAGATTGTAGCCAAAATCATAGCTATTACACTCACAATAGCAGGGCATGGAAGTGACCTCAAACTGGATATGTTAGAGGTAGTAGACACTATTGCAACCAATGGAAATGTATACAGATGGGGTGAGTATGTCACTGACATGATAAAAAACATCTGTGAGAAATGCCAAGAGACAGGAGGAATTATCAGTTTCCCGCCCCTTATCTTATGGATAGTAATGTTCTCTATTTTCCTTGAAGCAGACAAAAATTTCCAAGAACCAACAAGATTTCATATGTGGAGATTCAAACTATTATCCCACAATGGAACAATGAAGGAATTTTCCAAAGGAAAGGTGTTGTTGGAAAACTATCTCCAATAGCTCAAAGTCCGCATGACCAGATGGAGGGTGCCTCAGAACATCCGATGAAGTCTACCCAAAAAGTCCCACATCCAACTAGAGCTTGACCATATTGTGGTGTTGTACATGCAGGGCACCAAAAAAAATGCAAATATCCTCAACTACTATCCGACAGTCGAAGAAATCTTTCAGGAGCTATCTCAACAGGCTAGAACAAAAGTGCCAATCCCAGCAAAAGCAAAAGAAACAAACTTCTCGATAGACAAGCTGTTGACAGACCAGGAGAAGGAGGATGATTATGAGCTTAACTTATACATCAGTACCTTTGTGTTGGAGGAGACACCAGTCGAAGGTATTAGCCGACTACAAATCATAATCAAGCCTCCAATAGCACAAAGGGAAGAGACACACACAGAACAGCAGGTAACCAATCCGGCTGAAGAAACTCTCATCCTAACCCAAGACCCAAGGGGAGAGATAGAAACTAAAAATCCAGAGTATGCTCTCACCAAAGACAATATAACTAGATTGTCAAACGAGATAGCAACCTCAAGAAAAAAAAGAAAACACATGAACAAGAGCAAGGGAAAGGTAAACACAGGCTTATCATTGCAGAGTATTCAAAGGATGAGGAGGAATTGGCAACTATGGCCCTCGACATAATAGAGGATTCTGCAGTAAACAAAGTGCCAGTGGTGACCCAATTTCAAAAATTTGTCAAGGCAGGGGCACAACCAGGTCGACCAAAGAAGGTGAAGAGCACACATACTTTGACCACCGATATTGTTGTGTATCTCGTGTCTACACCCCCACCCCCATCTCCAACAAAAATAACAGAAGAGCTAATACTAGAACAGCTTTCAATAAGCCTATTGGACTTATGCAAGAATTCTATGTTGAAGGTTGTGAAGGAAAAATACAACTGTGATAGAGACCTCCAGGCATACGTTGAAAAACTGCTTGAAATATTCACCACGATACAAAAAATCTCTACCAAATCCCCTTTGTTTGAAGCCGGTAGAACCAGACGACCTGGCCAAGTACTCCAGAGGCTAAAGACTTTTGCAACTGTGACTTCGTCCTTTGAGAGAAACCCCGACAAAGAAGCTGAATTTGTCGCATGTCAGATCACGTCTATCACTCTGACCGACCTTGAACCCCATCCACCAGCCCCTGGACCAACCGGAGATGAGGAAGGAGAAAAAATGGAGGACATAAGTCGATAAATCAACCAAATGTTCTCTAACCTAGATTTGCCCCCTTAGATCGACAATCCACCACTCAACCAAACTTCCACAAAACCAATCACACCAGACCATTCATCAACCCCATCACCACCACCTCCCGACTCAGAACCCTTAATTCAACCAGCTGCACTAGAACCACCTCCACCGCAACCATTAGTGACAACCGCATCCAATTCTGGACCCTCTGCACCCAACCAACTAGAGGCACAACCAGATGCTGCATTCATCCCACCACCCCAACTAGAAATACCATCCATCACTACTGCCCCCACAAATAAAAAATCCAGTTTTGACTCTTAAAGGTACACAAGTGCCACAACAAACAGAGCCACACAAGAACAAGAAGAAGAAGGAGAAAAAGAAGAAGGATCATCATGAACAGACGACAATGGTCCATATCAGTCAGCTTGGGTCGACCACTACATTTGATGCAACCAAGTTGAGAGATGCAGAGCTAGGACAACTCCTGGAAACCCTAGCAGTCGAAGCAAAGACAAGGAGCCAGCAGAGGGATCTCGACAATAATGAAAAGAACAAGTCGAATTCCTCAAAAAATGTAGAAACCTTGTACAATTGGTAATACCAGGACCAGTAGAGGTCGACACCGACAAACCACTAGAAAGAGCTTATCAGCTATTTGAGAGCGTAGTGTTGGTGTTGCAGGAACAAATTTAGGACACAAAAGAGGAGCAAAAAGAAGAAATTGTTCGACTATTGATGGAGTAGCACACAACCTTTTCAGAAGAATACAAGTTGTTGCAAGATCACATGGAGGAGTCTGTCATCATAGAAGAAATACTGCGAGACTGGCCTACTTACTACGGGCGAGTCTATCAGCAAACAAGGAAGACCCGATAGGAGATCCAAGCGCTTGAGAAAACAAAAAGCACCGTACGCAGCACTTAGAAGCACAATTGAAGATCAAATAGTACTTGAAACAACCAAAATACAGAAGCTCGAGCTAGAAGCACATCAGTGGGTGCAACAAGCCTTTCCAAACCTGGAAAAAGTAGACATCATCTTCCCGCAAATGAAAAGACTACTGGAGACAGCAGAGGAAAAGGACCAGCTTATGGGTCCTGTCATCGAAAAAATAGCGGAAGTTTCCATACCAGAGAAAATGTCGATCTTATCAAGTCTGACTACACTAACCATCGACATATAGCAAATTTTGGAGAGTTGGACGGATTTCCAACATCAACTGGCAGTGACAGTTGAAGCAATTGTTGAAGTCTGTGTACAGAAAAGACCAACCATCAGAATTCACAGCCCATGAAGATCAAGCACAAAGAATAAATACTTAGACGGACAAAGAAATTTTGGGTACCTCCCTGTCTCTTCGAGATGAAGAAACGTTTTGTTCATGGGGGAGATGTTGGAGGAGCAAGTCGATAAGTCAACTTGAACGATAGCCGACTTAGCCGATCAGCAGATTAAGTTGGTCAGCCGACTAGTTAGAGATTAGGTCGGCCACCTAAGGTCGTGTCGGTTGAGTGAACCGACAGGTAGTTATTTGTAACTGTTTGTAATTCATATATATTAGCATGTTGAGCCAGATGAGAACTCGGTTCAATTCTCTGTATTGTATGGACCCTCTCATGTTAATATAATTTGTTATTCTATCTACTCGTTCTTATCTCTTGTCTCTGTTATGTATGTATGTTTTAGTATGTATTATTGGTAACCTTATGTGATCTATGAGATTAAAACAAACCTCAAAAGAGATATTCAAGTTGGATAAAATTGTCGACAACAAACACTCCTTCGAAGAAAGGTCAAAGTCTAAAGATGAGGACAATTCTAGGTTCGACTACGAAGGTGAACTAGTTAGCACTCTACATGTTTTGAAGAAATCAAGAAAAGAGAACAAGGCACTAAAGGAACAACTTGAAACAATAAGAAAACTGACCAATCAAATTGTGGATATGCTTGAAGACTTGAAGAAACAAATGGTAGCTAAAGAAGAATAATTAATTTGTTCAAAAGAAATAATTAAGGAGCTAGAAGAAAATAAGTGTGTGCTTGAGAATTCTTTGAGAGAGAATCAAAATTGATAAATGGGATACTGTAGATGGAATTTGTGCTAAAAGAATTAGAGGCCTCACACTCAAAATAAGTTAGTGAAATTCAAGGAAAGGAAAAAATAAGTATTGACGCAGAAACTCAAAATAATTTCAATAATAGTTAGATTATCCTGGATGAAATTCTAAGTTGTCAACGGTATTTAGAATATAAGACATGTATTGGTTCTTTTGAAGCTATTAGTGGAATATGTGACAAAGAATGACATAGTCTCAACCACCAGAGTACTTTTCACAGAAAACATGAACTACCTACAAGGAATGAGAAACCCATGTATGTGAAGGCTTCTAGAGACAAAAATAGAATCAGATGTTGGAGATGTAATTTTTTCATACATATATCTAAATATTTCTGCACTATAAAGTGTTATGTGTGTGATAAATATGGCCACAAGTACTTAGAATTTTTCTTGAAAGTTCAACAGCAAAGGAAACCTGGTTGGTACAGATATGTTGAAAATTGTTCACAGCAGGATCAAACATCAAGTGTGCACCAAAAGGCTTGGAAAAGAAATGTGTCTTAGGAATGCGTAAAAAATCCACACAATGAGAATACAACTCATTTTTCCTTGAAATTTCAATAGAAAAGGAAACCTAGTTGGCACAGATATGTTGAAAATTGTTCACAGCAGGATCAAACATCAAGTGTGCACCAAAAGGCTTGGAAAAGAAATGGGTCTTAGGAATGCGTAAAAAATCCACACAATGAGAATACAACTCATCCTAATAATAAGATATGCATTAGGAAAATATCTCAATAATATAAAAATAATGAAGACAGTGACTGTGCAATATCAGCAGCAAGTGATTACTGCATACGTTTCTAATCTAGAAGGGTAACAAAGTATCCTTGAGTAAAAAAAAGGTATAATCAAACACTCAAGGATTCATAAATAAAGTGTGTGCTTATTGAATTTATTTGAAGAATTGTTTCTTGAAATGTGTTGTTTCTATTGTGAAATAAATTAGCCATGCATAAAACAGTAAGAAATAAAATATACATGTTTTACACCAGGATTGCACAAAAAGGGAAGATTTTATATTATATTAAAAATATGATTACAAAACCATGGAGATTCAAAGCTCACATTACATCAGGCAACATTTGGTTGTTAAGAACAAAATTTGAAGCACAACAAAACTGAAGATGCCAAAATATGGATCATAAATGTAACTCAAGGTGAAGTTATTCACCATGACTAGTAGGTAAAGGGAAGAAGGGAAGAAGATTCAATGTCGAAGTTTTGGGTGACTACAACAAGGGAAGAAGATTCAATGTCGAAGTTGATAAATTGGGCTCAACCCCAAGATGACTTCAAATATTGAACGTATTCTACTATTGCTTCTCCAAAATATCTAGTCACCTACTCAAATTGCACAATGTCTCTAAAGTAGTCCACTTTAAACATGATTGCTTATACTAGAAAAATAAATTGCACTCAGTCACCTCGTTTTTTGAAAGAAGATTGTAAATAAGAAAGTGATGGATGAGGTGAAGTAAGCTTGTGGAAATGAAGATCTGAAATAACAGTTGGACTCATATTCAGAATTTTCTTTGGGGAATCAATGGCTCACCGATCGATATAAGTAATTTATGTAGCATATCTGCAATGCGCAATACAATTAAAGATGAACAAAAAGTAAGTGCACTGGAAGGAAGGAAACCTGTAGTTGGACATGTGAATTTTATTCTCAAGAAATTGATCACTAATTTATGCAAGAAGGAAGGTTTAGATGTGTGAATATCCTTCTAAGTAAAAATGTAGATTGCAGAATAACAATTGTGATTGATCCAAAAACTCTATTCAGGCGTAGAACACTGATCATCGGAAAGGACACAAATCTCAGTTTTTTTTGCACATTGTATTTTGGGCAACTATCTATTCAAATGAAAATATGCAAATCTATATCAAAAGATTACAGTAGTTGTAAGAATTTGAAGAAAAGGTATTTCTTTATTTGTAATACTTCTATACAATCATATTTCATATTAGGGAGGTTGGATGAGGAAAGGGGAAGGGGTTCGTAGGCTCGTTTTAGTCGGTGCTAGAAAATACAATCAAGGTGCGACATCATCCTTTATATGGGTACAGATAAAATTCAGGGGGTAGTATCCTCCTTTCATCTGATTATGGAGAAAAAATGGAATATGTAACTTCCACAATAGGAGAGAACATTTTTTCCATAGCTTAGTTCCCAAAGCTATAATTTTGCAGTTTGTGTAGTAACACTGATATCTATTCATGTAAGTTCATGAAGATCATGAGTTGGTGCTTACCCATATTGAAGTTGCTACTTGTCAATTCCAACATCCCATAGATTGTACTTCATATCAGGTCAATGCCTGAAATGATTGGTTGCTCATGTTTGGAGATTGTAATATCCCACTTATGTAACCATTCATACATATATATAGTTATAGATATACATTTATTCTCAAGTATTTTTACTTGTTTTGATTATTATTGTGAATGCTGAAAAGTTTTAAATCCGTGAAAATATGCATAAGATTAAACTGTACATATCTACGCAATTACTAATTCACCAGCCCCCCTTCTTATTAATAACTTAATACCAACAATTTGTATCAAAGAGGGTGTCTTTAGTAACATATTAACATATTGAATAAAACATCTAGCACAATTATGGATAAGCATGAAGGTTTTTCTACCAACAAGGCTCCAAGTTTTGATGGCTCAAACTATAGTTTATGGAAAATCATAATGGAAGTCTATCTGCGATCACTTGGCATGGATGTTTGGAAATCAATGTAATACGAATATGAATTTTCAAAAACTAAAAAATGATTAAGAAGAAAACTAAGAGAACATGACCTCCAAAATAGTGACAATTGATCCAGAAAAAAAAAATATGAATGGAATGCGTGAGAAAATAATGCTATATTTTGTGGGTTAGAAAATGTTGAGTTCATGAAGGTGATGTAGTGCACCAGTACAAAATAATTTTCGATAAACTGAGAAGTAAATCTAAAGGAGGCGATAAGGTAATAAAGGCCAAACTACAAACACTTTTAGCGTAGTTCGAGACCCTGAAAATGAAGGAGGAAGAAGATGTTTCCTCATATTTTCTAAGAGTAGATGAGATAGTAAATTCCATAACTGTTATAGCTGATTTCACCACTCCATGTGAATCACACTTTGTATGGCCTTCCCCTGTCCCGCTGTTGACTCCTTAGACCCCATGGACCATTTTTTGTCCTTTGATGTTTCCTTGACCATCCCTAAAAACATGTGAAAAATGATACATGCGACTTTTAAACCTATAAGCGTGTATATACGCGGGTTTGACCACTAAAACTGCATACATCGGGATGTGTACAAAATCCAAATTCTTTTGGAGTTTTCCTTGACATGGATCCGACTCATTTGACTCTTGGCCTTCCCTATGCCTTGAGATCGCCCAGATTCGACCTTTCATTACCCCTTTGAAAAGCTATATAAGGAACCCCTTGGTACATTAAAGGCATAAGAGAGAATTAAGAGAAAAGAAACTATAGTCCATTGTTGCCGGAACTTATGCTTGAGTCTGCATCCCTTTGTCCCTTGGAGAACTTTTGTGTTCTTCCCAAGCTTTCCTTTTGCTTGTGAGATTTCTATCGAGAGATGGAGGATTGAAGTGGTGGAGGCCCAAGTGGGGGATTCAGTTTCTCCAGTTCGCAAACGTGCCATCAGAGGTTGTATCTTGTAATCTCTTATTTATATTAATAGAAATATCTTTTCCTGTCCAATAATGTGTGTTTGAATGAATATTTTATCCATTGGATTATGTCAAATGCTTATACATTATTGATTATATATGCTAGAATAGATCTAACACCATGATATATAGAATGCTTGTATTGTTTACTTGTTGTTGAGGAAGTAATCTATCAATTCAAGCTGAAGTTGGAAAGCTCAACGGGGATCTACGTCAACCATCCGGAATAAGGTACGAGGTCTGATCCTTTAGTGTTCGACATTTTATTTCTATTGAATATTGGAAAGGATTGATTTATGAAGTCAAGATGTCTTTTGTGGTACCCCAAGCCATAGGAATTTCTCTCCGTAACAAAATTGGTGACTCCGCTGGGGAGTTCCTAGTAGTTGTCCTTTGGGGGTTGTGTTATCGGCATTCAATGAATTTGAATTGCTCTTTCTCTCTTGTTTCTGGGTCGGGTTTGGGGGCATGTATGCCTGGTAGTGTCTTATTGGTGTGAAGTTTGTCTCAACTTGTCTGTTTTCCTTGATTTTATGCACCTTTCTTCCTGTACATGAGTTTTTAACTCACAGTCGTGTATACACGTGGGTTTCTCTGTTATTTCTGCGTATAAATGCGGGTTTACTGCGAACAGTCGCATATGCCCTTGTTTTTGCCTTTTTGTGGGAGTTAATTGGTTGCTGGGTGAATTCTGATATTTGCTGAGTCTCCTTTGGCACTGCCTGAGTCTGTTTATACCTCTGTTTCTAACCAGAAACGTTTTTTTAGGCTAAATTTTTTTTAAGAAGGTTCTTGTCATGGCATTTTCATTTTTTGTTTGAGATTAGTGCATTAGAGTTATTTTACCTTAGTCTTTGCTTGAGTGTTGTTTGTGTGTGCTTACAGAGTCTAGGGGTCGTAGAATCATTCTTTTGCTTTTTGCATCTCATTTTATTTCAAAAAATCCAAAAACATTTGCTTATCATCATGCATTGCATTTTGCATCTTTGCATTGTAATTGCACTAGATTTGCTTTGGAGTACTAGTTAGGACTTCATATAGTAAATTTTGTATTCATCATTTGAAAAAAAATTGTGCATTTCACGTAGTAGCATACCCTGTTTTCATGGACACAATGCATTTGCATTGATTGTTAGGTGTGCATTTTACTTCATGTTGCGTCATAACACCATTAGTTGCACAGTCATATCCCTATTTTGAGTAATAAAGCCAATTAAAATCAACGCTAAATTAAAATGAATTACACTCTTTTCTTTTCTAGGGTTCACCAACAAGCTTAGGTTTTAGGATCTTGGAATAGCTCATTGTAAGTTAATTCTCCAAGATCACTAAACAACAACATGTATGTGTCTGTCTAGGTGAGTGTGTGAAATCCTTGGTATAACTAATGTTTCTCAGGATCCTCCTCTCAAAAGGGAGTTAAGCACGAGGCAGTGTGAGAAGTTATTAATTGGGATGACCCCTAGTCATAACTGAGTAGCACCGGAGATATTTCCAAGATTGTATTCGTATCTAGGGGCTCTTTCAAGAGTTTTGGGCTTTGCTACCCTGCCCATATGGTCAATCCCACCTACGACTGTCTGCCTAAGCATTGATTATATTGAGGTGACCTTAGTGGCCTTACCTAGGATATCAAGGGGGTACTTTGTAGGGGTTATTCTGTGAGTGTCCTGGCCAGGTTGGGTTCGGACAGCACAGTCGCTTTACGCGTTGAAGCTGAGGGCCACAATAATTGGTTACGTACCTCCACTTGTTGTGTATGGGAGTCTCAAGCCTCTCCTAGGTGAGACATGCCTGCTTCATTCAGGAGCTCATTTATCTAGCCCTTGTTTTCTTGCATTTGGCTTTAGATTTTAATAGTGATTGCTCTGTGCACAATAGTTGGCCTAGGGTTTACGTAAATAGAAAGTCTTTTCTATTTTTTGAGTCATTCTGGATTCTGGTGCGGCTCCTCGCCATTCTCGTTGTTTAGCAGGACTTCCGCCTTCTATTTCTCCTCCTCCTTTGGGAGAGAGACCTTGACAGTCCAGGTGGACTATTTCACACATTGATTCACACACCATGGGAGACCATTTAGAAGGTATTCCTGAACCACCTTCTCCCATTCGTGTAGACGATGGGGAGTTTACTCCTACTTACGATCCTTCACCCAACTTGGATGGGTTAGGCCCTATGATTTCTAAGATATGAACCATGCATGATAGACCTACTCACTCTAGGGTTGATTCCCCATTGACGTGTTACTGGTATGGAATGCCGGAGGAGACCGAGACTCATTTTGAACCCGCCAGCACTAGCTATGGTAGTTATGCTATGTCTGGTTTCCCTACACATGATTTGGCATTTCATGTTGAATCCGACTTCGAGCCTAACACTATGCCTGGGGGCACTCTCATTCCTTACCATGCGGAGAGGTTTGGGAGCACTAGTCACATTGCACCTTCTATCCCGGTGGTGGAAGTTACATCACATATCCATCCTAGTTCTAGGGTTAGCGATCCGATTAGGATACCAGATCCGAGACGAGTGACGATAGGCAGTAGCACATACATCATTACTCAGATTCCTTTGTCCTCAGTCCCTAGTTCTTCAAATATTCATCCTCCACCTTATTTGTGTGGTCCTTCGAGCCGACACATGGCTACGAGTCAGGTCTGTACTACGGTTACTAGACCGACTATGTCATAGGTTTACATACCGCCCGTTGCTTTGGGATGTTATGTGCATACTTCTAGAGTTCATGTTACTACTTCCAAGGCGTATATCCCTACTTCCGATATGTATATTCCTACTTCCGGAGCGTATCTTCCTACCTACGGAGTGTCTCATGGGGCATCGCATGTGATGAATTATGGACCCTATTATGGGACGTAGTATGGATAGGTTATTCACCTTATGGGGGTGGGTATCAACAACCTGCTTACTCTCCTAAATGTGGCTTTGTAGCTACTACTAGTCAAGGTCCAATGCACTTTGGTGCTTCCACGCCACCCTATACAGGTCATATGGGAGGAGGGCATTATGGCCAAGGCCATGGTGCTAATCAGCCCTATATGAATCAGGGAGCAGTCCATCGACCTCATCATCCTATGATCCCTTTCCTCATGATGCTCAATATTCCTGACTTGTCAAGATTGACGAACGATCCTGTAGCTCATGACCCGGCTTGGCCAACTGTCCCTACCAAGCTTCTTTCGGACATACCTAATTTCAAGGGAAAACCGGGAGAGGATCCGAGTGAACACGTTACTACGTTTCACCTATGGTGCTCTTTGAATTCCTTACATCAAGACTCAATCTGTTTGAGACTATTTCAATGCACCCTTATAGGGCCTGCCCCGAAATGGTATATAGAGTTACCTAGGGGAGCTTTCGCTTTGTTCGACGACCTTGCGATGACTTTTATTAATCACTTCCAGCTACCAGTGCGTTATGACGTTGGTATTGAACTCTTGTCAACATTTTGGCAAGATAAAGCCACACATATATTGGATCATATTCAAGAGTGGCGTAGATGGAAGAGGTTAATTAAAACCTTTATACCGCCGGAGTTCCTCCTCGAGTGGTACCTCAAGTCGTTATTACCGTATATAGCGAAGGATGTTTCCACATCCAGAGTGCAGAATGAGGAACAAGCGATTTTTAGGGCACAGGAACTGGACTTGATCTATGCTTAGTCTGGTTTGTTATATGATATTATTCCCAATGCTCCGCGTTCCAATTTCGATCCCAAATTCAAACCTGGACCACATGCCGATGGCATTGTGGGTTGTGCAATTGCGAAACCTACGGATTCAGTTGCAAAACAAGTTAGTCAATTGTCAATCAACCAATCTACTTCGGGACAAGCTACGGCTTCATCTCAACCAACCCAAACAATGAGTGTACTTTCTGTGCAATCGTCAGACCAGAAGGGTAACCAGCAGCCCAGATGGAATAGAAAAAAGGGTAAAAATAATCGAAAGGGTGGGAATAAGAATGAGAATGCTAATAGTAATGACAAGAATGGCCGAAATGCTGGGGGGGGCAAGCAAGCTAAATATAAGGTTAAGTTCCCTTGCAAGTTATGTAAGGACGATCACCTCACTTACTTATGCCCTCATATTAAGGAAGCTTCGAGATTCTTGGCACAGGGCCTAGCTATGCTAACTAACCCTTTACCGCATAATCAAAATATGAACTAGAAGTCCCATGACCAGTCTGGTGAGGATCATGATCTGCCAAAGAGTAGTGGTCGTGGGTGCATTAACATGGTCCGTGCTATGAAAGTTGTGACCCATGCGAAAGATTATGGTTCGTCACAACCCAACCCAGACAAAGATCCTGATCCACCAGGGTCCGCTTTGTGTATTGAGAAACCTATGGATAAACCTGATACTACACCTCACATTCCTAAGGGAGTCCTTAAGCATTCAGGGCATAATCCAAATGCCCGAGCCACCCAGAACTATTTAGTTGTTGAGGATTTGGGCCACACTCCTTGTGCGATGTCTACATTGGAAGTGCTTCAGAGTTGTCCATCGCAAAGGAAGGCATTGCTTTCTACCCTTGGTGTGAATGATGATGATTCTTCCTCTGTGATCAATTTTCAAACTGCAGGACTTCAGCCTCACTTGTCCTACAATGTGTCTCTTTTGATTCATGTAGAATGTCTTAATATGATCGTCAAGCGCACTGTGATTGACGAGGGCGCTGCTGCTTCTGTGATGTATTTATCCTGTTGGAAGGGTCTAGGTTCTCCTGAGCTGTCTAAATCAACGACCATGTTAACTGCATTTGATGGGAGTTATTTTAGGCCGCATGGCATTCTTCCTTCCCTTAAATTCTGTTTGGGAGGGAAGACCGTTGTGATAGAGGTCGAGGTGGTTGATGCACCCCTTGACTATAATCTCTTGCTGGGTAGGAATTGGATGTATAGTATGCAAGACATTGCTTCTTCCTTGTTCTGCATTGTATTCTTTCCACATAACGGGAAGATCGTAATTATTGATCAAACGATATTCAAGAATCCGTCTGTTAGCGCATCTTCGAGAGCTTCGATCCCGATCGTCGAGCACTCTCAGCCGGCAACTTGGAGTGTGGGTGTAGGCATGTATCCATCCCTCATGGGAAGCTTTAGTTGTCCTGCACCGATCCTGATGATAGGATCTAGTTCCGATGAGGCTTTGACATCTACGACATCGGTGTCTTTTTGCACAAGCCATATGGAAGATCCTTGGATCCTTCCTACACCGAGTACTTCGAGTGTGCCCGTCGTGACGAACGTGCCATTGCCTATAGCTATGATAGCTTATCAAGCTAATCTCAAGTGTGTTGCAGAGCCTAATCCTTCCTCTTCGTGGACAGAGGAGGAGGACCCTTATGTGCTGTCGACATCGGCGGTACAGTCTTCTCACACACATGACTACCTTGATACGGTTTTCCCTTTAGACGAAGCAATTATTGAGGCTGTGTCGGGAGTTAAGCCACCATGGGAGGAACTCCATCATAGATCATACTTTCTTCCAGAGCTTGATCGCTTGGAGCATGAGGATTTTAGGGCGGTTCTTAGTCAGAGAGTTGGCAGTCCTATGGTTCCATTAAGCTCTCCTGGTCCGATGGCTGATGGAAACATGGCAAACATATCTTCAACGATTCCTATCAACATCTCTTGCAATCCTGGCATGATAGAGAATGTCTATATTAGGGCAGAATGTTCCCATGCTGAGATTCTTGAATACACTGAGCTATTTAAGGAATTCCATGATATTTTTGCTTGGTCTTACGACGAGATGCCAGGTATTGACCCTTGTATTGTCAAACATGAGATTAAGACTTACCTCAACGCTAAGCTTGTTCGACAATGTTTACGTGCGGTGAATCCTAGGAAAGCACCCGCCATTAAGGTAGACATAGAGAAGCTGTTGAAAGCCAGTTTCATCTATCCCATTCCCTTGATGGAGTGGGTTTCAAACCCCGTTCCGGTGGATAAGAAGTAGGGAGTGATCCACATATATACTGATTTCCGCAATTTGAATCGTGCCTGTCCTAAGGACAATTTCCCCACACAATTTATTGATCAAATTTTGGATGAGTGTGTGGGTAGCAAGGTGTTCTCCTTCATGGAAGGCTTTTCCAGATATAATCAGATACAGATTAAACCTAAGGACCAACATAAGACTGCATTTATTTGTCCTTGGGGAACATTTGCATATCGAAAAATGCCTTTTGGCCTTAAAAACGCCGGAGCTACATTTCAGCGGGCAATGACCTTGATCTTCCATGATCTCAAGTCAATTATTGAGGTATTTTTGGATGACCTTGCTGCTCATTCTCGCATGAGAATGCGTCATCCCTATCACTTGAGATTGGTATTCGAAAGATGCCGGCACTATTCGGTTAGATTAAATCCTCATAAGTGCATATTTTTTGTGAAGTCGGGGCGTTTGTTAAGATTCATCATTTCTAAAGAGGGTATAAGAGTTGACCCTTTGAAGGTTGAGGCAATACTTCAGTTGTCTCCCCCGAAGAATATTCATCATCTTCATTGTTTGCAAGGCATGGAAAAATTCTTACGAAAATTTGTTGTCAACTTTGCCAATTTGACTAGAGGCTTCATGCATCTCTTGAAGAAGGACACCCCCTTTTATTGGGATGAGCGAGCCCAAGAGTCCTTCGATGCACTCAAGTGAGCTCTAGCATCGGCCCCAGTGATTAGTCCCCCGGAATATAGCTGTGATTTTCTATTATATGTGGCTGCATCATTAGAGACGATTGGTATGGTTTTGGTTCAAGAGGATGAGGAGCTCCAAGAGCATGTCATATATTACTTGAGCCGGAACCTTATTAATGCAGAGATTCGTTATTCTCATGTCGAGAATCTTGCTTTAGCTACCGTACACACGGTTTAGCAGTTGAGACATTATATTCCCCTTCGCCAGACCTTGGTTGTAGCCCATGTCAATCCGTTTCAATTCGTACTCACCCAAAGGATGATTGGGGGAAAATATAATAAATGGATTGTCATTCTGCAAGAATTCGATCATGAGTTTGTTTCGGCAAAATCAAAGAAGTTTTTAATTTTTACAGAGCTTATATCGGATTTCCCGAGCGAGGCCGAGGAGTTGGTTTGTGAAGATACGTTTTTCGATGAACACATATTCTTAATATCAACATTTGAACCATGGTATGGGGATATCATAATATATTTACAAACATTGAAGACCCCTACTCACCTCTCGCGAGATGAACGACGACGATTACGCCATGTCTCTAAGAACTACCTCATAGTGGATAACACTTTGTACCACCGTGGGGTAGATTGCATTTTACGACGTTGTTTAACTCATGAAGAGGATGAGCTAGTGCTGAATGATTGCCATGGAGGGGCGTGTGGTGGTCATTTATCTGGGATTTTTACAGCTCAAAATATTTTAAGAGTGGGTTATTTCTGGTCGTCGATCTTTAAGGATTGTGTTGATGTGGTCAAGAGGTGCCACCCTTTCCAAGTGTTCACACGTAATATGCGCTCGAAACCTACCCTGTTACATCCCATTATCATCGTCAATCCCTTCACTAAGTGGGGGCTCGATTTTATGGATTGCAACCCAACTTCGGTTGGGGGTAACCATCATATTATAGTGGTTGTTGATTACTTCACGAAATGGGATGAGGCTATGCCTACAGTAAAATCCGATGGTGAGATAGCTGCTCACATTGTATTCAACCAAATTATTACTCGGTTTGGGATTCCGAAAGAGCTTGTCACTGACCATGGCTCGCACTTTCAGAACCGCATGATGGAAGAGTTGGCATCCAAGTTAGGGTATAAGCAAGAGCACTCCTCTTCTTACTACCCTCAAGCGAATGGACAGGTAGAGGCAGTGAATAAATCACTCAAATCCATTCTCCAACGAACCATTGCACAAAGCAAGAACAATTGGCACATCATGTTATATCCTGCTTTGTGGGCATATCGAACCGTTGTTAATACTGCCACCGGTTTTTCTCCATATCAACTTGTACATGGAGTGGATTCGATATTGCTGGTTGAATGCAAGATTCCTTCTTTGAAGCTAGCTGTAGAACTCTTACCGGACACTTCCCCATTGGAGGAGCGTTTGGTTCACCTTGAGCAACTTGATGAGCAGCGTCGGGATGCCTTGGTGGCTCTAGAAGTCAATAAACATCGCATAAAGGTCCAGTATGATAAGTCTGTCCATCCAAGGAGGTTTAGTGAAGGTGACTTGGTCCTTTTGTGGGATCAACCGAAAGAACCCTTGGGGGCAGGGAAATTTAACCCTGTGTGGTGTGGTCCTTACATGGTCAAGCATGTGTTAGAGAAGGGTGCATATGAGTTAGTGTATTACGAAAGAACGGCCTTGGTGGAGCCTAGAAATGGGCTCTATCTCAAGAAATACTATGCATGATCTTCATCCAAGGCTGCTTATTGTATATTATTGTACAGCTTTGCATAGTTAGGTATTTTTCTTATCGTGATCAGGTTTGTGATTAGTTTTTGTTTCTATTGGAAGATGTCAATGGAATCTTCTACCTACATAGGATTCATGGATGGTGCAAGCTGTCACACTCAACACTCAGCCTCTACTGCTTGGGTGATTTATACTCCTATGGGTCAGGTACTGTCTTCAGGAGGTGTATGTCTACGGCCATCTTCCAACAATGTTGCCGAATACAGTGTCGTTATCGAGCTTCTACGGGATGCCATTTTACATGGCGTTCTATCTCTTGAGGTACGTCTTGATTCGGAGTTAGTAGTGTCACAGCTCAATGGTTTGTACCATGTTAGAGATCTGACATTATTGAGAAGATTCCTATGTGTGAGATTGTTAGAACAACAATTTGACAATATAACATATATACATATTCCAAGAAATAATAATCAAGTTGCTGACTCATATGCTAACTACGTGTTAGATTGGCATTTGTCTCATTCACAATAAATTAATCACAAGCACAATTTTTACACATGTAAATAAATAAACCGATCACCATAAAAAAATTTATATATACATCCAAAATGTGATAATACATAGTGTCATGATACAAAATTGGGGCTTTCGAGCCACAAGCATATAATACATGGTAATGAAAAATGTATACACTCCCAGGTGTCTAATCCTGTGGAGGAGGAGGAGGGTTGTGATCATGGAATTTCACTACGGCTCTAGCTAGCCGTCAAAATAAGCGCACCCATGCATGTGGTACACCCACCACTTGACTCTGCATAGCCTCAGGAAAGTCCTTGACTTACGCCATGGGAAATCTATGTGTCAGTCTCACAAAATTGGTATGACTGCTCTGGAGCGTCCGCTCCGCATCCACACCCGTGATTTCATCACCTCTTCCCCTCTGTCTATGATGAGGGAAGCCCTCGGACCGCCGTGGTCCCACATCTGCACACAAATGGTAGATGTCACTATGTATTCTCACACAAAAATATGTCCTTTTAATTCCATATAATCAAGAAAATACAAAAAAATTAAATAACTTAAAATTTAAAAAGAGAGGGTTGAGATTCGTTACCTATATCACCATATGTCGATCCTGGTGGTAGCGGCATGTGCAAGTCCCCCCAAAAATCTATCCCGGCATAGGGGTAGTCATCGATGGAAACTATCTGTCGTCACCACCACGGAAATAACTCAGCTGGATATGGGTTGGCCACCCTACCAACCCTCAGTCTACGCATAGCATCTGCCCAACACCGTTGGGCCAAATCTCGAACCCCATGAAGAGGAGCATCCACTCTGGGGCTCAATCCTAGAACACGCTCGAAGAAAAACGTGCTCAAAATACTGCTGAACCTGAAGTTCTGCACTTTGCCTACCTTACACTCACTGAGTTGATGTTTCATGTTGCTCAGTAGTGTAGTGCTCCAGTCATAGATCGTGGGTCTCATGCACTCCACTGCATAGAACATCAGAGGTTGCGAGGCCTAGTGGAGTGATGCCAAGCTTGCTATCCTGCCCAATGTCAATAGTATGGCCTTTAGGCCAAACACCTGTATAGCGTTGGTAGGGACCTGACTCCCCACCTTCTCTGTGTCTGGATAGCAGTACACCGCAATGTACTAGTCGATAGTCAGGCCACCTCCTATCCCACCACGAGAATGAAGGTTCACCACTTCCCCTCGTCTAGAAAGCCCAGTAATGAAGTATATGTCCTCCACCTCTATGGTGAGGGACATCCCATCTATATGGAAGGACTCCGAGTCTGGATCCTAGTAATCCATTAGCATCTGTAATAGTCTTGGTTTGGCCCTCAAACGACCAAGACACCAAAACTTGTAGAGTCCACATGCACGTAGAGCTTGTTGAGCCATTAGATCGGCCCTTACTGCTTCCTCTACTTCACCATGCTCACTCTCTCTCCACTCTAGGACCATCCTGCACAATAAATTGCAAATTTTCCCATCATTTTATTGAAAAAATCATATGTGTGGCCTCATACGTGACTGTTTTCAAAACAATCACGTATGTATGCAGGTTTGAGGGCATTTTTCATGTATATCCAGCCCTATACGTGGAAAAAACCTCGATTTCCACGTGGGCCACAGCGCCCATTTTGGGTTGGCCTAGAAAGATTAACTAACCATGGAATTTCATAAAAATTGCATCAAAATGAAAGAGAAGAGCATGAGTAAATTCCTGGAAGAAACAGTAGTGGATTTCGTCGGCTGGATCTCCTGGAATTCGCTGTTGAAAATCAGAGCTCAAATGGGTAAAAGTTTCAAATGTTTTATAATATTTTGAATTGTTTACTATTTATAGAAATTTTTCAAATATTTGAAAATTTTTACCCCCTTTCCTATAGTTTCGACATTTTCTAACCATTTTGGACCGTTTTTGACATAATTCATGATGTAGAGGACCTTTTTTAGTGTCGTTTCAGCCGTTGGATTGACCCGTTCGTGCCGATCTCAGGTATCATGTCTAAACTAGCATATAGGTTAGGCTTCATCACCGTTTTCATTTTGCATAACCTTATGACCATCTCATCATGACCTTAGGTACGAACCCACTCTATTATGTCACAGAACCTTCTTGCTACTTTAGAAGTGGCATGATATGAGTAGTAGAGCTTCACCTTACATGGGTACCCTAGTTAGCACCTTATTTTCATTTGGTTCCGATGCTGACATTTTCTCCTTTAGGGTGTGGGAATCCATTGTATATTAATGCCATGACATTTCGTAAGAGCCTCATACTCCTCTTGATCTTTTGCTGGCCTATTCCCCTCAGGACTCCCTCATGTCAAGTTGTGAAAACATTATCATGAGCTTTGCATACCTTATTGAGCTTTATGCTGGCTTCCCTGACATTGCATTTCAACCATATAGTCTGAGCTTGTCTCATGTCTAGCCATGCAGAGCCATTTTTTATATCCTTCGCAGCTTGTTTCCCTTTTTACCGGGAGGGGATTTTCCCCCGAGTGTCGATATCCTACACATGTATCCTTGCATTGAGCATAGGTATGTTCCACTGCTTGGAACTAGTTTGTTTTCCTTTATGACACTCGTCTCCTCCTAGTATGTAACTACAAATCTATTTTATTCTTTTTTCAAGCTTTTTAAATAACTGAAAAAGTCCAAAAAAATCAAAAAACCAAAAAGCCGGACAAGGAAAGATGTTATCTGTGGCAGCTGTCGAGTCATGTCGCCTTCGAACAGAGCACTGTATATCACATCCATTGGTTTGGTTATAGTTTGACTTTAGGATCTGTACTTGTTTATCTGAGTTTATCTCCACCGACTGGTTAAGCTTCCAATCCCTATGGAGCCTTTGTCAATGCCTCCTGTGTTGCAAAGATGTCCCAGTTTGTATATTGAGTCTGTGCTGCCTTTATTCAGTCACCATACGTTGTTATGCTCTTGTTCGAAGGAATTTGAAGCCTAAGTCGGCCATTCCTCAGTTATCTTGACTTTGCATGTCAGCCATTCCCAGTACATTTACTGGTTCATGCACCTTATGATCGAGTCGTTCCACATTATACAGATTTGATGAGTACCTCGTGTTGGGTGATCTCGCATCCAGCGGATTTCATCCCATTGACTTCAGATCATTTATTATGGGATTGGAATATAGAGTCATTTTGAGTGCCTTGAGACTTGCAGTCATCAGTGGCAGGTTCTCTCGCCATCGACAGTTTTTGGGAATACATCAATGTCCCCTGATCGATGGATCCTCTCAAGTGTTCGACCTCAACACATTTATTCACACTTGTTAGTTTGCACTCTAGTACCTTGATTCCCATTTTCATCATTGGTGGGTGATCTCGCATCTGTTAACGGTATACATTAATGACCAGTAATCAGACGATGGACTACTATGTTCGACCTCGACACCTCTATTCACATAGTAGGACATGTACTCGTAGCGGTTTGTGTAGAAGACTTTCCAGATTGGTGGCATCTCTTATATGCTACCTCCTTGATCGTGCCAGTGTTCATGAGATTTCAGCTCTCATGACTTGATTCCAGTATATGTCATATATTTCCAGCCACTATGGAGATCTTGATCTGTTATATATCTTCAGCCATTATGGATATCGTGGTCCTTTGTATATCTTCATCATGGAGATTCTGATCTATGCATATTGTACGTGGTGATGACCACTTATGTGATATCTTGTATTGTGCCTATTCATGGACATTGTACTCTTATGTATCCGGGACTGCTATATGTACTTGCAGTTATGTGCAGAGTTGTATTATTGTACTATGCTAGTTGGGTGGCTGGTCTTCCATTTGGGATCCTTCATCACTCCACTTCTGGGATGGACTTATAATGTATTTCAGCCATCGTATGACCCCTCTGACCTCACACATTAGGGGGCATCTGTTATAGCTGATTTCACCACTCCAAGTGAATCACACTTTGTATGGCCTTCCCCTGTCCCGCTGCAGACTCCTTAGACCCCATGGACCATTTTTTGTCCTTTGATGTTTCCTTGACCATCCCTAAAAACATGTGAAAAATGATACACGTGACTTTTAAACCTATAAGCACGTATATACGCGGGTTTGACCAGTAAAACCGCGTACATCGGGATGTGTACAAAATCCAAATAATTTTCAAGTTTTCCTTGACATGGATCCAACTCATTTGACTCCTAGCCTTCCCTATGCCTTGAGATTGCTCAGATTTGACCTTTCATTACCCCTTTGAAAAGCTATATAAGGAAGCCCTTGGTACATTGAAGGCATAAGTAAGAATTGAGAGCAAAGAAACTATAGTCCATTGTTGCCGGAACTTATGCTTGAGTCTGCATCCCTTTGTCCCTTGGAGCACTTTTGTGTTCTTCCCAAGCTTGCCTTTTTCTTGTGAGCTTGCTATCAAGAGATGGAGGATTGAAGTGGTGGACGCCCAAGTGGGAGATTCAATTTCTCCGATTCGCATATGTGCCGTCAAAGGTTGTATCTTGTAATCTCTGATTTATATTAATAGAAATATCTTTTCCTGTCCAATAATGTGTGTTTGAATGAATATTTTATCCATTGGATTATGTCAAATGCTTATACATTATTGATTATATATGCTAGAATAGATCTAACACCATGATATATAGAATGCTTGTATTGTTTACTTGTTGTTGAGGAAGTAATCTATCAATTCAAGCTGAAGCTGGAAAGCTCAACGGGGATCTACGTCAACCATCCGGAATAAGGTACAAGGTCTGATCCTTTAGTGTTAGACATTTTATTTCTATTGCATATTGGAAAGGATTGATTTGTGGAGTCAAGCTGTCTGTTGTGGTACCCCAATCCATAGGAATTTCTCTCCGTAACAATAATAGTACTTGGAGATATGATGAAATAGGAGTTATTTCTACAGAATATCATGAGAACTCTTCCTACACGGTTCAATCTGAAAGTGTAATTTTTATAGGAAAAAAGTGATTTGGACGACCTGGACAAGAAAGAACTATATGGAATCCTCTAAGCATATGAAATGAAAACAGAAAATGAGAATGTATCCACAAAAGAAGTTTTGTTCAAAGAAACAAGGAATCTTAAATCCAACAGAAATGAATGCAAAAATAAAACTAATCTATTAGATGGAGAAGAGGCCAACTTCGTGAGGACACTGAAGAAAGGACAAGGTAAGTACAAAGGAAAAATTCCTTTTAAATGTTTTAAATGTGGAAGAATTGGACATTTTTCTTGTAAATTCACATATGAAGAAAATCGAGAAAGCGAAAGCAAGGAAGAATTAGAATGAAGAGTCAAGTATCAACAAAACAAAGATGTGAATAGGAATAAATTCCAAAAAAAAAATAAAAGCATGTATATTGAAGAGAATAGTGCTTTAGATAATGAAGAGAGTGGAATTCCAAGGGATTTATTATTCATGGCCCTAATTCAGGATGAGAATATGATAGGAGGAAAATAGAAAACCAAAGGAGCTATTTCTTGGTCATCTAAAGCTGCAAAGGAATGGACATACAATCAAATTTACTTTCCTTCTCCTAACTCTGATGAGAACAAAAAATTAAGAAGCTAAAAGGAGTTATTCAAGTTGGAGAATATTGTCGACAACAAACACTCCTATGAATAAATATCAATGTTTGAAGATGAGGACAATTATGGTGCCAACTAGGAACGTGAACTGGTTAGCGCTCTAGGAATTTTGAAGAAATTGAGGAAATACAACAAACCGCTAAAGGAACAACTTGAAATAGAAGGTAAAACAAACTAAGAAAATTGAGGATATGCTTGAAGACCTGAAGCAACAAATGATAGATGATGAAGATGAATTAATGTGTGTAAAAAGAAATAATATAGGAGCTAGAAGAAAACAAGTGTGCACTTGAAAATTCCTGGAGAGAGTCGGAATTGAGAAATGAGATACCATAGAAGAAAATTACGTTGAAATAACCAGTCGCATCAAACTTGAAAGAAATTAGTGCAATTCAAGGAGAGGCAAAAATTAGTATTGACGTAGAAACTCAAAATAAGTTCAACAACCATTCAATTATCCTAGATGAAATTATAAGATGTCAATAGTATCCAAAGGATAAGAAAATTATTTTTTGTGGAGGATGGTAGTGGCATATGAAACAAAGAATGACCTAGCCTCAACCACCAGAGTAATTTTTGTAGAGAGCCTGAACTTCCTGCAAGGAATGAGAAACCTAGGTATGCGAAGGATTCTATACACAAAAATACAATAAGACGTTGGAGATGTAATTCTGTCAGACATATAGTGAAATATTGTCAGACTTTAAAATGTTATGTATGTGATAAATATGGCAACCCTTCCTCACAATGTTTCCTAAAAGTTCAGTAGAAAAAGAAACCTTGTTGGCACAAATATGAGGAAATTTGTTCACCCCAAGATCAAAGGTCAAGTGTGCGCCATAAGTCTTGGAAAAAAAATTGTCTTAGGAAGTCATCGAAAATAAACACAGTGGAATACAACTCATCCTAATAAGAATATATGGGTTAGGAATATATCTCAGGAATATACAAATGATGAAAACAATGACTATGCAGTATCAACAACAAGTGATTGATGTATACATGGCTAATACATAAGGCTTATGTAGAATCCTTGAGTAAAAAACATGTATAATCAAACACTCAAGGATTGGTAAAACAAGTCTTTGTTTATTGAATTTATTTGAAGAATTGTTGCTTGAAATGTTCTTATATTATTGTAAAATAAATTAGCCTTGAATAAAACAATAAGAAAGAAAATATACATGTTTTACACCATGATTTCCCCAAAAGGGAAGCTTTTGTATTATATTCAAAATATGATTACAAAACTATGGATCTTCAAATTTCACATTACATTAGGCCACATTTGGGTGTTAAGAAAAAAATATGAAGCACAACAAAACTAAATATGAAAAAACATGGATCATAGATGCATATCGAGGTCAACTTATTCACAAGACTAGTAGGTATAGGTAAAAGATGCAAGTCCAAGTCCATTGGATCTAGCTCTGTAGGTTCATATGACTACAACAAAGGAAGAAGATCCATTGTCTAAGTTGATAAATTGGGCTCAACAACAAGATGAGTGACAATATTCAACGTCTGTTGTCATTGTTGCTGCTCCAGAGTATCCAATCGCCTACTAAAATTGATAGTGTCTCTAAAGTACTAAGATTAAAGCATGAATGTTGATACCATGACAAGAAATTGGACTTAACCTGGTTCTTCCAAATTCCTATGTCCATCCAAAACCGTCGAAGGTCCCCCCTATTGAGATTGAACCATTGTGCGATGGGTGTTAAGGGAACTATTCAAACACTAGAAATAAGACATGATGGTGAAAGATGACTGAAGAATGACAAATATAGATGCAAATAACAAAATAAGCTCAACAAAGTACAAACCAAGGTGGTGAACAAAATGGAAATACTGCTAACTTATAGAACTGGGAATAATCTTATCACGCATTTGGATATAATTGAAGAGACATCCAAGATGGAGAATTCATGCATTGTACAACCCAAGGAAAATCATGTTGAGTCAAAATTTAGTGTGTGGGACAAAAGGTGATTCATAAAAATGATGTTGAAGTAAAAGCTACAATACAAACGCACCACATGGACAATATTTTGGGCACATCAACTTCTCCCATGCATGCAAAAGGTTGAAGATATGTACGATTAGAGGAAAATTTATTGAATACAATAAAGAATCGTGTGTCCAAAGCTCGAGAAAATATTTTCGATGTGATACATTAAATTAGATGCAGACAATGCAATTTTTGGTGACATAACATCCTTGGAGCAGTGAGCATCAGGCATGGGGTAGACAACAAAGGAAAAGGGTCCCTTTTCCATTGATGTCAATTGGGGAGAAAATTTGAAAGAAGGATAGAAAGAGAGAAGATGAATACAAAGGAGGAAGATCCAAATGACAGGGGAACAATGCCAGAGTAAATAAACCAGAACATAGAAGTGCGAACATGATCACAGAAAAAGTCTCTAACGCACATGTTTAGAATACAACGAAGTGCTGACATACGCACATCTTCAAGGGGATTTTGATACAAGTACTTCCACTGTTGACATTAATTAAAATGGGGTATATTGTTGAATATATGTTATCATTGATATCAAAGGGTCAAAGGATTAAACATCAGAAGTCAAATATGTCAAAGGATCAAATATCAGATGGACAGGATGTCAAATTGCTAAAGACTTCCTCTTAGAGATGGCTTGAGGAAATACATATGATAGAATTTGAATGTCACATAAATCAATTATACCATGATGGAATTGGTCATAAATGAAAACAGATTTATACACATAGAATAATATTGAATATCAGAGAGGTGTGAAAATACTAGTTGTGAAACTTATGGTTAAAGAGAAATAAAATTGTGTGTAAAAGTCCCACAAAGTAATTGGTAAGTGGTACAAATATTTGTAAATAAACATAAGAAACAAATACGATGTGTGAAAAAGTCCCACAATGGTGTTGGAATATGTATGTCCTAATCTACACAAATATGATTTGAAAAATAGAAGCACATCGATGCATGTCTTCACTTGGTAAACACACAATCCAGTGGGACATAATCTGAAGTTAAGGGAATTCACCAAGTGGACACATCTCTTGAGTCAAGAATATTATAATTAAGCAAGAGATGGATGAGGTGAAGTAAGCTTGTAGAAAATGAAGATTTGAAATAATAGTTGGACAAGATTCAGAATATGTTTTGGGGTATCTATGACTCATTGATCATAGAAATTATCTTCATGTAGCAAAGGAACGGTGAACAATACAGTCAAAGATGAAAAATAAGTGTAATGGAACTAGAGAAACCTATAGTTGGATTTACAAAATTCCTGCTCAAGACGTAGATAACAGATTTATGGAAGAAGGAAGGTTCTGATGTGTGAAGGTCCCACTCAGTAAAAATGCAGATCATGGAACAACAAGTGTGACTGAGCCAGAAACTCTATTCAGAGCAAAATGTAGATCAAAAAGGAATTCATAGATCACAATTATTTTCACACATTGTATTTTGGGAAACTTTCAGTTTAGATACAGATAAAAAAATTGCAGCAGTTGCAGAATTTTAAGAAACAATATTTCTCTATTTTCAATAGTTATATACAATCATATTTATTATTGGAGAGGTTTGATGGGGCCAGGTGTAGG
Source organism: Pseudotsuga menziesii (assembly GCA_001517045.1). Taxonomy (NCBI): domain Eukaryota; kingdom Viridiplantae; phylum Streptophyta; class Pinopsida; order Pinales; family Pinaceae; genus Pseudotsuga; species Pseudotsuga menziesii. Next base: position 350,252 of record LPNX010349683.1, on the reverse strand, counting down.
GGGTCATAGAATCCTTCTAATCAGTCCTAGATAATACAATAAGGGTGTGGAAACATCCTTTATGTGGTTACAGATAAAACTCATGGAGTAGTAGCCTCCTTCCAGTCAGTGCTGGAGAACAAACGAATGTTGTAACTTCAACAATAGGAGAGCACATTTTCGATAGGTTAGCATTTGAATTCATAAGTTGTATTTTGCACAATAAGACTAATATATATTTAGGTTGGTTCCTAAACATCATGAGTTGGTGCTTACACAGATTGAAATTGTTGCAGGTCAGTGCCAGCAGCCCGATGATTGTACCTAGGATCAGGTCAATGCTTGAAATGAGTGGTTGCTCATGTTTAGAGACTGTAACTTTCCACTAAAGTAATTATTCATACATATATATATTTATAGATATACATTTGTTCTCAAGTACTTGTGCATTGTTCTAATTATTATTGTGAGTGCTGGAAAGTNTCCCCACCCACCTCTCACTAATCACTTAAGACCAAAAATTGGTATCAAAGCAGGTGTCTTCAGTAACAGGATAACATCTGGAAGAAAATATTCATCGTATTTATGGACAAGAATGAATTTTTTTCTACCAACAAGGCTTCAAGTTTTGATGGCTCAAACTATATTTTATGGAAAATCATAATGGAAGTCTATCTGCAATCACTTGCATGTACGTTTGGAAATTAGTGGAAGATGGGTAGGAATTTCTAAAAACTGCAAATGAGTCAGAAGAAAATGATGATAACATGACATCTAGAATAGTCACAGTTGATCCAGAAAATATAAAATAATATGAATAGAAAACATGAGTAAAGAACACAATAATGTTCACATTAGTTGATGATGATTTCACCAAGATGATGTCGTGCGTCAATGTGAAAAAAGTTTTGGATACACTGAGAAGTATCTATGAAGGAGATGACAAAATCAGAAAGGAAAAAGTACAAACACTCTTAGCGTGGTTTGAGACCCTCAAAATAAAGAAGGAAGAAGATGTTTCCTCATATTTTCTAAGAGCATATGAGATAGTAAATTCCATAACATGACTTGGAGATACGACTAAAGAGAAGTTAGTTGTACAAAGATCATGAGAACTCTCCCTAAATGGTTCAATCCGAAAGTCTCAGTTTAAGAGGATAGTAGCGATTTGGACGACCTGAGAAAGGATGAACTATATGGAATTCTCTCGTCATATGAAATGAGAACAAACCTAATTATGTATCCCGTAAAGAAGTTTCATTCAAAGAAACAAGGAATCTCAAATCCAATAGAAATGAATGCAGAAACATAGTCGATCTATCAAACGAAGAAGAGGTCAACTCCGTGAGGATACTGAAGAAAGGATAAGGAAAGTATAAAGGAAATATGCCTTTTAAATGTGTAAGAATTAGATACTTTTATTCTAAATACACATATGAAGAAAATTGGGAAAGAAAAAGAAAGGAAGAATCAAAACGAATCGGTAAGTATCAACAAAACAAATATGTGAATAGGAATAGATTCTAGTAACATAAGAAAAGCTTGTATATTGAAGAGAATAGTGTTTTAGATGAGGAAGATAGTGACAATGCAAAGGATGTACTATTCATGGCCCTCATTCAGGATAAGAATATGACAAGATGAAAATAGACAACCAAAGGAGATCCCTCTAGTTCATCTAAAGTTGCAAAGGAATGTATGTACAATGGAATTTACTTTCCTTCTCCTAAATTCGATGAGAATAATAAATCAAGAAGATCAAAATACATATTCAAGTTGGAGAAAATTGTCAACAAAAAACACTCCTCCAAAGAAATATCAAAATATGAATATGAGGACAATTCTGGTGTCGACTGCAAAGGTGAACTGGTTAGTGCTCTACACAATTTGAAGAAATCAATAGAAGAGAACAAAGTGTTGAAGAAATAACTTGAAACAATAGGAAAACTGACCAATAAAATTGAGGATATGATTTAATACATTAAGAAACAAATGGTAACTAAAGAACAAGAATTAATGTGTGCAAAAGAAAGAATTAAAGAGCTAGAAGAAAATAAATTTGCACGTGAGAAGTCCTAAAGAGAGTTAGAATTCATAAATGAGCTACTACAGAAGCAAATTGCATTGAAGAATCAGATGCCTCACACTTAAAAGAAATAAGTGCAATTAAAGGGAAGGCTAAAATAAGTATTAATGAAGAAACTCAAAAGAAATTCAACAAAAGTTCGGTTATCCTAGATGAAATTATCAGTTGTCAAAGGTCTCCAGAAGATAATATAGGTATTGGTTTTATGGAAGCTAGTAGTGACATATGCGACAAAGAATGATCTGGCCTAAAATACTGAAGTACTTTTCACAAAAAATATGAAATTCCTACAAGGAATGAGAAACCCAGGTATGTGAAGGATTCTAGAGACCAAAATACAATCAAATGTTGGAAATATAATTTTGTCGGACATATAGTGAAATATTGTCACACTATAAAGTGCTATGTATGTGATAAATATGGCCACAAGTACTTGCAATGTTTCCTGAAAGTTCAACATCAAAGGAAACCTAGTTGGAAAAAATATGTAAAAAAAATTCACCCAAAAATGTGTTTGCGTCAAAAAATTGACACAATGAAAATACAACTCAGCCTAATAAGAAGACATGGGCCAAGAACATATCTCACGAATATACAAATGATAAAAACTATGACTATGTAGTGTCAACAACAGGTGATAGCTGCATACATGGCTAATTCAAAACGGTTATATAGAATCCTTAGGTCAAAACACTCGAGAATTGATAAAGCAAGTGTGCATTTATTGAATTTATTTGAAGAATTGTTGCTTGTAATGTTTTGTTGTTATTGTAAAAGAAATTATCCACGCATAAAATAGTAAGAAATAAAATATACATGTTTTACACAATGATTACGTAAAAAGGGAAGCGTTTGTATTATATTCAAAATATGATTACAAAATGGTGGAGCTTCAAATCTCACATTACAATAGGGCACATTTGGGTGTTAAGAACAAAAACTGAATCACAACAAAAATTGAATATGACAAAACATGGATCATAGATGAAACTCAAGGTCAAATTCTTCAACATGATTGGTAGGTATAGGTGAAAGATGCGAGTCCAAGTCCACTGGAGCTAGATCATGAGGTCCATACGACTACAACAAGTGAAGAATATATACTGTAGAAGTTGATAAATTCATCTCAACCCTAAGATGACTCAGAAGATTGAGTATATTCTTTTGTTCCTTCTCTAGAACATCCACTATCCTACTCAAATTGGACAATGTCTCTGAAGTAGTCTGAATAAAGCATGACTGTTGATACCATATTGACAAAAAATTGGACTTAGTCACATAGTTCTGCCAATTTCTTAAGTGCATTTGCAGTTGTCCAAGTTCCTCTTGATAAGATTGAACCACTGTGAGCTGGGTGTCAAGGGAATTCTTCAAAGGCTGGAAATAAGATATGATGGTGAAAGATGAATGAAGAATGGAAAATATAGATGCAAACAACGAGCTACGATCAGTAGATTACAAACTAGATTCGTGAACATAATGAAAATACTGCCAACTTATAGAATTGGGAAGAATCTTATCGTGCGCTCAAACATAAATTGAAGGGACGTCAAATCCAAAGAATTCATGCATTGCACAATCCAAGGAAGATCACGTTGAGTCAAAATTTAATGTGTGGGACAAAAGGTGATCATTAGAGGAAATTTCAACTCAAAATGGGCCTTTTAAATTTAACTCAAATTCCATGTCATCATGTGTTAGCCAATGAAAATTATTTAAATTTGAAATACCGTATAGGTCTTAAACACTTTTTAATATAAATTTGGGGATAGGTATCATAAAAAAACTACCTTTTTTGTTTGTATTTTCGACATATCTCCCTGTGTTTTTACTCAAATTTTTATCAGGAGAGCTCATTGGATGCGGAATTAAATTCCACATCCAATGAGTACCCACTCGGCATACTTTTCACGAGCCCCTCTACCCCAAAAACAAGAAATACCTGGAAAAAACGTGATGATGATGTCATCATCACGTTTTTTTCAGGTATTTCTTGTTTTTGAGGTAGAGGGGCCTGTCAAAAGTATGCCGAGTGGGTACTCGTTGGATGCGTAATTTAATTCTGCATCCAATGAGCTCTCATGATCGAAATTTGAGTAAAAAAACGGGGAGATATGTTGAAAATACAAACAAAAAAGTAGTTTTTTTCTTTTCTTCCTCCAAAATTAATAAATATTATTTTATTATTTTAACTATTATTTTATTAATTTTTTTTAGGAGGCCCATTTTGAGTTGAAATTTCCTCTAATGTTAGAAGAATGACGTTGGAGTAAAATCTATAATATGAACACACCTCATGGAAAGCATTTCATGCACATCAACTTTTGCCATGCATGCAAAAGGTCGAAGATGTGTATGATTATAGGATAATTTAACGAAGTAAATAAAGCACCATGTGTCTAAATCCTGAGAAAAGATTTCCAGCAAGATACATTAAATTAGATGCAAAAAATATGACTTTTTTGCAACTCGGCATCATAGAAGTGAACATCAAGCGAAGGGGAGACATCAAAGAAAAAGGGTCCCTTTGTCATTGATGCCAAAGGGGGAGAGAAGATGAAAGAAGGAGAGAAAGAGAGAAGATGAAGACAAAGGAAGAATATCCAAATGACAAGGGGAGGAATGATAGAAAAAAGAAACCAAAAGAAAAAAGTGCTAACACGATCATTCAAAAAGTATTTGACACACATATTCAGAATACAATGTAGTGCTGACGTATGGACATCTTTAGGGGGAGCTTGATACGAGTACTACTAGTTTTGACATCATTGACAAAGCAGGAGATTGTTTAATATATGTTGTCATTGATGTCAAAGGGTCAAAGGATAAAATATAAGAAGTCAAATATGTTAAAGGATCAAAGATAAGATGGACCATAAGTGACATTGCTAAAGACTTCATCTTACAACTAGCTTGAGAAAATACGTACGAGAGAATAAGTCACATAAAGAAATTATACCACCATGACATTGTTTGCAAATGGGCACATATTCGTACATATAAAAGAATATTGAATATAACACATATGCACAAATAACATTGTTTATAAAAGTCCCACAATGGACCATAAGTGACATTGCTAAAGACTTCATCTTACAACTAGCTTGAGAAAATACGTACGAGAGAATAATTCACATAAAGAAATTATACCACCATGACATTGTTTGCAAATGGGCACATATTCGTACATATAAAAGAATATTGAATATAACACATATACACAAATAACATTGTTTATAAAAGTCCCACAAAGTAACTGGTAAGTGATACAAAGATTTGTAAAGAAACAGAAGAAAAAAATCAATATGTGCAAAAGTCCCACAAGTGTGTTGGCATATGTGCATCATAATCTACACAAAGATTATTTGTGAAATAGTGGCATGCTGATGTAGGTCCTAACTTTCTAAATATGCAATCCAGTGGAACGTCATCCAAAGCTAAGGATTCAAGAAGATTATAAGTAAGAAAGAGATGGATGAGGTGAAGTAAGCTTATGGAAAATGAAGATTTGAATGAATCGTTGGACAAGATTTGGAATTTTCTTTGTGTTATAAATGGCCCATTGATCACAGAAAGTATCTTTATGTAGATGATCCATAATGTACAATACAGTCATAAATGAACAACAAGTAAGTGCATTGGAAGGAAGGAAACCCGCAGTTGGACGTGTGAAGTTTCTTCTCAAGACACATATCATTTACTTATGGAAAAAGGAAGGTTCAGATGTGTGAAGTTCATGCTCAATAAAAACGAATATCGTAGAATAACAAGTGTGATTGAGCTGAAAAATCTACTCATATGCAAAATGCAGATCAACAGAGAATACACAAATCATCATTGTTTTCTTACATCATATTTTGGGCAATTGTCTATTTATACACAAATACGCAGAATCAAATTTGAAAGATTACAACAGTGACAGAATTTGAAGAAAAGGTATTTCTCTATTTGCAATACTTCTATAAAATCATATTTTATATCAGGGAGGTTGAATGGGGAAATGACCAGGGGGTCGTAGCCTCCTTCCAGTCGGTGTTCGAAAATACAGTGAGGGTGTGGTTGAATCCTTTCTATGGGTGCAAATAAAACTTAGGGGGTAGTATCCTTCTTCCAGTAAGTACTTGAGAACAAACCAAAGTTGTAACTTCCACAATAAGAGAGCACAGTTTTTCTACAGGTCAGCACATGAAGCGATAAGTCGTAGTTTGCATGGTAAGAATGATTTTTGTTCAGGTTGGTTGCTGAAGATCAGGAGTTGGTGCTTACACATATTAAATTTGTTGCAAGTCGGTGCCAACAACCCACATATTGTACTTAGGATCATGTCAATTCCTGAAATGAGCAAGTGTTTATGTTTGGAGACTCTAATCTCCTGATGTAATTATTCATATATATATATATATATGTTTGTTCTCAAGTATTTGCTTGTTATTATATTTATTACGATAAATACTGAAAAGTTTTAATTTTGTGAAAATATGTAAATTGAAATTTTACATATCTGCTCAATTCACTTTCCCTCTCAATAATAACTTAATACCAACACAAAAATTATGATGACATAGTCTTTATAATAAATGTAAAATGCTCCATGTGAAAACATATAGTCATTCTCCATTTGCTTCAACACATGAAGATGTATATCCAACATTTGATAGACATAATGCTTTTCTGAAAATGATCTCAAATAGATAGTTTGTTGATTACGTGGCATTCAAAAGCAATTTTTTTCACACCTAGGAGTTTATTTTGACACTTGGACAATATCGGCATTCTTGAAATATCTCTAGCGCAACAATCTTCCATTATATGCTATGATGCATTTCATTATATGCTATGATGCCTAGCCACGGTAGTTTTCTGGAGAATTCCATCTTGAACGGCGATGAATTTATCCCAAAATATTTCAAAATTTAGCAAACTGTTTGATATTCAGTTAAATGACCCCATCCTTGAAGTGGATTTTAAACCATTTCGGAGTATTCCTCAAGGTTTAACAACCATTCATTCCTGAAATTCGTTACCCAGAAAATGACAAGAATTTGTGGTTGATGCTTTGGCTCTAGCGTTTTAAGTATTTTACTGACGACATTCATTTATAGAGAGATATTGACATATGGGATTATAATTCAGCATTTGATCTCAAGATCAATCTCTGACCTCAACACCTCAAGATAATTCAGCAGGTGTGGCTATAATCAATTTGCAATCTGTGCATACCTTCCCTCAGCATCCGTCATTTAAATTCGTTTGCTTAGAAATCAATCTTTAGTTCTCTGCGTATGAGGAACGTTATCCCACATGTAATGCACTAACGTATACTATGTCTTTCTATACAACAACATTTCCATTCTTTAGTTTATGCATAGTGCATAATGGTAGACCCATGGGATTCTCTCAAGAAGATCTGTCTTACTACTTGCAATGTTACGTTGGTCTCGTAGTTAGATTGATACATGATCTTTTAGGTAAGACCATCAATGACCAATACCCTTTTGCAAAGAAAAATGAAAAAAAAGAAATTGATGGAGATTGGGTTAAAACTTTCGAGTTTGAGATTGGGTGGGTTAAAACTTTCGAACTCAGTAAGACCACCAATGACTAATAACCTTTTGCAAAGAAAAATGAAAAAAAAATGACCAATACCCTTTTGCAAAGAAAAATGAAATAAAAAAAATTGATGGAGATTGGGTTAAAACTTTCGAGTTTGAGATTGGGTGGGTTAGACCACCAATGACCAATAACTGTTTGAAAAGAAAAATGAAAAAAAAATGGAGATTGGGTGTACAAGGTGTATTTAATAACCTTTTGCAAAGAAAAATGAAAAAAAAAATGGAGATTGGGTGCACAAGGTGTATTTAAATCTTGACTTGGGTTAAAACTTTCAAGTTTGAGACTGGGTGTACAAATGATTGGAGATTGGGTGCACAAGGTGTATTTAAATCTTGACTTGGGTTAAAACTTTGGAGTTTGGTCATGACATTAAACTTGGGTTTCAACATAAGAAGTGGTTTAAGAGGAACACATTTTTTTTTCCAAAATATTCAATAATTAAACTATCTCTCAAAAACTTCACATGCAAACATTATTTGAAACTGATTGAATTGAACTTTGTCTTATCAAACTTTATGACAATGTGCATGGAAACAAGAATCTTGTTTTTTGAAACATTGAACTTTTATATTTGGCATCTGAGACCTATACTTCAGGTTAATTTAAGACCTGTAAGGTCACTTTGAAGAACAAAGATGCTCAAAAGAGACTATTTAATAATAAAGAGCTAGTTTAAAACCACATTAAACTAAAAAACAATGTAGTTTAAACCATGAATTACTCTAAAATTGAAAATTTGATTAACTTCAATGAAATCAAAATAGCAACTTAAAATCAAAAGGAAAAGGATAAGTGAAGATTTAGAATGAGACTTTTAGGACTATCAGTATGCATTTCAAAACCATAATCTCTAAACAATTTACTTTAATATGATCTAGATGTTAAATGGCCACCATGCAATCCTTAAATTTGGTTTATGTGAAATGTAATTACACCAGGGGCATTGCAATTACATTGAACTTCTTTTGTAGAAATAAGAATTGTAGATAACAAAATTGGAAGGTTCTTGATATAGATCTTGGTGATAGATGAATGCCTTTTTCTTTCTAGTTTGTTTAGAGTAAAACAAGGATTGTACATATGAATTTGGGAAGAATATTAGAAGTGTTTTAACATTTTTATCTATCCATCCAAATACGGTACTGAGAAATTTACCTATGAAATTGCAATATGAGTTGATAACATTGCATCTAGTACATAGAAATATATAATGAATTATTAGCATTTTACTTTAACTCCAAGATATATTTTTTATGAAGAGGGGGAGTATGTGATGCCCCATCTCTAGCTAAATTAATTTCATACCATATTAGATGAATATATTTCTAACATTGAAAATCTAAGCAATTGTATATAGCTTATTGTTTGAGACATGGTGTGCATATGACCTGACTGTATGGTACTATATGAAGTGGTAAATAAATGTGATTCAAAATATTTGAGGTAATGTAATGTCACCCTTTCTTACATGATTCAAAATCTCATGAATTATGTTTTGGGTAACATGAATATGGTGTATTCATTTAGGAGAGATAGTAATTTACATGGCCTATGCCTAAATTGAGGTATGGACAAAATTATCCTCTTAAAATATAATCTTGATACTAACTTCAAGATAGTTTCCTGATTAGGGGGTGTATGTAGTGCCCCTTTTTTACTTTGGACCTTGACAGTTACACTATGTTACTATTTGTATTCAACTTTGAATGACCTAGTCATGTGTTAAAATGATTTGGCATTGGAACTTGAAGAACCAACTCACTTAAGAATAAATTGAATTTTAAAGTTATTGCTTATGAATAAGATGAATAATTATACTTAGTATTTTTATGTTTCCATGAAATTGATAAAATGAAGGTTAATAAATGTGGTTATCTTTATCAGTATCTATCATATGATTTTGATGGGTTGTCAAGTGTTACAGGGAAATATATGTACATGTGATGCAAGGTTGTATCGATACTATGCAGAATTAGGATTGCATCATAGTATCCACGACAGGTGATGTTTTTTTTTTGTAAAGTTGTGATCATCTATTACATTGTATAAATCTAAAATACATAATAGTCAACTATCGGTGGCGACCTGAGTTAATGTAACTACCAACCCAAGTGCTCATAAAGGTAAAAATGGCTATGCCCAAATTCATAAAAAACCTTCCCTAGAGAGGGAGACCAGGTAATTTATAAAAATATACATTATTTTTAATATCCTACCATACCATGACTAAAGTATAACATGTTATAAAGCAAACTAAGACAAAAAACCTAGAAATCACACAGTGGATCTAGAACATCCATAGCTTGCCTTGTCAATTGCATTCTCATTAGGTTGGACCCACACCTCCTCTATGATTGGGTATCCAGATTGTTCCTCCTCAGTCGGCTTATGTGGAGGCATCTTTACCAGAAGGGGTTTTGTCTTTTTCCAAGGGGAAGCAATTCCCCCAATATCATCGTCGATTCTCTTTTTCAGTAGTGGGCCAATTTTTTAAGGAATTGGGAAGGGATCCAGTGCATTCTCCTTTCCCTTCTATGCAGCAAGATCCAATGCTTACTCCTTGTGTCCAATGACCCTTGAAATTTCCCCATGAACACCTTCTGCCCCAACAACTTCTAGATCGCCCAGCATGTCATCCATTTGATTCAGGTTGACCCTAATAGTATACGACATTTCTTTAGTTGTGGACCAATTAGACAACATATCCTCCATCAAAACACCCAACATGTTCTTTACAAGCCAGTAGTGGTTGATGCAACCCCCATTCCTATCGGAGGCGAGGCGGTCTTCAAGAAGGAGAGATTCCTAATTGTCGACGAGCATACAAAATGGAATGGAAACATTCTCCCCAAAACCATATGTTAATTCCCAGTCCATTCTGGTGGTGTTCCACCCAGCTCCCCCTTGTCTTAATGTTCCTCATTTCATCAACATGGTAGAGAACCAGGAGTCAGTGACAATTGTTGGGTGATGTTAACAAGATACAATTTCATGTATTATATTTTGTGCTAAGTTTTATTTGATGCATGTGGTGTTTTCACATGTGGGCATAGGCTCACTATTTCCAATTGGTTCACATAAATGTAATTGGGTTGAATGAGTAAGATATTCCAATAAGACTATCAATTTATTCCATGCGATGGGTTGAAAAGCGAGAGATTATTTTTCCCATTAGGTGAATGTTTCCATGAGGGTAGGATGTGGAATTGGTCACTCACGAGGATAAACTAGGAGGAACACAACAACAACAAAATCTTGTTCCCAAGGAACCATGAGACTCTTAGTAGGGTTGACATGACTGAATTAAAGTGGTCTCAACTATCATGCCAATCCTCACCATGAAAAAGAGATATTTTAAGGGCATGAAGGATGTCATTGAATCCTTGATATGCGCATGATAATGTAACATCGATAAAATAAAAATACTATTAAGTAAGAAAGTTAATTTAGAAAATAAAAATAAAAGGGGGTTTAACTAATTATGGTAAAATGTGAAAGTAATAAATTATAAGAAAAAATGAAAATGGAATAAACTTTTAAAATAAAAATTCTTACCACATAGTATTTTTATTTTATCGATGCATTCTGTTACAAAGGGAATATCAAGGGTTCCATGACTTCACACCCTTCAAACATCACTTTTTCTATGGTGGGGATTGGTGCGATGGTTATAGAAAATTAACTTAGTCACGTCAACCTTGCTGAGAAAATCACAGTTCCTGGGGAATAAGGTCATGTCTTTATTGCATTCCCACCATTTGTTCCTCATGAGTGACCAAGTCCATGTCCTACCCTCATGTAAACAAACACCTAATGGGAAAAATCCTCTTTCACTTTTCAACACATCGGATGGAGTAAATTGTTCGTCTTATTGGAATCTCTTCCTCATTCAACCCCATTACCTTTATGTAGACCAATTTCCAATGTTGATATTGCACCTACACATGAAAACACCAGACACATCAAATAATTCTAAGAATAAAATATAATACATCAATTGGTATCATGTTGAGACCACTTGTTGTGCAAATTGTGACTCAATCCAAATTTTAAGCGGTATTGACACAACCTTGCATCACATGTACCTATCTTTCCTTTGCACACTTGAAAAATCATAAAAAAAACATATGAAATATAACTCATAAACATAATCACATTTGTTAACCATCATTTTATCAATTTCAAGTAAACATAAACATCTAAGTATCATGATTCATCTTATTCATAAGAAATAAATTTAACATTCAATTTATTCATAAATGAGTTAGTTGTTCAAGTTCCAATGCCAAAGAGTTTGAACAAATAACTAGGTTATTCATAGTCATTTTCCCTCAAATAATAACATAATATAATCATCAAGGTCCAAAGTAAAAATGGGGCACTACATACACTCCCTCTTCAGGAAACTTCATCATGAAGTTAGTATCAAGCTTATATTTTAAGAGTATATTTTAGACCATACCTCAATTTACTCATAGGACATATAAATTACTATCTCTCCTAAATGAATACACCATATTCATGTTACCCAAAACATAATTCATGAGAAGGTGAACAAGATAAGAAAATGTGACATTACATTACCTCAAAAGTTCTAAATTTCATATATTCATCACATAACATAGTACTATATATCCCGGTTATATGAACACCATGTATCAATTAATAAGCTATATAGAATTTGGGTAATTCCATGAAGATGGGTAACACTTTTTGGCCAAATTTGGCGATGAAAACCTGATTTTTTACTCATGTGCTAAATAGAAGCCCTCAAAACGCATATATGCCATGTGAATTTTGACTTGCAGTAAGAAAACAAATTGTAGAATATTATGTTGGCTTCATAGTGATATTTTTTTAAAAATATTCCGATGTCATTTAATGTGTGAATTTTTGCATTTAATGAACTGTGTGACCTTAAAAATTTGAAGAAGCTAATAAGTGGCTCGTGTCCACGTAGAGTAATTTAATCTTACATTAATAATTTTTAAA
>LPNX010349683.1:320631-335868 GCA_001517045.1 Pseudotsuga menziesii | reverse complement strand
TCATATGTACAAAAATTCAAGATTTAGAGTAAGAGAGTCAAAATAATGCTTGATCTGAAGAATCCTATGCACAATGTACTGGGACCTTTGAGGTTTCGAACATCAACGAGGTTGAAGTCTACTCATAGGCTCTTGGGCACCCCATTATATGAAAACTAGATCTTTGATATCTGAAAGGTTAGAATATAGTGCTTTCGGGATAAGATTTTATTTGAAAGTCAAATATGCATCAGTATCATTTGGGACTATACAGCTAGTCAAGGTTCTAGATATTCCAAATAGTGTCTATTTATCATAAAATATGAATATTAGGATTGGGATGGCTTAATCATGGTGTTAATGACATGTAAAAACCTGCAAAATAAAAATTGGACCTACTGGTGACTTTTGGTAACATTTATAATAAAACTAGTCAAATCTACATGAAAATCTAGGTAAGGTAAGACAATTTCACATGAAACTTCATGAAACTGATTCAAACCGTCATAAAAATTTTAGAGAGGGAAACTTACAACAAATATAACTCAAATAGGATGAAATTAACCTCATATTAAAATCAGTAGTAGCCTCCTTTAGTAGAAACCAACATTACAAGGAGCATGGAGACCATAATTCATTATGGATTGGAAAGACTATCTCTCAAACTTTTCAATGAAGATGATACACCTATGGGTATCATAAGAAATCTTGAAAATATCCACCAGTAATGGCTGAAATCCGTCAATCCAGTATCATATCTTGTCTACTTCGAATAATTGGAGAGAAAGAAGAGAAGGGGGGAAGAATTTAATAAATACTTGAATAGGAAACCTTCAATCACTAAGAAGAGATCTCTAACTTGGCTGAAATGCATATCAAGAACTGAAATTATACCTCCATCATTTTCCACATAGGCTACTCTTGAATCACTGGTGAAAAACTAGAGCAATACCATGGGGCACATCTCCAAGCACTAGAGAATATCAAATATCACTCACTCACAAACTCAAAATGCCAAAAGATGTGAAAGGGGTGAAATATCATTTTTATAGGAAACATGGCTCCTTGGTCTAGTTCCCTCTTCACATGTCCCACTTGCCTCAACTAATGTGCCCTTATGAGATGAATGTAAAATTTCTTGTTTTCTCTTCCTTGCTTTCCTGCCTTTCCAATTGACCTTCCTTTTATGTCATTAGAAACCACGCCTTGTTTCCCAATTTCAGGAGTACATGCATTTATATATTTTGTAAATTGTTCCCTCCTTTTTTTCAAAGTTTCCTTCCTTTCATGCTAGAAAATTTTCCTGCACTTTCCTTCTTTGCGCATGTTTTTTGGCTAACTACTTTTGTTATGCTTTTATATTTTCTTGCCTTTATGGATCTTTCTAATTTTATAATGGTTTCCATTTAGGATGACAACTCATTATGTGCACAAGGATTCATGCTCCCACCTTATCCACCTAGCATGTCCACTAAGTTCCAGAATTAATATAATTAAAATATATAATAATTTAAACATGAAATTATTAATCCTAAGTTTAAAGTAGCATATGATTACATTATTATTAATCAAAATTAAACCCTCCTAGTCTAGAAAAATTAGAGGTTATATGATAAGTTGAGTATCATGGAGACCATATGGAAGGAACATTATAGTCCTTCCTCCCCAAATTTGCTTGAACTCAAGCAAATGAAAAGATGCATGATGAACATAAGCACTCTCTCCAACATGTTGCTTCAATATTCCAATGCATCTTCTCCTAGAGCATTATATTTAAGCACACATAGGATGAAAAATTTAGGGAAATCAATGATGCGAAGCACAACAACGGTTTTTTCATTCCTTAGTATATTTTATTCACTAACTAGATTTGGAATTTTCAACCCAACTAAGCACTAAGGGCCATCATACTTCTGCTACTCTACTCTGATTACAAAGTGTCCATGCCCTGTCCCCATAGTTAGGTCCATCACCACCAAACCATGTACTTGTGTGATAACCAAGTACCCATGATAATAAGATTCCAAATCATCCGCAAAAACACAAAATGCAAGCTACATCCTCCAATGTACCATGCAAGTAAACCACAAGTACACCCAGAAAAGAATTCTCCACGTAGGAAAATTGGAACATGATAAAACATAGATGAACTCATGTGACGAAAGGTTGACTTGATCCATCAAGCCAACATGTAAATAGTTTCTCCAAAGACATGCAATTCTAGGGTCCCATTACTTGCATTGCATCTCCATTAGTGAGAATTCCATCCAACAAAACTCCTCAGGAAAAAGTATCCCCGGATCCCATTTCCTCAACTCCAAGTATCCATGTGGTAGTATCAAAGTTGGAAACTTCAAATCCCAAGTATTTCCAGGATCCCAATGTCTAGTGTGAATCCGCCCAAGTATCATAGAAACAACGAAGAAACCATCAACATGAAAGGTACTAGCAAGGATAGAAATAACATCAAAAAGAATGACTATATCATGCAAGTGAAATACAAGTATTTCATCCTCCAAGTTATTCCAAAACATAGAGAGACTCTTGATCATAAAATACATGTTCTGAAGGTGAGGCCGAATCCAAATAAAACTCTCAAAAATCCTACGAAGGTGCTTATGTGACCAATGTACACAAGAATCAAATATGAAATCAATAAAGCTCAAGTGACAAGGGTGAAAATCCCATGTCCAACCATAATAAGCATAGGCATCATCCAACAAACAAGGATACCCAGGATGGTCACAAGAAAATGATGCATCAAAAATATCTTTGAGAATGCAAGTAGGAAATACAAACATGTGCCTCCTCATCCAACAAGGGAATGAAAATACACTCAAACCAAAAGATCCATGTGAACACATCCAAAGGATCAACTCTTTGTCATTGGTCAAAGGGTGCAAACATATACCATATGATCCACTCAATCAAGTCAAGTGGAAATCTAATGCACCACTATACATGTAAGCATAAAAGATAGGAATAGGATGCCTCAATTGTTGCTAGGAAGGGAATGGTGCAGTAAAATTAAATGGAGTGAACGTAGGGGCCCCCTTTTTCTTCTCAAGAACCAACAAGAAGAAACTATTCAACCATTTCTCACCCTCAAATCTATAGGATGAAAAAGGATGAACCAACTCTTTGCAACAAGTATCCACCAAATATGTGGATGCATCAACTCCATCAAGGGATGGTACAACACCTGAATAGCTCTTCTAACTCTTCAGTTGAAGGAGAACTCATTCCATGAGAGAGTTCTATTTTTCTCCAGCAATGTCCATGTGTTTAGAACTCATCACATACATCAAAAAACTCATCAAGCACATGCATGCCATAATGCATCTCACGAAACACCATCTCATAAGGTTCCTCCCAAACTATACAACTTTCATGAAGACGTAACTCCCATTCTCTCAAAAATAGTGCAACTTCTCGATCTTCATTTTTTTTTCCCTACAACCTTCTCAAACACCAGCAACTTGAAACATACATCATGATCCACCATCTCATGAGGTTCCTCTAAAACTTTAATGCATTAATCCATTGAATGACATATTTATTAGAATTGTTGTGCCATTTAGATCTTCAAGCAATTAGTTATGAATTATGATTGCGGTAAAAGGAGAACGAAAATACAAAATTAACAAAACAAACCACCCAGGAAACGGATGAGTGAAGATTAGGAATTTACAGTATCATTGTCATTAATTAAATCCAGTGTTACAATAGTTCACATAAAGGAAGAATTTGAATGCATTAGGGATCAATTCGAATCTACCAACTGGATATGACTGTACCTAAATGACTAGCTAACTCATGGTGTCTCAATCAATACTGGAGTCCAACATATCAACTCCCAGATGTCCAACCAACTCATACAATTAGTAATAACTAGTTAACTCAGTGCGGCTGAGTGTGGTAGGTGGGAAAAGATGCCTACTCCACATGCAACCATGTATTAGCCATGCATAACTAGCTCTAGCTAACTGATTGTGATCTAACTGAAAGTAACTAGAAGCTAAATTAGACTAACTAGTTCCAACTCCAACTAACTAATGGAGGTTGGTGTTGAGACTGCCAATGGCTCCTAAAATGTAGGGATTGGTCTAGGAGGCACCCAAACTGATGCATGCACATGCAGTAAGTGGAATTTAACCTCTAGTAGTGTTCCCCACATTATAGTAACTAGTACATGTGTCCCCATTAGGCCAAGTGCACCCAATGTTACTAGTGGACCCAAATAATTAATTAAGGTTCCTAAGTTAGGCTAAATAATCTAAATAGATAGTATGGTCAAGGGAGGGTTAATAATCCTAACACCCCCCCTGAATCCTAACTTGGACAATTGTGGGCCCTGGTAATAATACCATAGGTCACCCAAATACAATCTAAAATATAGTAATGCTTCTTAATAAAACCAAGGAAATAGTGGAAAACCTCATGGGAAAAAACCCCGCTCAAAATATGCAGGAATACAAATTTTGAATAAAAACTTGTGAAACTTTTTGCTGCTATTTGTAGCACTATGCAGCAGCAAATGCAGTATCTTGGTTCTTCTGTGTAGGTGAAACTCTGAATCCAAACAAAATGATTATGTCTAGAGGAATCTTCCTCTTTGGAAGAATAATAATGTACTCAACTGAATCATAAATATAAACAGTTGCACCATGAAAACTGGATCCATCTAGAGCAGCTGAAATCAACTGATGAGAGAGAAAAAGTTCTTGATAATTAAAACCATGTGAGGAAAACCCAAGAACCTGATATATTTAATCCTTTAACAAAAAACCATGAGTGGTAAAATCAGCCCCAAGTGTTAGGAGAAAATGTCCAAGCGGATGCAGAATGTCTTCCTCTTTACTAGTTCTGTGAGGAGATGAGCATGTGACCAAAGGTAGAGAATCCCTGGGACTGTGGAGAGCGAATGCTTGAGGTCCATAATATTATATATATTTATAAATAACAAATAATTCATAAGATATGATATCATCAAACTCATAAGAGACAACTAACATTGAATCCTCAACAACAAAATTGAAGGAGACTCGTGGTACTTGATTTTTCACACCAAAATTGACAAGAGCAGCTACAAGCATTACTGAAATATCTTGAAACTTAAAACCTGAAAAAAATAATATCAGATCATATCTAAATAATATCATGATCCAAATAATTCCATATCAGATCCAAGAGTTTGCTCCACCAAGATGGTAGATGCACAATTTTGTCCTTAAAAATTCTGAATATTGGTGCATGCAATCATGTAGGAATTTTATGGAAGCTCAAGATAAATGAGATTGAATGGATCACTCCTAAAATATGAAATTATTTCCAAAATATACAAATATTTACAAAATATAATATCAAAAAACTCATGAGAGAAAACTGACATCAAATCCCCAGCAGAAATTTTGAAAGAGATTTTTGGTACTTTATTCTTCACACAAAAATTGATGAGAACAGCTGCAAGCAGTACCCAAAGCTATGAACCCTAGAACAAAGTAATATCAGATCAGATCCAAATAATATCATATCATATCCAAGATTCCAAATAGGTTCATATCATATCCAAGAGTGTGCTCCACCGAGATGGTAGATGCACAGTTTTCTCCTTCATCAAAACCCTGAGTATCGGTGCATGCAATCATGTAGGAATTTGTTGTAAGATATATATCAATGAGAGTGAATGGATCACTCCTAAAATCTGATATTATTTCCAAAATATCCAAAGAATTACTTATTTTCACACTAGCAACATCATTAGAGACAGAGAAATCAAATTCCTCTCCCTTCTCTGGAGCAATCATCGGTAAACTATGCACAAAATTTATAATAGAAGAATCACTGGAGAATTTTTGCATAGAATGGAAGGAGAGTTTTTCTTCAAAAACAGATATTCGAATGTATTCTTCTAGATCAGCCATGTGAGGATATGATATATCAGAGATCTCATACACTTTCAGAGTAGGAGGAGAAGGAGTCACTCCATGGAGACTTTCTTCAATTCGAATTGACTGGGAGGAAGATTTTTCTTATTCTTCATCTTGAACAAATTCAGCAGAGAGAGTATAGGCTGATACTTTTGAATAAAGAACTCTTGTGGTTCTAAATGTGCTCTCCAAATTGCTATAATAATCCTCATTGTGCTTCCCAAAGGTTCTATCCAGTTTTGTCCAAAGATCCTTTGGGTATTCTACAAAATCAATAAGGTAGCGCAAGCTTGGAGAAAATGCCTCAAATATTGTTCCATAAGATATATCACCATAATTTAGCTAGTCATTCTCATATTCATAAGACTTGTTACCATGTCCAATAGATACCTCGTTGAGACCTTGTCTCTTTAGAGATGCAATCATCCTCAACTTCCATTCTGAATATCTTGTGGATGGAGTAAGAAGAGGAATTGATAATATCGAATCCATAGGAAGTTGAACCTGCAAAATATCACTTCAAAACTAAAAATATTCAAACTATGTTAGAATCATGCTTTTCCTCTCGACATGAACATTTTTTTAGGGTCCGTCACACCCTTTCTTCTACTCTGAATAAATTCATAGGAAGAAAATCATCATATGGGACTTCTTTGGAAACCCAACCACTTCTGATGTTCAATGGAGAGAAACAAACATGAAACCTGCTTGAGAAGGATCTGACCCCATATTAGAATTGCTGTGCCATTTAGATATTCAAGAAATTATTTCTAAATTATGATTGCAGTAAAAGGAGAATGAAGATACAAACTAAACAAAACAAACCACACAGGAAACAGATGAGTGTAGCTTAGGAATTTATAGTATCATTGTCATTAATTAAATCTGGTGTTACAATAGTTTACATAAAGGAAGAATTTTAATGCATTAAGGAGCAATTCGAATCTACTAAGTGGATCTGACTATACCTAACTGACTAGCTAACTCGTGCTGTATCAATCAACATCGGAATCCAACAGATCAACTCACAAATGTCCAACAAACTCATACAATCAGTAATAACTAGTTAAGTCACAGTGCAACTGAGTGTGGTAAGAGGGAAAATGTGCCTAATCCACATGCATCCATGCATTAGCCATGCATAACTAGTGCTAGCTAACTGATTGTGATCTAACTGAAAGTAATTGGAAGCTAACTAAGATTGACTAGTTCCAACTCCAACTAACTGATGGAGGTTGGTGTCGGGACTCCCAATGGCTCCTAAAATGTAGGGATTGGTCTAGGAGGCTCCCAAACTGATGCATGAACATGCAGTAAGTGGAATTTAACCTCTAGTAGTGTTCCCCACACTCTATTAATTAGTACATGTGGCCCCATTAGGCTAACTAGACCCAATGGTAGTAGTGGACCCAAATAATTAATTAAGGTTCCTAAGTTAGGCTAAATAATCTAGATAGACAGTATGGTCAAGGGAGGATTAATAATCCTAACAATATTGAAAGAGAGGAAGGTGAAAGTGATATTTTCAATTTCTTATGAATATTTGCATTCTACATCCAAGATTCTTCAAGGGACTTTTGGAAAATCCCCAAATAATCCTGGGTGGACTTCAATTATTTTGTGAGCTTATCATTTTCTTCTGCATCCATGGAAAGTGTTTGGTATTCAAATTTATCATCTTTCAACTCTTAAAACTATTAGGATTTATAATCCTCCCTTGTCCAAACTGGTCTATTAGATTATATTTTCCAGACTTAGGAGTCATTTAATTATTATTGGGTCCACTAGTACCATTGGGTCCACTTCGCCCAATGGGGCCACTTGTACCAGTTACTAGAGTGTGGGGAACACATATAGATGCTAAATCCAAATAATTGCACATTCATGCATAAGTTTATGTGCCTCCTAGACCAATCCCTATAATTTAGGAGCCAATGGGAGTGCTAGCACCAGCATCCTTCAGTTGTTGGCAGTTGGTGTCTAGTAAAGCTTAGTTATTCTTTAGTTACATTTAGTTATATGTCCTCCAGTTCAGTTAGCACTAGTATTGCATTGTTGCATGTGGATAAGCGCCTATTCTCACCTAATACTCACCTACCTCATCATTTAGAGTAGTTTAACTAATTATAACTTATTGAGAGAATGGATTAGACAACTGGAGCTTAGTTGGTTAGCTCCAATAGTGAGTTAGACACTTCTAGTTAGCCATGTAGTCAGATTGAGTTGGTAGATTCGAATCATATCCACATGATTCGAATTATCCTTTATGTAAAACTGTTGTATACTATTCGGATTAATGAATTTTATACTGTAATTATACTGAGCAATACTTGTATGTTTCTTATGAAATTTGACTTGTTAAATGGGTATTATTCATTCCTTTACACTGCATAATAATTCAATCTAATTACACTCAGTTCCTAAAGATCAATGGCACATTAATTATAATATGGTATTAGAGCCTCCTCAGGAAAGCTTCCAGTCTTTTTGATATCCATTGTACACCAAAAGCAGTTGGGTTTCCACAGAAGTCTCTCAAAGAGCTCCTTTCTAACTCTGGATTCATTCAAAGTGGCGGTGCAAGCGTGATAGACCCTGAAAAAGTGTACTTGTTGAGATGGAAGGCTCCATTCTAACATAGTGCAAATTATTTTTTTTGCAGTGTTTTCTTACATCTTCTGCGTAGCTTGATTGAAGAAATTGACTGATTAGAAGAAGAATTGATGGAGAATCAATCTTTCTTACCTCGGATTCTAAAACCCTTCAACTATGTTTATTGGAGGGAATATATGTAGGTATCCTTGGGAAAGCTTGGCATGTACAGGATAACCATGGTCAGAGAGACAGAAACACGTCATCCTACTAAGAAAAAAAAGTTCTTGAACCGATTTAATGGAGCCTTTGGCTTCCTTTGTAGTCACATTCCCAGAGACCTCCTCTTTCATCTTGAGGGATTGAAGAATCCCAAATAATATTAGGAGAAGCCTGAATTCTTGTTTGGAAAGCAAGATGATCTTTGGGTACACATTCTAGAGAACGAGCTAATATCATTACTGCCCAGTAGTTTTGAGACCATACAACAATTTTTTACTAAATTAAAGTCTCTTGCACTACAATGTAAGTAATGTGGAATAGAGAGGAAGAATGAGCAACTTGTGCTCTCAGTTCTCAACAAAATTGGTTCTAAGTATTCTGTATTTGTCTCTACCTTCCATTCCAGAATAGCTTCCATTCCCAATTGGAATTTTCCTTCCCTTAATGGCTTTGACAAGTCTTTAATACAGGAGAAAGAAACGTTGGTCCAAATGGGAGTCCTCCAAATTTCTAAGATCCAAGATCTTTTGATGTCAGACTCTACCAATGTGCAAGCTAAAGGGAGGCACAAGGGGAAGGATCCTAAATCATCTTATTAAAAAAAAAAGAGAATTAGAAGTCTTCCGAGGGAGCTTCGGGATCCAAAAGAAAAAAAGTTTGAAAAGACAAAGTGTCCTTATTGTATGAGGCGCTTTCATTCTAAAAACTAGTACATGAAGAAGCAGATTGACCGATTGTCCACTCTCCTCAAGCAGAACCATATTTCTCTTCCAAAAAGAGAAAATAATTTCAATGATGGACAATGGACAGATGGTCAAGACAGGTGCCATGTCTTGAAAGTTGGCATCTCTCGGTTGAAAACGTACTTGATTCATTCTGGAGCATCCAACCACATGGTTTCCTCCAAAGATTCCTTCACCACTCTCAACCTCACAGGAGGGCCTTCTATTTATATGGGTGATGGCTCCCAGATTCCAGTTGTAGGAAGAGTTTCAATTAAAATACAGCATGGTGAGTTCAAAAATGTTCTCTATGTGCCCTCTCTTGGAACTAATTTGTTGTCTGTATACCAGATGGCTCACACTAGCTCACCAAAGCAAGTGGTATTTGGGCCTGGCTCAATAGAGATCACATAAATATCAACTGGGAATACTATAGAGAAAGTAATTGTAGATCATTCCTCCAAGGCATATGCTTTCTCTCATTTCATGACATACTCTGATCCAGTACAACCACAACTTCTATTCGAACAAGATAAAGGTATCAAAACTCCTTTACTTCCTATTGCAGATACAAATTTATTGTCTAACATTTCAGATTCAGATTCAAAAGAAGAGGAATACCACCATGATTCAGATATTGAGCCTATACCTCAAAGATATCTAGATACAGATCCAACTGAAATGGACTCAGCAGCTCATTAAAGCACTTGGGGATGGTGTTGGGCATCCAGATGATAAAAGAAAAAAGAGGCCCCAGTATCAGAAAGAGAATGTTGCACTGTCCCACACAGATCCACTTCTCCCTGAGAGCTAATTCATAATGTTGGGGCACATCCTCAAACATTCAAGGAATATTTCCATGATCCTAGATGGAAGGCAGCTATGGATGAGGAATTTGATTCACTACATGACAATAAAACTTGGGAACTTGTCTCCTTACCTCGAGGGAGGAAACTTGATTAGTGAAAATGGGTCTACAAGACCAAGATTTCCTATGATGGAACCATAACCAAGTAAAAGGCTCGATTGGTGGCCAAAGGAAACTCACAGGTTCAAGGATTGGACTACAATGAAATAGTCGCTCCAATAGCTAGAATGAATTTCATCATACTTGTATTGGCAGTTGTAGCTTCCAAGAGATGGGAGGTACATCACATGGTTGTGGAAAGTTCCTTCATCCATGGTTACTTGAAGGAAGATATTTACATGAAACAAACTGAGGGGTTTATTGAGGATCCTTCTTTAGTTTGCATACTAAGGAAATCATTGTATGGACTCAAACAAGCCTCGAGGGAATGGTATTCCAAAATGGATTCCTTCCTCATATCACAGAAATTTGAAAGATGAAATTCACATTGAAATGTTTACATGCAAAAGAAAAAGGGATTTTTTCTTTTGATTGTATTGTATGTGGATGAATTTCTCATTACTAGCAGCTTTGCTGCTGGATTGAAAAGCATCAAGTATGCCCTAAACAAAGAATTCACTATGATTGATCTAGGACTGTTAAGATAGTTCATTGGTCTCGAAGTAAGTCAAAAGACTTTAGGAATCATGATATCATAGTCCAGATACTCATTAGGAATCCTTATAAGATTCCACATGGAATACTACAAGGAAGCCCCTTGTCCCTTTCTATCTGGCATCAGGATAGAGGAAGGTGGCTCTACACCCTTGGTAGAAAACACTCTTTACAGAAAGCTCACTTGGAGCCTTCTATATCTCACACATTAGAGACCAGATATATCCCGTGTTGTGAGTTCTACTACCAGGTACATGTAGCATCCACATGAGCTGCATTACAAAGCATAAAATAGGATCTTGCACTATGTGAAGGGTACTAGATATTATGGGATTCATTATTCATCTAGTGCACAACTTGATCTCATAGGATTCAAAAATTCAAACTGGGAAGGAGATGGAAATTATAGAAAATACACTTCAGGATTTATGTTTATGATCGGATCTGGGCAATTTTTTTGGTCCAGCAAGAAGCAAGCAACACTTGCACTCTCTTCAAAAGAAGCAGAGTATCGAGGAGCTTTTAATGCAACAATTCAGGCAGTTTGGCTACATGACATCTTGACAAAGTTTGATATTCACACTTCACCTTCAGTGGACATTTATTGTGACAACCAAAGTGCCATAAAAATTTCGAGTGATCCATTTCAGAAGTAGAGGATGAAGCACATTAAGTTTCACATGCATTACATTCGGGAACTACTCCATGACAAAACCATCACACTGCAATACTTTCCTACAAAGGATCAGATTGCATACATATTCACCAATTCATTCACAAAAAATAGATTTTCATTTCTCATATATATCTTAGGTGTTAAGGCTTGATTCATAGCTCTTGTTCCTGCTTATTTTGAGCGGGGGGGGGGGGTTCCCATTAGGTTTTCCCCTATTTTCTCAGTTTATTAAGAATATTTTTTTAATTCTTTTAGATTTTTATATGGGTCTCTTTTGGCCTTGTTTTTAGGGCTTGCAGTTGTCTGATTTAGGATTTTGGGGGGTGTTAGGATTTATAATCCTCCCTTGTCCAAACTGGTCTAATCGATTATATTTTCCTAACTTAGTAGTCATTTAATTATTATTGGGTCCAGTTGGCATAATGGGGCCACATGTACCAGTAACTAGAGTGTGGGGAACACAAATAGAGGCTAATTGCAACTGAATGCACATTCATGCATCAGTTTATACGCATCCTAGACCAATCCCTACAAGTTAGGAGCCACAAGGAGTGTTGGCACCAACCTCCTTTAGTTGTTGGCACGTGGTGACTAGTCAAGCTTAGTTATGCTTTAGTTACATTCAATTCGATGTATCCAGTTAAGTTAGTGCCATTCTTTCATGGATTCATGTGGATAAGAGCCTATTATCATCTACTTCTCACCTACCGCATTAGTTAGACTATCTTAACTGATTATAAATGATTGAGAGACTGAATTAAACAACTGAATATTAGTCAGTTAGCTCCAATAATGATTTAGACACTTATAGTTAACCATGCAGTCAGATTGAGTTGGTATATTTGAATCATATCCACATGATCTGGATTCTCCTTTATGTAACACTATTGTATACTGCTGGGATTAATGAAGTTTATACTGTAATTATAATGAGCAATACTTGTCTATTTCTTGTGAAATTTGTCTTGTTCAGTGGGTATTATTCATTCCTTTACATTGCATAATAATTCAATCTAATTCCACTCATTTCTTGAAGATCAATAGCACATTAATTCTAATAAAAAAACTTGCAAAACAGTTGGAATCTCATGGTCCACCATACCACGACAAATCTCCATGCTATCACCCATACAAAAACCGACAACATAGGAAGGATACCATGAACTTCGGAACTCTTTAATAAATTTCTCGTTTTGGAACTTAGATTATCAAAGTGATTCTTGAGCATGTTTCAACCAATCTTTGGTGGATTTCAATTTATGTTCAAGCTTGCAGAGTTCTTCATTATCTCTTATGGAAGTTTCATGTAACATATCAACAAGCCCAATCAAATAACATCTATTAGAAATCAAACACATAATATTACCTTTAATTGATGATATTTCTTTCTGTATCTTCTCTATGACTCCATTCGAAGTTTGTTCCTCCATGAAATCATCTCTCCAATCCATTTGGGACATAAGTGCACTAGTATCATGGAGAGTGGCTAGCATCTCTTGAATATTCTTGTCCTTCATCTTGAGTAACCCTTTCTTCTACTGCAAAGACTCAATTTTTTTAGGATTGTGGGAACTTGTACTTTTGGTAGTCTCATCGAGTGAAATATCTATGTCATCAACATAGAGGAATGAACATCCATTAGTAGATGTATCTCCTTTACACCCATAAATTGGTACCTTTCTATCATAACATCTACCAGTAGATTCCTTTGATAACTTGGGCACTCATCAGTTAGTACCCCATCATGAAACCCATCAATAAGTGTTTCAGAAGTGCTTGACCACTAGAATTATATGGTAGAAGTGCAAGTTATGATCCAAAATTTCTCTGTTTCCATCTGAATTGATCCAGGAGATAGTCTTAGTTATATATCTCCTAGCATAGTGGAAAATTGTAAATTACCTTTAAAGAAATTTGATAAATCATGGCTAGTCCAGCTAGCCACAAGAACTAAATGAAAGGTAGTCAACTATGTTGAAAGTTGTAATTTTGATTATAGACTAGTTTGAAACTCAAGTAAAATTAAATGTATTTCCTTTAGGATCTTACGATATTATTATAGGAATGGATTGGCTCAAGAAACATCAAGTAATTTTAAATTGCTTTCAAAATACTTTTACTTGTTTAAATAAGGAAGGAAAATGAACTACGGTTGTAGGAATTCCCAGAAAAATATCTGTTAGACAAATTTCATCCTTACAGATGAAAAAGGTTGTAAGGAAAGGCTATACATTTTTTGTTGTGTATGTTATAAATAATGAACAAGTTAATAATGAAAATAAACTAGTATTCGAGGATATCTCGATCCTACGGGATTTTGAAAATGTATTCCCAAAAGAAATTCCAGGGTTTCCTCCTAAACGAGATTTGGACTTTACAATTGAATTAGTACCCAGAGCGGTACCTAATTTGAAATCTCCCTACCAAATGAAAAAATTGGATCTGAATGAACTTAAAATACAATTACAAGAGTTAATAGATAAACATTACATAATACCAAGTGTATTCCCTTGGGGAGCATCGATCCTTTTTGTTAAAAACAAAGACAGTACTCTACGTCTATGCATAGACTACCGTCAACTTAATAAAATGATGATTAAGAACATATATCCTTTGTTAAATTTCCATATGCTTAGCTAAGACATTAGTATTTCATTTCATTTTCATAACAAAAGAATATAAACAGGATCACTGAAAGATAGACAAGCACAACCATACAAAAGGAACACAAATATTTATCCTGGGAAAACCCTAAAGGGAAAAACCCAGCAAAAGCTTCCTTAATAAAGATGCCCCAAAAATATAAAAGATAAAACCAGCAAGGAGATCAAAGCCTGATCCTCCTCCTTCTCCAGCGACTTCTCTTCTCCACTAATGCGCTACACAAGTGAGAGTGTGTGTATCACAAATGAGGAGCACTACACCTCTATTTATATTCATCCGTTTACTTAAGTTAACTCATTTGACATGTAGGCTCAAGTTAAATCATGTAGGCTCGAGTTACACATGTAGGCTCAAGTAACCACACTGGGGTGCTGATGACCCATCTTTACAATTAGAGGGGACTACCTCATGAATCTTATTAGTTCTTCCGATTAGGAGCATCGGGGTACAATGTAATACAAGTGGTTCCCTAGGTAGGACCATCAGGGACCACAAAAAGATAGATATAGAATATTCTTCGAAGTTACAATATTTCAACACTCCCCCTTAACGAGAAGGGTATTCTACAGCAACATCAACAAAAACAAGAGTAGAGATAGGGGACATCATCAACATCAACAGGGTAACACATCTATAAATCATTGGAAGATTTTCAACATCATGTAGTCTTCATCTTCAATCTTCAGTCTTCATCATTAGCAACATCTTCAGTCTTTGATCTGCAACATCTTCAACATTTTGATCTTTCAATTAGCAACAACATCTTCAGCACTTGGACCTTTCGATCAGCAACAACATCTTCAGCATTTTGACCTTTCGATCAGCAGCAACATCTTCAGTACTTTGACCTCTTGATCAGCAATGTCATCATCAACACTTTGCCCTTTCGATCAACAGCAACATCATCATCATCATATTTTGATCTTTCGA
>LPNX010349683.1:284245-317009 GCA_001517045.1 Pseudotsuga menziesii | reverse complement strand
GAAAATAGCAAAGGATTAGATCTTACCGATTTGAGGTGTCCGTCTTGGTTCCGAAGCTCGTTGATCTAGGGTTTGTCACAGAAACCCTAATTTTAAAAAATTGGAATCTTTCAGATCTTATTGGATATATAGATAGATCTCTTCAAATCGAGCTGTCCAATGTACTCATTTTCTGAAAATAGTGGAGGGAAGCTCCCGGAACAGGAAGCCCTAGATTTCCAATTTTTTCTGCATAAATGCTTGTTACTGTTTCTGTGATAAATACAAAATTACTGATCCCCTATGTCCAATATTTTTCACAGAGGTAACCTCGAATGTCCCTGATCCAACAACATAGGTTTCATCAGAATTGGTTTTACCATTTGGGATTTATGATCATTTTCCCAAGGTGACCTGTTACAGGACTGTTCAGAACAATGAAGTTGTATGGCATGCCACGTGTCACTGGTTCCTCTTCTGAGTCTGATATTTGGCCCACTAAAATTAAAGTCTGTTCCCTTTTCGATACATCTTCAGGAATTTCATTTGGAACTCTTTATCCCAAGATATTGCAGTTCTCCGCAGGTGTCCTGTTTAGGGATGAATTCTGTAAGAGGCTAGAACCCTAACTTGGAGGGATAATATCTCCCGAAAGATAGTGAATATTAGGCTGAAATTTGGATACAGTGTACATCAAGATTTTATCGTTGGCCCCTGAAAGTTTCATCCCCTGATCCTTTTCCAGTCTCGGGATATAGCGAATGTACCAAAACTTAGCCGTTTTAGTACTTAGGGTTTGACTTTCCCAGAGTTTCACCAAACCAAATTTCTTGATCTAGGTCTATAAAATTTGGTTTTCATGAGGAGAAAAATCCTATGCTGGTATCACTCAAAAATTCCTCTTTTGTAGAAAGCCCTAATTTCCGCATCGAAAACTGAAAATGCTCGGAATCGAATTCCGCTTCGACAAAAAGATGCGGCCTTCAATGGAGAGAAGCCTAGCATACTTTTGCTGATGGATTGTGGAGAGAGACCAAAAAAGTAAGAATCCCTAGCTTCTGTAGCTGCACAATGTCTTCTTCTCAGGTTATCTCTGATACCATGCTAAATTTCCATATGCTTAGCTAAGACATTAGTATTTCATTTCATTTTCATAACAAAAGCATATAAACAGGATCACTGAAAGATAGACAAGCACAACCATACAAAAGGAACACAAATATTTATCCTGGGAAAACCCTAAAGGGAAAAACCCAGCAAAAGCTTCCTCAATATAGATGCCCCAAAAATATAAAAGATAAAACCAGCAAGGAGATCAAAGCTTGATCCTCCTCCTTCTCCAGCTACTTATCTTCTCCACTAATGTGCTACACAAGTGAGAGTGTGTGTATCACAAATGAGGAGCACTGCACCTCTATTTATATTCATCTGTTTACTTAAGTTAACTCATTTGACATGTAGGCTCGATTTAAATCATGTAGGCTCAAGTTACACATGTAGGCTCAAGTAACCACACTGGGGTGCTCATGACCCACCTTTACAATTAGAGGGGACTACCTCATGACTCTTATTAGTTCTTCCAATTAGGAGCATCGAGGTACAATGTAATACAAGTGGTTCTCCTGGTAGGACCATCGGGGGCCACAAAAAGATACATATAGAATATTCTTCGAAGTTACAATATTTCAGCATCCTCTGCCCCGCATTGACGATCTATTTGATCAGCTACGCGGAGCAATGATATTCTCTAAAATTGACTTAAGGTCTGATTATCACCAAGTTAGAATTAAGGATGAAGACATCTTTAAAATTGATTTCCAGACAAGTTACGGGCATTATGAATTCATGGTTATTCCTTTTGAGCTAACCAATGCACCAGCAACCTTTATGTGCTTAATGAATGGTGTTCTAAGTAAATATCTAAGAAAATTTGTAGTCATATTTATAGACGACATGTTAATTTATTCTAAGACTAAAGAAGACCATGATGAACACTTAAAAATGATTTTGCAAGTATTAAGAGAAAATCAGTTATATGCTAAGTTCAGTAAATGTGACTTTTACAAGGATAAAATACAATATTTGGGACATGTAATATCCAAAGAGGGGATATTAGTGGACCTAGATAAAATAAAATCTATTATTGGGTGGCATGTTCCTAAGGACGTAATTGATGTACAGTCCTTCATGGGAATAACAGGGTACTACAAAAAATTTATTGAAGGGTTTTCAAGAATTGCGAACCCTATAAATTCATTACAGAAGAAGGGTAAGAAATTTATTCGGGATCAGAAGTGTGAAGACAATTTTAATAAACTAAAAACATTATAACTATTGCACCCATCTTGAAAATAGAAGACCCAAACAAAGACTTCCTTGTATGCACTAATGCATGCATCGAAGGCTTGGGTGGGGTGCTGACTGAGGAAGGTCATGCAATTGCATATGAATCAAGAAAATTAAAAATCCATGAAAATAACTATGCAACTTATGATTTAGAGTTAGCCGCAACAATTCACGCTTTAAAAATGTGGTTTCATCACTTATAGGGTAAAATATTTCTGCTAATGTCTGATAACATAAGTCTAAAGTATCTGTTTGATCAGCAAAATCTAAATGCAAGGAAAGCTAGATGGCTCGCTTTCCTTGGCGAATATGATTTTGAGATCAAGCATATTAAAGGGAAGGAAAGCAAAGTGGTAGATGCTTTTAGCAGAAATGTTGTAACAAGTTTTGTGGCTACCATTAGCAGTTATAAAACTAATTTGGAAGATAAATTAAAAGAAGGAATAAGGCGGGATCCAGAATATCAGAATTTAAAAGAAAGGATAATTCATAATACATCTGAAAATGTAATTACAGATTACAATTTAAATGAACAAGGCTTAATACTATTTAAAAATAGACTATATGTACCAAACATATCTGAAATTAAGCTACTGATTTTAAATGAAATTCATAAAAGTCCTTATTTTGGACATCCAGGGTATTAGAAAATGATAACTATGTTAAGAAAAGAATATTTTTGGCCTAACATGAAAAATGAGGTTGCTGAATTTTAGCTAGGTGTATTGAATGTTGGCAAGTTAAAGCTGAACATCAACACCCAGTAGGCCTGTTACAGCCATTACCAATGCCAAATTGGAAGTGGGAAGTCATAAGTATTGACTTTGTAACTGAGCTACCTAAAAACCAAAAACAAAATGATTCTATAATGGTGGTTGTAGATAAGTTAAGTAAAGAAGCACACTTTATTTATGGTAAAACAATTCATACAGCTGCTAATATTGCTGATATTTTTATGAAAGAAATATTTCATCTGCACGGAATACCAAAGGTAATTATTTCCAACAGAGATCCTAAATTTACAGGTAATTTTTGGAAAACTTTATTTAAAGGATTAGACACTAAATTAAACTTTAGCACTGCTTACCATCCGCAAACGGATCGACAGACAAAAAGAGTTAATCAGGAACTAGAAGATGTGCTACGAATGTATGTTAGTGATTATCCCAAGAAGTGGGAAGACTATTTTCATCTAGTTGAATTTTCTTACAATAACCATTATCATGCCTCAACAAATCTTAGTCCTTTTGAAATATTATATGGTAGAAATTGTAACACTCCTATTACCTAGAGTAATCTAGTAGATCGTTTGATGTTAGGACCTGACATGTTAAAAGCATTGGAACTAACAGTGAAACAATTGCAAGGAAACTTAAAAACTGCTCAAGATAGGCAAAAGAGTCATGCCAATCATAAAAGAACTCTTAAGGAATTCCAAGTCGGTGAGCATGTGTTTGTTAAGGTGAAACCAAGAAAAAACTATTTTAAAGTAGGGAACTATGATAAATTAGCACCCAGGTATTGTGTACCATTCAAGATATTGTCAAGAGTGGATCTAGTGGCTTATCAACTAGCGTTTCCACCTAATCTTAGAATACACAATGTTTTTCACATATCTATTTTTAAAAAGTATATACATGATGCTACTCATGTGATTGACTGGAATTTGATTTAGGTAGAAACATAAGGATATTTTCTAGTGGAACCGGACTGTATTCTTGACGAGAGGGAAAATTTTTCCGGAATTGCACCATTGGACAGGTAAAGGTGCAGTGGAAACACCTCAATCCAGATGAAGAGACTTGGGAACTGGAGAGCGATATACGGGTGGCTTATCCAGCACTATTCAGAGAAGACTCAGAATAACTTAAGCAACATCGAGGATGATGTTGAGCTTAAGGGGGGTGTTTGTAACATACCCAAAAACAGGAAAAAATAAATATTTATTATTTATTCAACAAAACATTATGTTAAATATTATTGTAAGATTTATGACCAAGTGGGTCAAGGATGATTGTAATTGAAGAATTTTTTTTTTTAATTAATAAAAGGAGACACCTATTCAGGGGAGACTGTTAAATGAGTCCTCACTACCACTAGGAGGAAGGAGCAGTTGTAAAAGACTGATTGACAAGTGGTAGCACCAACATTTACTTTCTAGCTATTGTAGGAGCATAATCCCTAAAAAAGTGGTCATGTTCCTTGAGAGGGGGAACTGAGATAGGTGGCTCATTAAGTTTAAAAACTGACCCTAAGACCTAGACAATC
The DNA here is from genome assembly GCA_001517045.1 of Pseudotsuga menziesii. Lineage (NCBI taxonomy): Eukaryota > Viridiplantae > Streptophyta > Pinopsida > Pinales > Pinaceae > Pseudotsuga > Pseudotsuga menziesii. The sequence goes on along the minus strand of LPNX010349683.1, from coordinate 312,416 downwards.
CTATATAAACCATCAAATTGAGTAGGAGGCTCACCACTCATTCTGATTTCTGAGAGAATGACTTCATGATTGCTGCAAACCGAAAAGTTGGGCACACAAAAAATTTGATGAGGGGATAGCGAAAGTGAATTGTTGAGTTAATTTTGTTGTTAAGATGAGTTACAGAAGTATTCTATGTAGCAGAGATCTCCATCCTAGTGGTGCAGTGAGCAAGCTCAGGGGTCCAAAGCAAGTGATTTGGATGCTTAAGGAAAGATTGGGTGGAACAGTCTCCCCTCGGTGTTAGTTTTGCTTCTCTGCAATATTTCTAGGTTTCAGCTATATATCTGCAATTGTCATTTATTTATGATAAACTAGGATGATATTATTCTATATTTATTTATAGCTAAATAATAGATTATCGGTAGATTTATTTGGATGTTGTAGTTGTAGGAAAATTGTTTTAGAGAGGAAATGAATTTGTAATTACCCCCTATGTTTTTCCTTTCACTGAGGTGATGTACTCTAGTACAAGAGGCTATAAATTATGTAGAATAATAGTATCAAAATGAATGAATATTGTGTAGATTCAGAGCATAGAAAGGTTTTATTTTGTTTATCATTTCATTTAATCATTAGAATTCCTAAATATTTATATAACACTAGCTACAGATCTAGTATTCCAGAGATGAGTAGTTACAGTTAATAAGCCAAATCCTAAACTTAGAAAACAAGTTTAGATGTATAATTTAAAATACAAAGCATATACTCTTATTTATGTTAAATTATATCTAGTTCAAACTGAAATAAAATGCAAATCTCTGTTCTCCTTTAAAACCTTGTTGATAAGATATCTTGAGCCCAATTTCTTAACAAATAAATGATTATCTAACACCAGGTCAAATTAATGACAAATAATAGCACTGTATCCAGGCTTCAGATCTTTTACTGGTGTTGTTTTCTGTAGTAGGTATCTACAGAATAAAGATCTCAACTAATATCCTAACTTTAAGAAGAGAAAAATACTTAAACAAATACAATACTCATAATTATTGTTCATACCCAATAATTATTCATACCCAGAATTATTGTTCATACCCATAATTATTATTCAAGGGTTATCTTAATTGCCCAAAATTTAAAGAGGCCTATGTACTGCTCAAAACTTCCCTTCAGTGCACAACTCTAACCCCAAATTTTATCAATATTTCCTTTTTAGGTTCATCCACACCTTCTTTTATGATGAGAAGTGCTCAAAATTAATAATATTGTTGCTCATCAACATCTTTTACCCAGTGACTTGCACAATACAATAAATTCACCATTGTTAAGGATTGAATCATGCCTAGGTTTGCTTGATTTAATGCAAATTCAAGTTTTAATTGCTGGAGAAAACTCTATTGGAAACAAAAATTATGAACAACTTGCACACATATCACCACCCATACCTGTCATGATGTACATCAATTCTTCAAATTCCAACTTTATCTTTAACTCTGACAATTTATTGTGAATCGACCCTTTCTAGGGTTGTTTCTCATACCAATAATTATTGTTCAATGGATCTCTTAATTTCGAAGAATTAAAAGAGGCCTATCTACTGCCCAAAACTTCCATTCGATACACAGTTCTAACCCCAAAAGTTACCCAAATTTCATTTTTAGGTCCGGCCACACCTTGTTTTATAATGAGAAGTGCTCATAATTAATAATATTATTGATCATTAACATATTTTACCCAAATACTTGCATAGTACTACAAATTCACCACTGTTAAAGGTTGAATCATGCTTGTATTTGCTTGATCTAATGCAAATTCCAATTTTAATTGCTGGAAAAAACTCTATTGGAAACAAAAATTATGAATAAATTGCACACATATCACCACCCATACCTTTCGTGTTGTACATCAATTCTCTAAATTCCAACTTTCTCTTTAACTCCGACAATTTATTGTGATCACTGATATAGAGGAAAAAAAATCGAGAATTGTTCCACATGAATCCATGCAGAGGGATGCATGTACATGTTGTCCATGTTAATGAGTTGTTCAAGTTTTAGTTGTCATAAAAAGCTCTGTTGTCAACAACAATTATGAACATCTTGCATAATTAACTCTCAAATTGAACTAGACAAATAGCTATTCAAACCATCAATAAGTACACTACCAAATATCTGCAAGATAATTTACTTTTGATATATGATCATTAAAGGTATTGTATAAATTACATCCATGGACCAGAAATTAATGACTAAAATTAGGAATTCCAAGGATTAAATTTCCCAGAAATTGTTTGAGTTTATAAGATTACATTGAAGATTAAGGAAGCTTAGTAATTGTTGTTATATGTATGGAACTTGCATATATTTTTGAATCAGAATTTTGTGGAGCAAGTTGTAAAATGAACCAATTTCCTTTAGAGAAATATCTTGTTGGAGAGTAAAAGAATGAAATTATACTATTTAGGTTTTAAGAGTTTGGTGACTAAGAATAACGAGGTCGAGGATATCTTTATCGTACTTTCTCAGTGTTGTTGGTCTCATAATGTAACATGACATGAACTTGGATATTGGCTCTTAAGCATCTTCATAATCCAGCACATTTGTCACGTGTAAGCATAACCGAGAAAGTAACACTGAGAAAGTTGTTAAAGGCATTGAGATACCATGACTATCTTTTATATCGTGTAAATAATAAATGGCCAAGTAACCCTTCAATCAATTCCATTTGATGGTAAAATCCCATAACCACTTATATGTGATATTGCAACAAATTAATATTCTTTGCAAAAGTAGTAGTGTGTGTAAATTGAGCATAATAAAGTTCTGAAAGGTTGTCTAGAAGAAGACCATGTTCAATAGGAAACTTCATGGCAATGTGTGCATGAATATTAAATTTTGATAGAGGCACCAAAGATGGAATAGGAGCATAAGGAATTGTAGCACCGTGCCATACCCAGATCAACCCAGCTTTCTCAAAGGTGCATTCAACGTGACCTTTGATGGCTAAGTACTCTACTAATCCAGACGGCCAAGCCTTCATTAATATTTGGGGCAGAATAGTCCACTGAATGTTGCATTTTAGACCTCAAAAGCATGTTGTAGCTTCCAATGAATCTTATAGGTCTGTAAATTATTTCTAAAACTCCTCCTTGGCCATAGGGAAGGTATCCAAACTCGAATATGATCCATATAATCATTGGAAGGGACAAGTGTTGGGCTTATACATAATGCTTCCAAGGTTAAATGTTCCACAAAAAAAGAGAGGTCATCCTCCAACATCAAACAAGTATACAATGGTGAATCAAACCTTTATAGGTTTTTTGTTAATACCTAGAATTATTGTTCAACGTTTTTCTAAATTGCCCATAATTAAAAGAGGCCTTTGTACTGCTCAAAACTTCCCTTCAGTGCACAATTCTAACCATAAATTTTACCGATATTTCCTTTTTAGGTCCGACCACACCTTGTTTTATGATGAGAAGTGCTCAGAATTAATAACACTATTGATCATCAAGATCTTTTACCTAGTGACTTGCACAGTACAATAAATTCACCATTATTAAGGGTTAAATCATGCCTAGATTTTCTTGATTTAATTCAAATTCAAGTTTTAATTGCTGGAGAAAACTATGTTGGCAACAAAAATTATGAATGACTAGAACACATATAACCACCCATACCTTTCATGATGTACATCAATTCTTTGAATTCCAACTTTCTCTTTAACTCCGACAATTTATAATGATCGCTGATATAGAGGAAAAATAAAAATTAAGAATCGATCCACATGAATCCATTCACAGGGATGCGTGTACCTATTTTCCATGTTAATGAGTTGTTCCATATTTAATTGTTGGAGAAAACTCTATTGGAAACAACATTTATGAACAACTTGCAAAATTAAACTCTCAAATTGAACTAAACACATAGCAATTCAAACCAACAATAAATCCACTATCAAATATCTGCAAGATAATTTATTTTTGTTTTAAGATCATTAAAGGGATTGTATAAATTACATATGTGGACCAAAAATTAACGACTAAAATTAAAAATTCCAAGGATTAAATTTCCCAGAAATCATTTGAGTTTATAATATTATATTGAGGATTAAGGACAATTAGTAATTGATGTTATATATATGGAACTTGCATATATTTTTGAATCGGAATTTGATGCAGCACGATGTAGAATGAACCAATCTCCTTTAGGGAAATGTATTGTTGGAGAGTAAAATATTGAAATTGTACTATTTAGGTCTTAAGAGTTTGGTCACTGATATTAACAAGGTCGAGGAGATATTTATTGTACTTTCTAAGTGTTTTTGCTCTCATAACGTAAGATGACATGAACTTGAAGATCGTCTCTTAAGCATCTTCATAAGCCAACACATTTGTCATATGTAAGCATAATCGGGAAAGTAACCCTGAGAAAGTTGTTAAAGGCATCAAGCTACCATCACTATCTTTTGTCTTGTGTAAAGCATAAATGAGAAAGTAACCCTCCAATCAATTCCATTTAGTGGTAAACTCCCATAACTTCTTTGATGTGATATTGAAACTAATTAATATGCTTTTCAAAAGTATTAGTGTGTTTAAATGGAGCATAATAAAGTTTTGAAAGGTTTTCTAGAGGAAGACCATGTTCAATAGGAAACTCCATGACAATCTATGAATGAATATTAAATGATGGAGGCAGCAAAGACAGAATAGGACCATCAGGAATTGCAGTACCATGCCATACCATGAGCAACCCATATTTCTCAAAGGTGCATTCAACATGACCTATGATGGGTAAGTACTCTACTCATCTAGAGGGATAACCCTTCATTAATTGTTTGGGGAAGAATAGTCCACTGAATGTTTCATTTTATACCTCAAAAGGATGTTGTAGATGCCATTGAATGCTGTAGGTCTGTAAATTATTTCTAAAACTGCTCTTGGGCCATAGAGAAGGTCTCCAAACTCGAATATTATCCATATAATCATTGGAAGGGGAAAGTGTTTTCCTTATACATATTTCTTCTAAGGTTAAATGTTCCAAAAAAAATGAGAGGTCATCCTCCAACAACAAACAAGTGTACAAAGGTGAATCGACCCATTCTAGGGATGTTGTTCATACCCGAAATTATTGTTCAAGGGTTGTCTTAATTATGTTTACTGCTCAAAACTACCCTTTGGTGCACTGTTCTAACCCCAAATTTTACCCAGGTTTCCTTTTTAGTTGTGGAAACACCTTGTTTAATTTTATGATGACAAGTGCTCAGAATTAATAACACTATTTCTCATCAACATCATTTACCCAAAGACTTACATAGTACTACAAATTCACCACTGTTAAGGGTTGAATCATGCCTAGGTTTGCTTGATTTAATATAAATTCTAGTTTTAATTGATGGATAAAACTCCATTGGAAACGACAATTATGAACAACTTGCACACATGTCACCAACCATACCTGTCATGTTGTACATCAATTATCTGAATTTGAAATTTCTCTTTAACTCCAACAATTTATTATGATCACTAATACAGAGGAAAAATAAAAATTGAGAATTGCTCCACATGAATCCATGCATAGGGATGTATGTATCTATTTTCCATGTTAACGAGCTCTTCCAGTTTTAACTGCTGGAGAAAAATCTATTGGCAACAATAATTTCAAACAATTTTCACAATTAAACTCTCAAATTGAACTAAATACGTAGCAATTCAAACCATCAATAAATACACTATCAATTGTATGCAAGATCATTTATTTTTGGTTTAAGATCATTAAAGGGATTGTATAAATTACATCCATGGACCAGAAATTAACGACTAAAATTAAGAATTTCAAGGATTAAATTTCCCAAAAATTGTTTGAGTTTATAAGATTGCATTGAATATTAAGGACGGTTATTAATTTATGTTATATGTATGGAACTTCCATATTTTTTGAATCATAATTTCATTGAGCACATTGTAGAATGAACCAATCTCCTTCAGAGCAATGTCTTGTTGGATATTAAAAGATAGAAATTGTACTATTTAGGTTTTAATAGTTTGGTGACTCAGAATAACAAGGCTTGGGAGATCTTTATTGTACTTTCTGAGTGTTGCTAGTCTCATAACGTAAGATGACATGAACTTGGATATCAGATTTTAAGCATCTTCATAAGACAACACATATGTCACATGTAAGCATAACAAAGCAATTAACCCTAAGAAAGTTGTTAAAGGCATCGAGCTACCATGAATAGCTTTTCTTGCACGTAAAGCATAACAGGGAAAGTAACCCTGCAAAACAATGCCATTTGATGGTAAACTCTCATAACCACTTTGATGTGATCTTGCAACTAATTAATATGCTTTGCAAAAGTAGTAGTGTGTGTAAATGGAGAAAATAAAGTTTCGAAAGGTTTTCTAGAAGAAGACCATGTTCAATAGGAAACTACATGACAATATGTACATGAATATTAAATTATGATGGGAGCACCAAAGATGGAATATGAGCATAAGGAATCATAGTACCATGACATGCCTAGATCAACCCATATTTCTCAACACATGGAAGTGATTTAATGTGAACATTCAAGAATGGAGTATATGGAATCTTCTCACATACACCATATGTTCCATACTCCCAACCATGGTATGGGCATTGTATGCACCCATAAACCACCAAACCAAATTGTAATGGGCATGCCTTGTGTGCGCATGTATTCTAGACACATCTTACTATGTCATATTTCCCATGAAATATAACCCATGGCTTGTCAAAACAATAAAAAGGAACCATTGTATAATCCTTAAAATCAGTAAAAAATGTAATCGGATACCAGACATTCCTTAGATTGGCAGCATATGGCTCAATAGGACTAAAGACACCTAAATTCTTTTTACAATGTTTTTTTCTTTTCTGATCTCCTACAACTAGTAATTGTTAAAGATATATCTAAAGTTTTTAGATAATCTTTATCCTTCTCTATGTTTGATGGAATATCATCCTATGATAAATTTTCAATAACAAGGGCTTCCATTTTGGCCAACTTGTTTAAGACAAATTCAATCCTTGCCTTAGATATGTGAACCTTCTCATGTGTTTTTGTGTAATGTTCCAGCCCAATTAGAGACAATATTTTCCTTTTAGTCTATTGATGAATTGGAGACCTTCAACGCCCTTCTCATCACAATGTTGTAGATTGCTGATATGATCTTACTAATTGTTAAAACTTTGTGCAAGACTTGAGATATAATTCCTATCAACACTTGAATTTATATTGGTGTAGTTTACATCTTATCAAATCCATGAAACTTCATCAACACACATTTATCAACTACTATAGGTTATATGCTTGTTTGCAATATGATTTCAATCCCATTCAATGTGTATTTGATGTAAACATTTTGACAAACACTTTGAATACTTTTTGCTATAGATGACTGCCAATTATCAGACCTTACGAATTATTGTATCATACTTTCTATCCATCTCTTACTTGAAGAAAGTGTCCATTTTCTTTAACAGGTTTCCTCATCCATTATCAAGGATTATACTTTGAATATGTTGCAAGGAAATAATGTATGAATTTTGTTAGAAACATTTCTAGAATTGTGAAGAAGAGCAAGGTGGTAAATCTGAACTAGTGGGATTCCTTTTGTGAGAGCATGAATATGATAGTGTGTATTTCCTTCATTCTGGATGCATAAAAATTATGCTACAATCATTATAAAGATTAGTTCTCCATTTTGTCAAGTGCACTGAGAGAAATATCTTCTCTCCGTTCAAATTTGGGTGCATATTGTTGTTGTGGGAAGCCAAAGACCTTCATGTTGGTTGGTTCCTTCATCTTGTTGTAATTAGTGTAGTTATTGAAGGATATTTGCTACTGTAATGTTTCGGTTAGGGCTATTCACTCTATTTTAAAGGCTAACTTACCTAGGGTTGATTGCTAAGTGTGGAAGGTTTAGGCCCTATTCCTCTTTTAGTGAAATGCACTTGAAGAATGATGTATTGTTGGCTATTCATTTTATAAATAAGGATTCCTACTTTGGTATACTTCATTTATTGTCTCATTCGTGGTTGCAGTTGCATGTATTAGTTAGTTAATTTTGTGCTTCTTGTGAGAAGCATATTTGGAAGGGCCCTCCTTTAATTTTGAATTAGATCCAAGTGGTTAGTTGGATTGTATTTATAACAGCCTAACTACACCTCTGTTTATACAAGTTTGAACCTTCTTGATTGTATAACTTGATTCCATCACCCATGACATAGGCAGTAGTATTGGAAATCCACCATTCCATTTAATTCTAAAGAATATTATAAGCATATATTCTAGGGATTCCCCTCTTGTCATGGAGGATAGGTACCGTAAAGTGAGAGAAAGATTCATTATGATGACAATGGGAAATCTTCCAAAGTGTCCCCAATATTGCATTTTCTTCAAATACTTGAATATCTTTGAGTGCAAGTCTAGGAGATATTACAAGGGAAAACTTGGAATATGTGCATATTAACCATCTACATCTATTAGATAAAACTTTTGCCAAGTGGTTGAGTCTTACGAAGATGCATAAAGACAGTTACACTGACATTCAAAAGTATTTTCAAATATATGGATAAAAGAAATAAAATCATGTCAAGCTCAAAGTATTTGCAAGGAACTAATAATTGGGAACATAGATCTAGCTAAAAAGGATCGTGAGAAACATATACAATGGGTTAAGCAAGATTGATAAGATCTATATATAACACTCATTTTATTGCATGTAATATTTATGTATTGAAAATATTTTTGTTTAGCTAATAGTGTCATTTGCTTGTGTTCTCTAGATATGAGCATGTAGGTTGTTGACGAGTGATTTTAAGCATGGTTGTCTTTGGAAATAAAAAATGGATTCTAATCATTGTTGTATTTAGGTATTATTGTTTTTCTTAGATTACAAATGATGCAATATTGGTGTTAATATTGATCCTTTACCCAATTATTAAATTTTTATATCTCAATGGAAGAGTGTTTTCCTTACAAGTAGGAGATTGGTGGTTCAATTCCTCTGTGCCCTAATGATATTGCAATATTGGTATTTTTAATAAAATATATTTTATTATGATTTATTATGGTTATATTGGGGGTTCAAACAATTTTTGTATGTTTCTATGAGGGAAGTTCTAAGCCACCTTCATATGTCACTACGAGGAGAGTTTAAAACTGCCCTTGTATGTTACAATGAAGGGGGTTCAAACCCCCCCCTGTAGGTTTATATGAGGGGGTTTCGTAACCTCCCCCAAATGTTTGTAAGTTGGAGTTTTAGCGGGGGCGAGGAATTTAGCAGGGGCTTGAATCACCCCTGCAGGTATCTACGAGGGGGGTTTTGAGCCTCCCCCATAGGTACCTACGAGGGGGGTTTTGAGACGCCCCCATAGGTACCTGCGAGGAGGGTTTATAACCACCCCAAAAGGTTAGTAATAAGGAATTTTAGGGGGCGGGTTGAATCGCCCCTAAAATTAAATTTAGTGTCATTTTTTTATCTCTTCTAGAACGTTCCTTGAAAGTCCAAAATTTTAGCGTCGGTGCGATTGGGGGCGGTTTTGTTAAGACCGCCTCCAGAAGTTTGTAAGATGGAGTTTTAGGGAGGGTTTGGAACTTCCCTTGTATCAAAGTTTGGGGGGTGTTTGTAATCGTCCTTGTAGTTACCTATGAGGGGGTCTTGTAACCGCCCTCGTAGGTATCTACAAGGGGAGTTTGTAGCCTCCCCTAAAGGTTTGTAATAAGGAATTTTAGGGAGGGTTTGCAACCGTCCCCATAGGTTTCTATGACGAGGGCTTATAACCGCCCTTAAAATTCAATTTTTGTGGGACTTTAGAATCGCCCCAAAAGTCACTTTTAGGGACGGTTTTGATCTCTTCCAAAAACACCACTAAAAGGACAAATTTTTAGCATCGGTGCTATTAGGGGAAGTTTTGTAAAGACCGCCCCCAAAAGTGACATTTGGAGGCAGAAGACAAACCCCCCTAAAATTCAAATTTTTTGTAATGATACCTATAAAATCCTCATACCCTATTCCCAGCCCCCAATACCTACAATATATTGAACTTATTTTTCACAAATTAACAGCCCCCCTTTATGAATTAACGTGATAAGATATTGGTCAACAAGATGATTCCCTATGTCTCACGCAAATTTATGATGATGTTCACATCTAGTAGGTTGATGCCATCAAATAAAAGGTGAAAGTAGAGAATGGTATAAATGCTACACAAGAAACTATTTTATCGCTTTGTGACTATATATGTGCCATGTGGCCCTATGTTTTCCATCATTTACCCTCCACACTTGAGGATATTTCAATCGTTGTGCCGCAAGAGAGCCTCCAACTATTTTGCACATCATGGCAGCAACATGAGAATGAGTATGTTGAATTACACCATCAAATCCTCAACATATAGAATTATGAAAACGAACATCAAACTCAGTTGATGGCTCAGGTACTGCAAGTCATCCTCCAAGTTACATATTTCTACTGCCAACTATAGAAAACAACACATCAAAGTCAGGACCTCTTTGCGTCTTTGAATGACTGGGTTGACATCTTAAAAAAGAAGCAACAACCAATGGAAGATTTGTGTGAAAGAAACAAGAAATTAAATAATGAAACAAATCTCATGGTTAACCATTTTGAGAATGCACAAAAGTATAAGGAAGCACGAAAAATTGATAATGAGATGGTTATCCTTCATGAAAAAGTCCTTGTAGGTTCTGTGAGACCTAAATACTATTGCCCAAGGTGCATATACTAACCTTCAACAGCTAGATCAGTTCATTGATGCAGAGACTCAATAGGTGGAACAAAAAAATACTATTGTCCCAAATACCGAGAAAGCCCATAAAATTTAGGTAGTGCTAATATTTTGTTTAGAAAGTGGCAGATGAAGATGGAAGAATTTGAATAACTTATGAAGCAGGAATTTGTAGAAGTATCCATGTTGGATCCTTCATTTCAAGATATTGCAACAAATGATGTGCAAGGATAAGAAAGACAACTAAGTTGAATCGAGGGAGAGTCAACACTTATGGTTGGGGTCTATTGGATCCCTCTTTTTGGAAAGGGCCATATAAAGTGGAAAATAAAAGGATCATGAAAGGAAGTGAATGGTAAAGAAGTGGGAGTTGCAGAAAGTCTCTAACAACCATGATAGTTTTGGGCCCAACCCTGCAAGTATATAAGGAAGAGGAGTACTAGCGAAAAAGAGAAGGAGAGATGAGAGATAAGAGAAAGACCGAAGTATAGAAGAGGATTAGAGGAAATATGATCGAGCTATAGTAGAAGAAATTGTATCTGGATTTGGGGTTTTAGCTTTTTTTTTATAGGATACCACGACAAGTAATTCTATGGTTGTATTAAGGTCACAGAGCCATGAATTGAATGTAATGGATGTTATTAATAATAGGAATGGAGGAATTTTGGGCCCCTCAAATTTCTGTGTATCTATTTCATGTTTATTGAACCGATTATTTATTCTTTATTTACATGTTATGGTTAATGAATCATTGCTATGATAATTAATTAATGAGTGCCTTTGCAGGTTTCATAGCAAACCATCACACATGTATCTTTTAATTTAACACTTCCTATCACACACAGGTCTTGGTTGTGTTTTGAGTGATAACTTCCCCTTTCGAGATTGAAAATGCTAGCATGGTAGACTACAACGATGACTTTTTTTGGCCCGTGTGTAAGAACTTGATCATTTTGCAACAACAATAACAATACACATCGTATCATCTTTACTAAAAAAAATTCACTAGTTCTTTCCTTTTATATGGCACAACGATGCATTTATTTAAACACATTTTACCGATGATTTATTATTAAAAACACATCGATGCACCCATAATATATAATATCCCCGATGCATTCAAATTAACTATCATATATCAATTTTATCCATTGATGTAATGCATTATTGCACTAGGGCATATTATCATTCATATCACACAGAGAAGTAGGGTTAAAATAAACACACCGTAAGTATTTGTGGGATGTGTTTACATAAAGAAGCATCAATGTGATTGTTAATAGAAGTAACATGGCATCTATTTCATAAGTGAACACCAGTGCTCTTATTGGTTTAAAAGCACCAGATATTTTTTTGAGCAAAAAATCAATACAATGAACGATTTACATATCCCCTACACTGTACATTGAGGTCAATTAATTTTATTTATTTTTAATTCCATTAATCGTCACAAAATGAAATTATGAAATTGTGAAATTATGTTTATAATAGTCATTTCTTGCTAGCTCATTCAGTTGTGGGTCTTGTCAGTAGGGAAATATGGGTTCAATTCCTCTTAGGGGTGAGCTAATTGGGAGGAGAAACCCAAAATCCAACTAATTGAGGGTTTTTGTGGCCTAAGTCGAGTGCAATCCATGGGTGATTTTCAAAACTTAGATTCCCTTGTGTCATGGTTTCTTATCCCAAAGGCCACTCCCGCAAGTCAGGGTGATTCTAGCAAACAAAAAAAGAAATTATGTTTTTAGTAATATAAATATTTGAATTTTTAATTATTGCATTTGGATATATTGATTGTACTAATGTCCTATACCATCAATTTACACATATGTTCATTGTAATATTTAATCATCCATATATTTAATCGACAATGTGACATTTTTACAATATTGGACAATGCAATATAATGATAAACTCATTTTATTATATATGGATAAGAAACCCTTCATTATAAAAAATGGGACAACAAGAACGTTATTAGGGTCTTACCCTAACTCGCCTTACTCTAAGAATTAATAATATATACTATAAGGCCATAACTTTGTAATAAGTTCAAATAAGTTAGTGTGTAACAATCTTTTTTTTTTACTAGGGGAATCATCAACTAGGGACTCGGTTGGTACTCATGTGACATGGGGTCCATGGATCCAATCCCGCTACCGCTACACCCCTAGGTGCACCCACATGGACCAAACACATGGGGCACGAGTAAGACGGGTTGATTTGAACACGTGACGTCCATTTACAACATGTCCTTCATATCAAGCAAATAGTCAGTTGAGCTACACCCCTGCGGGCTTAAAATTTAGGAGGACACGGGGGTGGGATTTCATCCAATTATGTGTCCATGGGTCACGAGATCATTTAATACAATCTCTATGGGTGGAACCACATGTTCAACCACTACCTCAAGGTTCCCCCATGGCTCCAGCTTAGGCCTTCATCACGGGGACTTCACTTGTTGACCAATATCCTATCACGTTAGTTCATATTGTGGGTTTTAAAATTATCAAAAATTGAACCAATATATTGCAGGTATTGGGGGTATGAGGGGTTTAAGGTGGGGGTGGGTAGGGTGGTTTATAAGGATTGAGGTATAAAACTGGGTGGGGAGGAGGTTTTAAGTATTGGGAGGGGGTTTCAACAAAAAGAGTTTGGGTCAATATCTCTGGAAATTAAGGGTATTCTTTAATATCCCATGATCGTACGTGCTATGTGACAGGTTCACTAAGTGAAGTCCCCGTGGCCTTCATTGGAATTAAACCTTGCACACTGGTGAAAAACTCCCCTCTCTTCACCAATGGATCCAACCCCTTTAGACAAAAAGTTAGTGTTCAACAAACAATATTAAAGAAGCCATTCTATTAATTAAGATCCAATAGGAAGTTGTATTTTGAACATGTCAAGTATTTAGGGTTTTGGACATTTGAATCCTATTTAAAGAAGCTTTAGGCTAGTGTTTTGTGAAGATTAGTATAATGGATATTTGCTCAATTGAATGGTTGTCCAACCGTAAAAGACATGTGAGCATTGTTCTCATAAAAGGAAAGCTCTTTTTATGCCATATTATGTTATTATTGTCTCATATTTATGGCTTTGTGTTGTTTATTTATATTTTATTGCATACTAATCTTGCTAAATATTATGTGATTCTCAAGTTACAAAGATAAGGAACAACACAAATAATATCAAAATATCAAAGCCATAATCCTGAAACAACACACCTTCGAAAATTGATAGAAATTTTATTTTAGGCTAAAGACAAGACATGTTTCAACGTCTAAACATAACTACAAATCTATCGTTGAAAATTTATGGATCTTAACCTTTAACCGTTAACAAAAATACTAAAAATATTAAAATATGAATTGAATATTTTAAAGAAGATTCAAACAAAAAGCAATTTGGGAAAGAGAAGTTATACTTAATTTATTTCAATAAAGAAAGCAATGACTGATAATGCAACGTCTAAACAAAGTTTGTTGACCAAGAAATGGGCTCGAAATCCTTAATCTCATAGTGCTCAATTTTAAGTCTTCTTGTATATGACGGTATCAAGATCTTTCATAAGTGTACACCAAAAAAACAAGTAACATGGGCCCAAAACCTTGAACAATAAAGTGATATGAATAATAATTGTTCTTTCTCTCCAATAGAATTTTGACACCATAAATCTGCTTTATAACATAAATGAGCATTAACATCATTAATATATTATTATAAACATTCCATTTACATCAACACTAAAAATAATTAAAACACACTCACCCTACATGTCACATTAGTAAATAATTAAGAGACACTCACCCTAAATGTCACATTATAAAATAATTAAGAGACACTCGCTCTAAATGTCACATTACACTATTTGTACTTTGGAGAATCTCAATATTAAAAAAAATAGAATTCAAGTTGCTTATAATTTGAAGGGCAGAGCGATGCTCCATGTTTGTGAAAGCTAATGTTGTTTGGGAGTTATTGGTTTATATTATTGTTTAATCATACTTTTTGTCTCGTTACATGCATTATTTTTTAATTTTTAATATGGCAAGCGTGCAAATCAATTTTAAAACATTTATTGTCTATATCTGCCCACCGCGTCAAAGTCGATTATTGAAACCGCAGCAATGATTTTGGGAACAGGACGCACTTTATAAAAGTCGATTTACTAAAGTTATATCCAAAAGACTCGTATAAACCACACATATGTCTTTATATAATAAAAAATTAGTAATTTATTCCTTATAAGATTATTTTAATTTAATATTTATATTGCTTAACGACTCCAAATTTGTCGATATTAGTGCACGCCCAACACACAACTTGTAAGTTGTTCAAACATTATATAGTGGTTAGCATTGATCAATCATTGTCAATATTTATTATATTATTATTTTCCAATGATTAGGCCTGATATTGTTAAATATATTCGCTTGCTTGTTATTAAGTTGACGCACACCAAGTATAAAACTACAATTGTGCCACAACATATATCTTACTTGTTGTAATGATCCCCCATATGGTTAAAATATATTCGCTTGTTTGCTATTATGTTGACGGTCACCAAGTATAAAACTACAATTATGCCACAACATACATACATGTTGTAATGATATAAACTACCATTCTTAAAAAAAATTATAAAACAATTTTCAAGTTCTAGCAATATAGAAAATAATATGACTTTTTAGGGTATTGTTTTTTAAGATATAGAGTTTACAGTTATGTACTTGTTTTTCAATAAATTAATAGTCATTTTTTTTTATTGATTAATCCAAATTTTATACTCGATAAATATTTTAATGTAAAAAAAAATGTCAAGATTTTATAGAACCTATCAAATCTTAATGAAATTGGATTTTTTTACAAAAATATTATCACATATATGGTCATCATTATAAGAGTTATTATGATTTGTAAAGGTTTTTACACTTTAAGATAAGTATAGATCCTTAAAAATTTTATTGTCATACCCACACCTTTTTTTGTAAAATATGAGGGGGTTACCAGACATAACTCAGGGTAATTAGTCTAGTTTTGTTGTTCCATTTTATACATGTAATGTTTGCTTTTACAATATTGATGTTTAAAATTTTGATACCCTTTTGGCATTCCTAGTATAGTTTTATGAGGTTGTTTCCTACCCTTGTTCACAACTAATAGACTTGTCCCAAGGGCCTATTTCCTTTGTTCATTTGGGGAGGTTGGATGGTGCAAGCTTCAGGAGGATGCATGCAAAGAAACCAATTTCACAATGTTTAAACAACTCTTCAACTTGGTAACCAACATTTCACCTTTCTATCAATGACTGGTATGATGCCCTTAGCTTCTATCGAGCGTTACCAAATAATCCAATTTCAGAATAGAAGAGAATTTAAAAGAGTTATAGGAATTCACCAAGCTTGTAGTGAGGAACAAGAACATGCAGAAGTATTATGTTTTCAAATTTCTTCCCATAATCCTCTAAAACACCTTCTCTCTTTCCCTTGAAACAATGAACAAGGATTGCACAACCTGAACATGGTTAAATGGAACCCTAATCTCTTTCTTTTAGGAATAAAATAGTCACCAATATCAAACAACAACTTTCTATGGCAAAGAATCCATTTAAACAAGAGAAAAAATAAACGCTACCATATTTACGGGCTCTTACTCTTTATTCCAATTCAATGAGCACGCATTATTAGGTGCTTAAACTCATGTGTTCAACCAAGACATAAACCTTGTGATTTCATTCAATGCTTTTAAAGAGACAACCCCTCCCCCCGCCCCGAAGTTCTGCATAGTTGGACAAAACGTCCACAATGTTTTCATCAATTTTAATATGAGATCAAGATTCATAAATTCCCATGGTTCCCATTCACACAAAAGTTTCTATTCCATTCACAAAGATTCAAAATAATTTAAGTAAAATATCTTTGCACGTATAGGTTTTAGAAAAGAGAACTACTATGTGTTTTCTTATCTTTTCATTACTCTTCTCAATTCACTCAAAATCAAAGGTTCACACATTCACATAAGAAGAATACCATGGGCCTGAACAGTTCCCTTCAAAAATATTTACCCCTTCAAAAATATTTACATAGAAGAATAGAAATTCTTCTAAAAAATTAGAACCCCTACTTAGAACCCCTTCTTGGATCTTTGTCCTCAAAAGGTTGAATGAATGGAGTTTTAATGCTCCTACATCATTGGATACTCCATTTACCCACACAACTCCATTAGGGAAAAGTAATAGTATAAGTCCCATTTCATTGTCTTTGGGCCCTACATCATCTCGTCAAGTTTCGGTCATCCCTATTTTGAAAGTATTTATTCTTAAAATTTCCCTAATAATATGAAAGTTTTCTTTAAACTATGGACTCAAAGCTTTATTGTTCCTATTTTTAAAAGAGAACATAAAAACCATGCTTATATTATAGGGCCATGATTCTTACTTTTGAAAGGGGAGATAAAAGAACTCCTTAAATTATAGATTAGTGATGATTATTCTCCTTTTATCCCAATTAAAGGGTAGGATAGATATAAGATGTAGCATTCAACTATAGACCACCTTGTTGTTTTTAGGAGCATTGTGGAGGAGTGGAACAATAATGAAACAAATATTTTTTTTTTCTTTGTTAACTTTATAAACACATTTGACATATTTCCTATAACTAACCTTTGTTTAATAGATTCAAACAACTAAAATTTTCTTTCATGATAATGTTGTATGAGAATTCCATTTCCAAGTATAAGAACACCATGGGATTATCACAATAAATAAATTGTAATATATGGGACAATGAAGGTTGTCCCATGTCCCCTACACTTTTTAGTATATATATTAGCTCATAGTCATCATCGTTATTTAAATTTAATCAAATGATATTTTGTTATGGCAAGGAGTCCAGAGTCTATGGTAATAAAATCCAAAAAGATCATGTATGTTAATTTCATGTATGACAATAACAACTTGAAAAAAGTGAATTCATAATATCTCATAATAACAAAAGGAAAATATCTCATAATCAATCTTCATTACAATAGTAAAAAGAACTATATCATGGAGAAAAGTATAAATGAAGGGTGTAAACATTATTATGGAATTGAAAATAATTCTAAACCAATAGACCTTGGCTTTCTAATAAGAATATATTTTTAAGATTTTGGTGACTCCTATTATCTTATATGTTTGTGAAGTGGTGATTTATACCATCTCTAGCAAATCATGGGGAGAGATAGAGCATATCCAACAAAGTTTTATAGCTTATAGTTTCAATATTAAAGGAAAAACACCCTCTCCTATCCATCATAGAGGTAAGTCTCTTCTACATTGAGAACACCGTCATGGATATAAACCTAATGTATAAAGAACATGGAAGATAGGATGGGGCATAAGATTGGATCAAACTCTAGCTAAAACAACCTGGGCTCAATTGAGGTTGGCATTTAAATATGTTGTAAATTCTTAGAAGACATCTCTACCTAAAATAATAATTTAGTGCTAAAAAATTAGAAGGACAAGTTGTTGTTTGATAAAAACATATAAGATAAGAAAAAATTAAGATATTATAAAGAGATGATCAACTCTAATTGGGAAAATCAAGAATATATTTATGTTACTTATATTTGACACAAAAAAGATTGAATGAAAATCACTTTCTTTTAAATCATGCCCACTTTGATGATCTAAGAATGTTTCTCCTAATAATTTTACCATAGAAATAAGAAAAACAAAAACTAAATGATTGGCAATTATTAATATCTGTAGATTTATAACAAACCAAATGATTTTCAATTATTAATATTTATATATTTATATTTATTTAAAACCCAATGGTTAAAATATTTAAATTTAAATTGTAATATTATTTTTATCAAAAAGTCATATTTATAATGTTTATATTTAAATGTAGACCTATATCTAGAGTAGATTTTACTTTTGTTTGTATTTCTATTTATTTATTTATTATTATTTTAAGATTATTATTATTATTATTATAACTTGATATCAACATTATAAGTAATAACATCTTTATTATACTTAAATACATCTTAATGCATTAAAATGTCAAGTGAGTAAATTTATATTATAGTTTTTAGCTTTCTTTAAAATTTACTTTGGTTGCATTTAATTTTATATGTATATTTTTCTATTTAATTTATTATTTAAAATAATTCTTTTTTCTTCCATCTTTATTTACTTCAATTGATTGTTTTCCTTTCCATATTTTATTTTCTACTTATGAATTTTCCAATATATATTAAATTTACATTTTTAGCATTTTTATTATATATATATTCTTTTTGATTATTTCATTATAATTTATCTTTTATATACTTTATTTATATTTACAATGAAATTACTAATCTTTCTATTTAACCTTTAACAATTTTATTACATACTAACATATTATATATATAGTCTGACATTTTGGTCAATCTTTTTAATTCTGGTTCATTAAATTTGACATAATTTTGAATCCCATTTTCTTTTTTATGATTCCGATTCATTAAATTTGACATTATTTTGAATCCCATTTTCCTTTTTAGGTAACTTTTTAGTACCGTTTTCACACCTCCTATTAATCCGTACTTTATTTCGTTTATTAATCCCTACTTTATTTCGTTCTTTCTTACATTATTTTGAATCCTATTTTCCTTGTAATGGAACTTTAAAAACTTTTTTAGTACAGTTTTTCAACCTCCTATGAATCCCTACTTTATTTCGTTATCTCTTATTGCCTTTTAGTACAGTTTTTGACATGTTATTTATCCTTTGTTTACTCCTCTTTTCTATAAACTTCATATTCAGTTTATACTTTTTCTTAGTTACATTGAACTTACCGTTCTTCCCAATTCTATTGTAGTTCCAGCTATTTATTGTGAAGCAGTTTTTGCAGGTCCTTGCTATCCTGGCATCAAACACATTTGATTGCTGTGACTTTTATTAAGGAGTTAGATAAGCTCAGGCTACATGGAAATCAGATATGGAAATTGTAAAGAATAATAGTCCCGTACACTTTTTCACGATGGGATCCCATGAACATCCCATCGTCCAAAGAAAGCGTTGTTCGTAGGCCCCTTTAACCGACCTTTTCAATCACATAATTTGCCACAGCTTGAGAATCTTTCACGAGATTTGATTACACAGTTGAAAACGATAAATTATCACCTTCATTATGAAATGATTAAGTATAACGTTGCTTTGCATTTTAAATTCGATATATAATATTTCTGCAATAAGTTGATGATATATTTAAGTAATCAGCAGCTACGAACTCTACGTATTGTTGGAATATAGCACATCCATTACAGTGATTAATGAGAAATGAGAGGTCCTCCTAATCCAATTAATCCACCCTTCTCTCTATTCAGATATACGAAGGAGATTAATATGTGAGAAGCAGCGATGAAATGAAGCGAAACGTGGACGTACGCTAACAATCTTCTTTAAAATAAATAAAGAAAATAGAACTCGTAGAAGAACCAGCAAATTATAGCATCAGCATGCACGTATTTTCCATTTCCGTCCACTGTCACTCCGTGCTTCCACTTAGCTGTGATTTCATTGGCTTTTCTGGCGACGTAGCTGGTATCTATTTATTTATATAAATGGCAAGATTAGTATCATTGGGTAGCTATTTATATATTTAAATGGGAAGATTACTATCGCAGATCCCACTTAACCCTTGACCAATTGCTCTAATATTTTATTTCGAAATAAAATACAATTCATGATTGGATTGCAAATAACTGATAATAAAAAATATGAAGAGCGGTGGAAGGAGCAAACGAAATTGCTCGACAGCCAATTCCACTTAAAAGGCATATTTATTGGTGTACTGTCTGGCTGAATCACCCTTCAGTATTGAGAGGAATATTGATGTGAAAGAAAAAAAAGTATCTGAATTAATCCCATTATCGCCAATAACAACGGGCCATGTGGTGTACAAAGGGCAACAGAGTTAATTCAGTCACTTCAGTTTGGTCTTTGTTGGATTGCTGTTTTGGATTTTTCTGGTAAATTATTCGTGTGGGGTATAGACTTACCACCTTTGTAGAATCTTATTATGTGTTAGATGCATGGCAATGTATATGAGAATCAGGTATATATATAAGTGGGTTCACCACCAAGAGATTCACAACTATATCCTTGCTCTGCTACTTCAAGCTTGCTGCTGCTGCTGGTTGAAGCCTAGTAATTAGAGCCCAAGAAAGGCTACAGCTTTCGCTATGGCTTCAAGAAGTAGCTTGTCCAGAGCTTTTGAAAAGTCTAAACCTTACTTAGCCATGATTTCTCTGCAATTTGGCTATGCCGGTATGAATATTATTACCAAAGTTTCTCTCACCAATGGTATGAGTCACTACGTGTTGGTTGTGTATAGACATGCAGTTGCTACGATTGTCATTGCTCCCTTTGCATTTTTTGTGGAGAGGTACTATAAATGCTTGCAGATCATTGCACTTCATTCTATACGATTCAGCATTCATTAACTTTTTTTTTGTTTTTTTGTTTCTTCTATTAATTTCAATGCAAGTTTGACAGAGATTTCATTGGTTTTGTTTGCAGGAAGGAGCGGCCAAAACTCACGTTTTCCATTTTCTGTCAGATTTTCGCACTAGGTTTACTGGGGTACGTAATTCCCATAAGATTGGTTCGTTTAATTTTTCATGGTCGATTTGTTTTGTCGTTATTTTCGTCATCAATTATATTCTGAAATTGCAATGTTGCTGTATATACTCAGGCCAGTGATTGATCAAAATTTTTACTACGCTGGTTTGAAATACACTTCTCCAACGTTTGCTTGCGCAATGAGCAACGTACTACCTGCGATGACTTTTGTCATGGCAGCTTTGTTTAGGTAAACTCTATTTTCTCTACTTCCATGCATCCATCCAAAAATACTTTAGATTTCAATGCTGTTATACACCAAGAAAAACCAGGTAAAAATGAGAAACCAGGTTCTTTTATATGTGGCCTGGCCTGTTAAGGTGCTCTTCAAATCTGGGGTGCTGTTAGATTACTTAAATAAAGTCTAAAACAAAATTGTTGGAGTATAACTGCCGCACCTCTGCATCTTTTAACTTTCTTTTAGTGATAAGGCTTTGTGCTGAGTTTTAAATGTTCATCTACATTTCCAAATTTTAATATAACAACAAACCCAAATTTTAATGTAACTGCAAACCTTACACAAAACAGTTATTTTCATAACTCATAGTATTTATTAAACAAGGTTGCTGGTAATGTTTGATGATTTTTTGATAGATTCCTAGAGGTATAATATTTGTCGTGATATTATATTTGTTTTAATATATATCTGTTGTTATCGTTGATGTAGAATGGAGAAAGTGGATATTAAGAAGCTACGTAGTCAAACAAAGATTGCTGGAACGGTTGTGTGCGTTGGTGGAGCAATGCTGATGACTTTATACAAAGGCCCTATCGTTCCCATCTTTGGGCGTACACATTATAATCATTTTGCATCTCCATCCTCGTCTTCCTCAGTTAATTCTGATAAGGACTGGACAAAGGGCTCCATTTTATTAGTTGCTGCATGTCTTGCCTGGGCTGCTTTTTTCATTCTCCAGGTGATAATTTCAAACTCCTTTCAATAAGTATAGATTCATATCTTTACAAATTTATTAGATAGTGAAAAATGATGAAAAGGAAATAAAGATTAGAGTTTTTGGTGTTTGAATTTTTTCAGATTTTGAATAAAAATATAGTTTTTTTATTATTATATTAGGTTCGGCTTTTATAAGCTGCTTGTATCTATATTAAACAGCTTATCCTGTAAAGTATACCTAAATTCTGTATTAAGAACGAATGGAGTTTTAATGGAATAAAATTGGATTCTGCAGGCTGCAGTTCTGAAGAAGTATTCAGCTCAACTTTCACTCACGACCTTAATCTGTTTTATCGGAGCATTACAATCGATTGCAATCACGTTAGTGGTAGAACGTGATCCTTCAGTATGGGCTTTGGGATGGAATATGAACCTTCTTAGTGCTGTTTACTCTGTAAGTAACTGTATACATTTATAAAAACAAAAATTATGCACAGAATGAATTGTTATGTGATATTAACCAGAACCCAATCATTCTATGCAGGGAGTAGTGGCATCAGGGATTGCATATTATGTACAGGGTCTGTGCATGAAGTTAAAAGGACCAGTATTCGCCACAGCATTCAGCCCACTGATGATGATACTCGTCGCAATCATGGGATCTATTATTCTTTCTGAAAGCATTTATCTTGGCAGGTTAATTTGTTTTCTATATTTCTTAGTTTCATTTTTTTTTTTCACATGTGAATGTGTTATGTGTTGAATTTACTTTCTGTGTTAAGGTTTTCTAAAAGGAAACAATTGAATTTATTTTCTGTGTTAAATGGTTTTTCTAAAAGAAAACAGTAGATCTGCTGAGTTATATACTTCCACCAAATTTACTGAGTTACATACTTCCACCAAAATAAAACATAAGTCTACTGAACGACATACTTCCTAACTGACGGCTACACAATCCCCATCCAAACCAATTCACTGCATTTAAATTTCATAGATGAATTAATATACTTTCTCATAAAAAGCTACCTACTAACTATACTTCATGTATATATACAGTGTGGTGGGAGGAGTTCTGATCGTGGTGGGCCTTTATGCTGTGTTGTGGGGCAAACTTAAGGATCACAAAATCTTGTCACGGAAACAGAAAAGCTTGGAAGTGGTTACGAGTTCCAATGTAAAAGCTGCGAAGGAGATGGCCTCTGATCAATTGGAAGCTGCTCATGCCTCCAACAAAACTATCAAAATTATACCTTGTGCCGATCAGATAGACCAAATTTCTGCTTCCGGGTACCCAGGAATCAACAAACATACCAGCTTACCAACCACCATCAAGATAGCCGAATCTTGTACTATTGATATAGCTAAATTTGACCATGCAAAAGAGACCGAAACCAAGTGACAACCATGGAAACTCCTTTAACGAATAAGTATTGGAGTTCTTAGTTATTTTCTATATGTATGCCTATTGTACTTTTATTGTAATTTAAAGGTTCCATTTTCAAGTATGACAAGCACTGGGCATTTGTCACATTTGTTTTTTTGGGCTTGTCAGTGATAGGCACTTCTTAAATCATAATAGAGAATCTGATACCTCCCTGTACTTTTGCCATTAGTGACATGAAAATAAACATCAAAAGGTTGACAAGATATCTTTCCGAATAGAGAAAACATAAATCTATGTACTTTTGCCATTCGTAAATTCGTGACATGAAAAACGAATGTGTAGAAAAGTTATTCATATTAATTGTTTTATTGAGAGAAGTTATTCAAAGTAGACAATGTGATTGAAATATTTCTCCATAAATATTTGATTTATTTAAAATAATTTACACTTTAAAATTGAAACTTTCCTGTCAAAAAAGAAAATGTCAAAATTATGTAGTTTGAGGCAGTATATTTATAGCTGTTGCAAGCTGTTGGATTTCAAATAGCTTGAGATCTCAAATAATTTGAAATACAATTGCTCAATAGCTTTGCTGTAGATTAGGGAGATGTAGAATAGTTGGTGATGGGTGTTAAAGACACTCTTGGGAGCCACTTCTAAACTGAACCATGTGAAGGGTTGGTGGGGTCTAGATAGGGTGGGATCTCCTGGTGATTTTAACAGCTCAAATACAACTCAAATACCTCTAATGATTTCTTAACCAAAAGAAAACCCTACAAATGAAAAGTACCTTCAACCAACAAAACCAAACAAAAAAAAGCTCAGATGCTACAAATTGGTTTCTTAACAAAAAGACAAACCCTACAAATGAAAAGTACCTTTAGCCAACAAAACCAACCAAAAAAAAATAAGGCTCTGCTATGAGATGCCACATATTGGAAAATGAAATGCCCTTTGTACAAAGCTCAAGATCCAGTTCACTTTGACGTTCTTTGACATTCTTGGTGGGTAGTTACACAAAAGAAGTTGAGTTTTGTTTTATTTTAACATTATTGTTATCCTCAACTGGAAAGCATTTACTTTTAAAACCCTCGATGGGCTGTATTGATTGGGTTTTAATACAGCACTAATATCTTCAACAGTAAAACAATTTACTATCAAAACCCTAGAAGCGCTGTGTTGTTTGGGTTTTAATACAGTAGGCATCTCAGACTTGTAGGTAGCTAGGAACTAGTAATATCCTGTCACCTGAAAATTCACGAATTCTAGAAGCAAAGCAGATGGGTGATAACTTCAACTGATAAGTATGAGGAGAAGTCATTATATTATATGATATGATATGATATGACATGAATGATGGAAGAAATGCGCGTATCCCTTAGTTGCCGCGTGCATGCGTATAAAGGGCGACAGAGAACAGCGTCCGGTCCCACGAAAACTCTGAACATTCGATTCGAATCTGTGTAACTGAAATGCAGGCTTTTACAGGAAATGACATTCTGGACTGCGTAGGTGGATGGAAATCACGGGGAACAATCTATAGTGCGTCATAGTCTCTTCCACTATAAATAAGAATGCGAGGTTGTTTTCGAATTGGATCTTTCAGAATATTGTTGTCTGGTCCATCCTTACACTTTGGTTTACTACTACACGCAGCTATTGTTATAACTTTTCCGTTCGGAAGATGTTCAACCACTGGGCAACGGTTAAAGGTAGAATTTAAAAGTTGCACTTCCATTTCAACAAAATTACAGTTTCATCAGTTTAGAAATAAAACTTATGTAATTTTAAAAATTCAGAGATGTATTTTAGAAATTTGGGTTAAAGCCTAGAATTTAAAATTTACTTTAAGATTATGACAAATTTCAAGTCTTGTAATTGACAAATCTGGGAAATGTTAAGAAAAAACATAAAATAATTTTTTATAACTTTTGGGAAATGTTAAGAAAAACCATAAAATGATTTTTTATAATTTTGTTGATTTGATTTTAATGAAAAGAATACAAATTATAAGTTTCTAAATTATAAGATAATTAAATAAATTAAAAATTTAAATGATATTATAAATAATAAATTAGATTAATGTTTACAATCCCTGGAAATCTATCTATTTATCTATATAAAACAAATTTAAGAATATATAATTATTAGCTTAAATATATTCTATTCAATGTATATTCATAAGTTTATCAAACATATTTTATTAATGTGTTTGTGATATATCATCAGTGTAAGTAACTATGTGTATTTGCTTTTACTAAGAAATAGTAAGGGAGTTCATAATGATCACATAAGTCAAATAAAACTTATGGTATTATATGTCTAAATTCTTAAAATACTTATTTAACTAGATTTTTTTAAAATATTTTTCTAATTAAAACAAATTTAAATTTTACAACATGTCTTATGCATCCCTTTTCTCATAGCATAATTTTATCTATCATTTTATTTCAACCCTTAATATCTTGAACTTTAACAAATTATCCACTTTTTTTACCAGCGTTCTTCACTATGCTTCTTCATTTGTTTTCAAAAATCCAACATTTAATAAAAATCAAGTCTCTCATGAATACCAACAATGAAACCAACTTTTTAAACCTAGCTTTGAAGGGATTCTATACAAATATAATGAATAAATATGACCATATTAATTTCGTTAATGGAACCTTTTTAACTTAACTTTGAAGACGCACGTATTCCCTTCAAACAAAGACGCACTCATTCTTGAGGACGATTTGAAAAGTTTGATAGAAAATATTGGAGTGGTCTAACCAGGAAACGATTTTGACTTTTCGGTTGATTTTTAGTCCAAATCCCCTGCATTTAATTCACAAAATCCTGTAATTTTTGTTGTTTGTTGGGTTATTTTAAGTGCAAAAATGAAATCACTGACATAAAAATTCCAAGCATTTACCCTCTTGTTGCAGCTGCAACCTTTTTCCCCAAAATTTTAAATTTTAGGACCCTCCTTTTGATTTGCTTCTTTTAGATCTAGCCTAGGATTGTTCAGTTTCCCTAAATCTGTTTTGGAAGTTTAGATATTTTTGCTCAAAACTTGATCCTTTTCATTGGAAGATTAGTTGGCTCTCCTTCCGATATCAGAAGCATAATCAACTATCTTTCCGACGTTTTGGAAGTTGAATTGTCTATCTTGTCGGCAATACTTCATACGCCCTAGCCGATACATCGAAAACCGTGGTTTCTTTTTGTTTTATTTTCGAACTTAACGTTTTGACTACCGGTGACTTTTTATCGCTATAGGAATGGTCTACGACAATGAACCAAATTACTAGTCCTTTATGCCGCCGACGTTGTGGGAGGCAGATGATGAATGTTTCGAAAGATAGTTTTTTTTTTATCGATGCCTTAGAAGGGTGTGTGCAAGAAGTTGAGGGTCTCTTTTGGCATGTTAGATGCAATACAAAACTGAAAAAACAGACATCCATCAATTTGCATGGATATTTTGAGACACTTATACAATGAATCTCGCGATCAGTAAAAAACAAGAAATGTAGGAAATTGAATGACCTTTCCAAATATATAATTTTTTTCTATTGAAAATGTTGTTAACTATATAAAGTTAGATTTTTTTTAACAGGAACTTTTTATTTTTGGGACAAATTATAAGGTATATGTTTTTGTGGGTGCAACGTCTGAGTGTCTAAATGATGGAATAAACTTACGAAAACCGGTATACATATAGAAAACATATAAGACTAGTGCACGACTATTTTTCCAATAATAAAAATATTTTTTTTTTTAATTATCTAAGAGATCAAACCTTGAAAATGGTACGTCAATTGTGGGTGCAGCGTTTGAATGCCTTAATGCAATTATTTGGAAGTGGGTTTTTTATTGCATGTAGAGGTTGGTGTTCTTTAGTGCACCATACAATTTTTTTTTTAAATGGTTGAGAAACGAAAGAGATATGGCAAAACACTAACAGTGTGTTTTTTGAGTTGAGAAGTGATGACAGAAGATAAATAAGAAAAAAATAGAAAAAATTATGTATTCTTGTTAAAATTTACATATTTAGAATCTGCAAAAAAAACCATATCTGTTTCTAAAATCTCATAAAAAATGGAGGTGTGCAGCATAATCAGATGAACCACTAAACACGAGCATATTGGAAATTTAGATATAATGCTGAATTGACCATGGTTTATCATACTCCAAGGCATAGGCATGTTGAATCTGAAGCAAAGTACAAAGCAGACACATAGGCATAGGAATTCCATGAAAGCATGGGTGGAGGCTCGGCCTTGTCATTTGGTGGGAACTTTTTTTTAAATTTAACCAATACACAAGCGCGATTTAGTAAAGCAAAAAACGCATGCGCGATTTAGTATAAGACAAACGCGTGCGCATTTTAATAAAATCCAAACGCGTGTGCATTGTAGTTAACATCATTATCATCTACACCATCGTCATTATCATCATCATCATCACCTTCATCATCATCATCATCACCATGATCA
>LPNX010349683.1:276745-279245 GCA_001517045.1 Pseudotsuga menziesii | reverse complement strand
ATACTCATAATTTACACATTCTACATCATTCTTTTTGTTATGCAGGTGCAACATTGAGGATATCTTTCATGGTTGAGGAGCACACAGGATAAGATATCAAGCTTCAATGTCATTTCATGGTGATGATGGATATACACAATTGTACAAGAAAATCAACTTGAGGAACAATTTATGATTTAACTTTCATTTGTTTATTATTCAAGAGAACCAAAGGTAAATTTTCCCATTCATTATTGTTTTGATGGGAAATATGAACAATTGAGAAGGAAGATTGAAGCACCTTGAAGGATCAATAGTTATAAAGCAAGTTAAAGGTTTGAAAGCTTGTAATTGAGGAGCAACAAAAACAAACAGTATTGACATTGATCATTGTGGTGATGGGGAATGTACGTAACCTAGGAAGAAAATCAGCAAGGAAGAAGAGACCTTAAGAAGTCATCGAAGAAGAGAAAGAAAAGAAAAGAATAGACATGATGAATCGGAGGCTTTCTTTGGAAACTAATCCAAATCCAATTATAGAGGATACGGCGGTTCATCCTATTAATCCAGCACAAGAAAAAAGGAAGCATTCACTAGAGGGACCTTCAATTTCCACAATAGTTGTTGAACAAGCACCCCATGGAAGTATTCAAGAAGAAAAATGTAGGTGCTCATTAGGGGATGTTTCAAATCCCACATCAAGTCAAAGTGATAAGTTACCATCTCAAGACGAAGCTCATGAAGAGGCGTTGTACATGGAGCCTACTGTTGAAGAGGCGTTGGACATGGAGCCTACCATTGAAGAAGAAAATATTATCCGGACCATCATCGATGAGGATGTTGGACTTCCACCATCCAACTACCAGGAAGAGAATGAAGGACAATGAGTTGCTACTGAAATGCCAAAGTGTATTGTTGATGCATTAGATGATAGAAATCCAACCCCCTTACCTCCATTAGAAAGCACACGTCGAAGAACTCCGAAGCGTATACAAGTTGATGAAGGACTCCTTAATTCCATTGAAGGTACACTATCTAAACGTAGTATTACTTGTCAAACTCAACAGATACTAAATAATGTTTTGTTTCTAAATGTGATGGAGATAAATGTAGATTATTTTTATCATTGTTAAAATCTAGGGGCATGGATATTGTTAGGAAATCGTTAGGGATAAAGATGATAAATCCTTCTGGACCAAGTTCTCATATAGTTAAAAGCTTAGTAGATGCCTTTGGTAAAATTGGTAAGAACACACGGTCAAAGGACTGTAATGCGGCTCGTCGTGTGTTGTCACAAGCAATTGTAAATAAGAACACCAGGGTCCTTCGTTTTCTCAAGCCTACATCTAAACTAGTTAATTTGAATGTAAAAACCCTCCGTAGGTATTCTATTAGAAGAGAACATCTTGACGCAACCGCCCAAACAGATTTTTGGGCCTTTATTGGTCGGTTGCCACGTTGTGACATGAAGATAGTTGATGCAATAAAGGGACTAGTGCAGAGTTTTTAGCATGATCACACAAGGCCTTCTTCAAAATGGAAGGATGTACTAAAACTGAGAAGGGGTTCAAAGGACCGTGAACCACATATTAAGCATCTTCTTGATATAACACAGACAGAACTATACGAAAAATTTAGGAATGAACATAGACAATTGAATTTGGGGCAAAGATCTTTTGAGAAATGTAAGCCCTGGTATGTTAGAATAAATACTCTTCGTAACACTTGTTGTTGTAGATACCATGTAAAATATGAATATTACTATGAAACATTTTTGTACATTCATCGTGTGTTGCATACTAACCATGTCCACGATTGCTCCTTGACAATAACACCGACCTCATCAAGAGAATTCATTCATAGTATCGTGTGCAATAGGCCTGAGGGGCAAACTTACTATGTAAAATCCTGTTTGGATGGAACTTGCTCCAACTGTGATAGAATGGCATTATTGAGCCAATGTATGCACGAGACTGGAGACAATGAATTTGGGAATATGGTTACAGACATGAAAAGTTTCAAATATATCAGCTATGAAATAGTCCCAGGGAAAGAAAGAAAAAAATACAAATAGTGACATCTTAGGTACATGCATTTATCTATAAATTTATGTTTGAACAGTTGCATTTCATTCCTTACTTACAAAAAAACATGATATTGAGATCATTTTGTGTCAACAGGTACAATTTAGTGTCTTCGTCAAGGAATTTATTGAAAAGACACGTCAATATGTTCAACATGTCCACTTGGCATGATGGCAGGATGAGAAGTTTATAATATGTAGAGATACATTTCCTGATGGTACTATACTTTCAGTTGTTGATTTTGCCGAGAACCACACTCTGCAACCTCAAAATGAGATCCAAAGTCAGTATTATCACTCTTAGCAGGTTTCCTTGATGGTGCATATCACATATAGGAATGGCCCAAATAGCAGTGAAAAGCAAAGAGAAGTTCTAAAGGAATATCACTTCTACATAAGTGATGATAGGTGCCATGACTTCCATTATGTACGTCATTT
>LPNX010349683.1:239367-276465 GCA_001517045.1 Pseudotsuga menziesii | reverse complement strand
AAAGAGACATGTGGAGAGATTTTTTTGGGAGGTGGTAGACATAGATCGTTCACATGCATGGGAATGCAAGACTATTCCTGGGACTTGTGGCTTTCATTCAGTTCGAAGCTCTGATAACCCAGTATTTGAAATTTGGACCAGAAAACTTGCTTGTTTTTGCCCGCATTGTTGTGATGGTGACTGGGATGTGTATGAATCATTGGATTGGGTTGATGGATGGGATCCCATATCACTTCCACTTGATCAGCATGCAATTGTTGAGTTAACTCTATTGGAAGAAGACCAATCATGAATCTATTTCTATAGATTTTGATCATGTATCAGACCTTGTACAACCTGGTATGATGCATTTCCTGAACATTTTTTTGTAAAATTTACGTAGTCTTGAAACTCACATTAATGGCCTTGTATCACACGAAAAATATTTGCTCATATACCTACAATCATACTATGCAGGACACATATACACAGTGGTTGCCTCAAAGGATAATGAATGGGGTGGTGATTACTGGTTGGCACGTTGTATAGAGGGAAAGCAAACCCTCATTATGTCGATGACTGATGATGAAAACAACCACTTCCCCATCGGGTCTATGGTTGTTAAAAGTGAATACCTTACACATGACAACAATGCAAGAAAGAAGGGTGGATATGTTTACAGGGATTAAAAACTAGGTGCAAGTGTGTATCACTTTACCAACTTAATCATTGGTACAAACCTCCAGGTATGAACAATGCCTAGTTGGAATTCATCGAAGGTATGCTACTTCTTACCGAATACAGAGCATGAGAGACTAATGGAGACCATCATTATAAGAGATGATCCAAAGGGCTTGGTTGTATGATAATAGGTGGGATATAGCGTGATGAGGTATGTATCATAATTTTAATTTTCCCATATATGTTTCTTATGAATATGTCAATTTTGTGTTCTTGATATGTGAAATTTTCCATAATGTTGTTTATAAATATGCCAAAAATTCACTTGTATGTCAAGTTAACGAACATGCCAAATTTTACATATGATCAATAAACCATATATATCAATCATATGAACATTTCAAGATCTCATTCACATGATATACATAACATTAGAATACATACATGTACCTCTGTAGGTCATACCTATCAAAGTTCTTTGTAGGCTCTCTTACAGGACTAAAACCCTAATTTTTCAAGTAGGTAATATTGTCAATGTTTTCAGCCGATATATACAACTAGGAAGATGGAAACAAGATGCCACAATGAGAAACTTATGTTTTAAGGCTTGTATATTTTCCTTCTTGACAAATCACCTCTTATACCCGCATGTTCATTCCCAAAGGAGTAGTGCCTAGTAGTGTTGGAATTTCATCTCATTTTTTTTAATTGAGAAGTTTAATTTCTACTTAAAAGATAATAAAAGATAATAAGAGATTTGGGCCAAAGCTAGACAATGCATTTCATTCCAATGAATGCCAAGCTTGGGAAAAACCTATCCCTAACTAGGGTTTATTGTTTAACATGCATGGCCCATGACCATAACCCTACCAAGGAAACCCTAATCCTAACCCTAATCTTATCTTACTGTCACAACTCAATTCATAATCAATTTAATGTCCAACTCAACCTTTTCAAATCTGGTGGACTTATGCTTCAAATTATGTTGATTCATGAAGTTGAATTTATTGTGCATGTAGTGATATCATTGAAACCTTTAAATATAATAGTTTTTTCATGCACAGTTTCCATTCTATGCCCCAGGTAGGGATTCAATAGGTGTCCCTGAAAGCCTGTAGGAGGTGGAATTCAATGTGCCACAGAATCATGACCGTTGCTCGGATTGACAAACCATTGAATCCGTTGGATTTAGGACATCGGGATAGTGCTAGGGTGGCCCTCTAATCTGGTTCCATGGAGAAGATACCATTATTTTGGTCAATTTTGGAAACTAGGGTTTTGCTCAGTAAGTGAATGTGAAATTTTTGCACATGGGGGTCAAATTCACGTATTGCTTGACCGTAAAGATGTGGCTAGCGTTCCCACATAACACATGCCTAAACATACTTGCACGACCTAGCAGAAGCCCTTTTTTATGCACGGTTTCCATTCTATGCCCCAGGTAGGGATTCAACAAGTGTCCCTGAAAGCCTGTAGGAGGTGGGATTCAACGCGCCATAGAATCATGACCGTTGATCGGATCGACGAACCGTCGAATTTGTTGGATTAAAGACATCGAGATAGTGCTAGGGTGGCCCTCTAATTTGGTTCCATGGAGAATATACCATTATTTTGGTCAATTTTGGAAACTAGGGTTTTTCTCAGTAAGTGAATGTGAAATTTTTGCACATGGGGGTCAAATTCGCATATTGATCAACCGTGAAGGTGTGGCAAGCGTTCCCACATAAAAAATTCCTAAACACGCTTGCACCACCCATTGGAAGCCCTTTTTTATGCACAGTTTCCATTCTATGCTCTGGGTAGGGATTCAATAGGTGTCCCTCAAAGCCTATAGTAGGTGGGATTCAACGTGCCATAGAATCATGACCGTTGCTCGGATCGACAAACCGTCCACTCCGTTGGATTCAAGACTTTGGGATAGTTATAGGGTGGCCCTCTAATCTGGTTCCATGGATAAGATACCATTATTTTGGTCAATTTTGGAAACTAGGGTTTTGCTCAGTAAGTGAATGTCCAATTTCTGCACATAGGGGTCAAAATCGCATATTGCTTGACCGTGAAGGTGTGGCTAGCATTCGCACATAATACATGCCTAAACAAGCTTGCACAAACCACCAGAATCCCTTTTTGATGCATGATTTCCATTCTATGCCCCGGGTAGGGATTCAATAGGTGTCCCTGAAAGTCTGCAGGAGGTGGGATTCAACGTGCCATAGAAATCATGATCGTTACTCAGATCGACAAACCGTCGGATTCGTTGGATTTAGGACATTGAGATAGTGCTAGGGTGGTCCTCTAATATGGTTCCATGGACAAGGGACCATTTTTTTGGTCAATTTTGGAAACTAGGGTTTTGCTCAGTAAGTGAATGTCCAATTTCTGCACATAGGGGTCAAAATCGCATATTGCTTGACCGTGAAGGTGTGGCTAGCATTCGCACATAATACATGCCTAAACAAGCTTGCACAAACCACCAGAATCCCTTTTTGATGCATGATTTCCATTCTATGCCCCGGGTAGGGATTCAATAGGTGTCCCTGAAAGTCTGCAGGAGGTGGGATTCAACGTGCCATAGAAATCATGATCGTTACTCAGATCGACAAACCGTCGGATTCGTTGGATTTAGGACATTGAGATAGTGCTAGGGTGGTCCTCTAATATGGTTCCATGGACAAGGGACCATTTTTTTGGTCAATTTTGGAAACTAGGGTTTTGCTCAGTAAGTGAATGTCCAATTTCTGCACATAGGGGTCAAAATCGCATATTGCTTGACCGTGAAGGTGTGGCTAGCATTCGCACATAATACATGCCTAAACAAGCTTGCACAAACCACCAGAATCCCTTTTTGATGCATGATTTCCATTCTATGCCCCGGGTAGGGATTCAATAGGTGTCCCTGAAAGTCTGCAGGAGGTGGGATTCAACGTGCCATAGAAATCATGATCGTTACTCAGATCGACAAACCGTCGGATTCGTTGGATTTAGGACATTGAGATAGTGCTAGGGTGGTCCTCTAATATGGTTCCATGGACAAGGGACCATTTTTTTGGTCAATTTTGGAAACTAGGGTTTTGCTCAGTAAGTGAATGTCCAATTTCTGCACATAGGGGTCAAAATCGCATATTGCTTGACCGTGAAGGTGTGGCTAGCATTCGCACATAATACATGCCTAAACAAGCTTGCACAAACCACCAGAATCCCTTTTTGATGCATGATTTCCATTCTATGCCCCGGGTAGGGATTCAATAGGTGTCCCTGAAAGTCTGCAGGAGGTGGGATTCAACGTGCCATAGAAATCATGATCGTTACTCAGATCGACAAACCGTCGGATTCGTTGGATTTAGGACATTGAGATAGTGCTAGGGTGGTCCTCTAATATGGTTCCATGGACAAGGGACCATTTTTTTGGTCAATTTTGGAAACTAGGGTTTTGCTCAGTAAGTGAATGTCCAATTTCTGCACATAGGGGTCAAAATCGCATATTGCTTGACCGTGAAGGTGTGGCTAGCATTCGCACATAATACATGCCTAAACAAGCTTGCACAAACCACCAGAATCCCTTTTTGATGCATGATTTCCATTCTATGCCCCGGGTAGGGATTCAATAGGTGTCCCTGAAAGTCTGCAGGAGGTGGGATTCAACGTGCCATAGAAATCATGATCGTTACTCAGATCGACAAACCGTCGGATTCGTTGGATTTAGGACATTGAGATAGTGCTAGGGTGGTCCTCTAATATGGTTCCATGGACAAGGGACCATTTTTTTGGTCAATTTTGGAAACTAGGGTTTTGCTCAGTAAGTGAATGTCCAATTTCTGCACATAGGGGTCAAAATCGCATATTGCTTGACCGTGAAGGTGTGGCTAGCATTCGCACATAATACATGCCTAAACAAGCTTGCACAAACCACCAGAATCCCTTTTTGATGCATGATTTCCATTCTATGCCCCGGGTAGGGATTCAATAGGTGTCCCTGAAAGTCTGCAGGAGGTGGGATTCAACGTGCCATAGAAATCATGATCGTTACTCAGATCGACAAACCGTCGGATTCGTTGGATTTAGGACATTGAGATAGTGCTAGGGTGGTCCTCTAATATGGTTCCATGGACAAGGGACCATTTTTTTGGTCAATTTTGGAAACTAGGGTTTTGCTCAGTAAGTGAATGTCCAATTTCTGCACATAGGGGTCAAAATCGCATATTGCTTGACCGTGAAGGTGTGGCTAGCATTCGCACATAATACATGCCTAAACAAGCTTGCACAAACCACCAGAATCCCTTTTTGATGCATGATTTCCATTCTATGCCCCGGGTAGGGATTCAATAGGTGTCCCTGAAAGTCTGCAGGAGGTGGGATTCAACGTGCCATAGAAATCATGATCGTTACTCAGATCGACAAACCGTCGGATTCGTTGGATTTAGGACATTGAGATAGTGCTAGGGTGGTCCTCTAATATGGTTCCATGGACAAGGGACCATTTTTTTGGTCAATTTTGGAAACTAGGGTTTTGCTCAGTAAGTGAATGTCCAATTTCTGCACATATGGGTCGGCTTTGAAAATTCCTTGACCGTGAATGTGTGGCTAGCATTCCCACATGGAACCTACCTAAACATGCTTGCACAACCCACTGCAATCTCTTTTTGATGCACGGTTTCCACTCTATGCCTCGGTTAGGGATTCAACGGGTGTCCCTAAAAGCCTGTAGGAGGCGGGATTCAATGTTTCATAGATTGGTGACCGTTGCTCGGATCGATGAACCGTCGGCTCCGTTGGATTCAATACATCGCGATAGTGCTAGAGTGGCCCTTTACTCTGGGTCCATGGACAAGGGATCATTTTTTTTGTCAATTTTGGAAACTAGGGTTTTGCTCAGTAAGTGAATGTGAAATTTTTGAACATAAAGGTCAGCTTGAAGGTGATTGTAGATCTTCCCCTCATACAAGAGATGTGAGCATTTGTACGATGAAATGCAGGAGGAGACAATGCCATTACGTCAGTAACCATGTAATGGAACATGTTTATGTTTAGAAACAAATGGCCATTATATTACGCCATTATTACAAAATATATATATCTTCACGCTACGAATGCTTTGAATAATACTCCATAAACATGAATTTGTAAAACAAGATTTAGAATAGTACTTCTCTAATCAATTTAAACTATAATAAAATCACACATAACTTTCATCTCTTTCAAAGTTATTACTCGAGGACATTCATCAAATGCCATGTACATTAACAAAATGATAAAATAATGTGCAGGACATACATAATGTGCAGGATATAGTCATAACCACTATTTTGAATCAACCTTATAATACTCAGATACTTTTAGGTTTGATGTGTATCCCATCGATTCGTTAGATGAAAGACATCATGCCAAACAATAATTTTATGTATGTAGACCACACTGGTGCATCACTTAAGTGTGTCAACTTCATGCATCCTTTAAACATTTGTTAGGTTGTTATGTGGGTAAGGTGCTTTTGTATTCCACCAAGTTGGATCAGTTGCTTAGCTGTGCTAGGTGCTTAAATGTGTATTATACCTATGTTCCATCTTTTTGAATACATTTTGAAATTGTTAATATAACATTGTATATGTATTTGGATCGTGGTAAAAAACAATTAAAATGTACATTTTTGTCATTACGTAATATTGTAATTGTGCATTGTTCTCAAATTTATAACTGATATCTCCATACAACAGTAAAATCTATAAAAAATTGGGAACATTACATATAGAAACATTCTTCACCACACATGTATAATCACACTTAAAAGACTGAACCATGAATATCTCAAGAGCCTTAATATGAAATATTTCTTATATCATGAAAGTTATAATACAAAAATAGAAGGCCTATCTATGGCTTATCAATGTACATGTATCAAAAACATATTTGATGTACATGTGCAAACAAAAGTACATCTGTCCTGGACCACGCCCCTATACTCTACCTCCGGATTGTACATAAAAATACATATTTGTCCTGGACTAACACATCAAAAATCTAACTTTCTGTTGTTTTTTCTGGACCCTGATGCTTTTCGGCTTTGTCTATGACCACTCTGCATCTCTGGCGACTGCAAATCAATGACAATATTTCTTGATCAGGTAACTGAACTAGTACTGTCCATCAATAATAAAGTTTGAAAATTTAAAATATGACTCAATTGTAAATAAAACAAAGACTCACTGCATCCGTCAGGGGTATATGTGCCTCTGGTGTCGAGGGCATAGGTGCCTCTATTGTCCTTCGCCTTGTAGAGAGTCTCTCTGCCATGCTTCTCTGCAAATAAAAAAAAATGTCAATTATCTCAAGAATTATCAACATATACATGAATGAGAAAGTACTAATCAATTATTTAAAAAATGAACATCTCACCGAAAAAACCATTTATAGGGGATTATGCTGGGACTCTTCAGTAGTAAGAGGAGCCGTAGGTTGAACATCAACCTTAGTTGCATGCACTAATGGACCAGGGTGTGGCTACATTAACCAAATGATTAAATAGTTAGACATCGTGCATGTCCATAAACAATACAAATGAAATGTACAATTACAAATATTCAAGTATATGTACCTCAATGTGACTTATCCCTATTGTAGATGCGGCATTGACAGTGGCATCAACAATCCCACTAAGGTCTGGCATGGATGACTCTACATCCTGATGCTATAAACATGTGAAAATAACATTAAGAAAAACCACTTGTGAAGTGAATTCATAGCTAACCAACAACTGCCATTGGAAGTGTGTACATTACCGTGAGATGAGTAGGTTGATCCTCATGCACACCCACTCCATTTAAGGAAGAGGGCCCTCATCTGGTGTAAACAACCCCCTTATCTATGTTTGGACTACGGGGAGATCCAAACCAAAGAGGCGGTGCAGGGATCTGTGATGATGTCTGCATTCATAAAGTGTTACCATAGTTAGACATGGATTTGAATGGACGGAATAATATGTACTGAAAAAATAACATGTTGTAATATACTTACCCCTTCCTGGGACATATCTCCACGATGGGAGTGACCGCTTCCATCAATTTCTTGCCCCTCTTCAGATGCTAATAGCATCTGCAAGTTTAAAAATTATATTTTCATTAGTGATATATAAAGGAGTGTACAGTAAGAAATTTAAATAATTTGAACAAGATTCAATCATAACCCATGTACTTACATTCTTCAAGTAATCGTAAATTCCACCTTGGACTATGTCGTTGATATCAATGTCTCCAGCATCACGTTCTAAGTGGGGTTCCTGCAACTTCAAAAATTGTAAATAATAGACAATTTAATAAATTAATCAAGACTAACACATGCATTAACAAAATTATATGTAATAACAAAATGACAAGTGTTTAAATATTACCTCAATGGTGGTTCTTTGGGCCTCGGGTACAACCATACCGGGTGCAGTACCACCCCCATGAGAGGCTTCAATCTCCTGCAAGAGTAAATATTGCATATATATTATGAATCTTTTAATATGTTACATATAGTATGGAACAATTAAAAATTGAACAATAACAGAGTTTTAAAACAATGTCCTTACTTGACCACCAGTCATCGTAGTGGTACAATGTCTTGGTCCAGGACCATAATAGGGTCCCCCACATGATGTGTAGACATGTGGCTCGCTTTGAGGCACATGGGATGTTGGTCTATCCCCACCAATAGATGTCCCTCCACCACAAGAAGCCGGTGGTTGTACACCAGCAGAGGAAGAGGGCGCTCTCTGGTCAATAGTGGTCGTGTGTCGAGAGACCATATCAGCTAGAGTAAAAAATGCCTCCTGTGTCTGGGCAACCATGTCATGTGCAGGAGGGATGTCTACCCTCGGTAGTTGGACACATGGTGCAGGTATCTCTAGATTGGCATCTCTATACCTAGCATGGGGTCGGTGTTGGGGCATCCCCCTACCAACTCCCTGGAAGCCCAACATGTCAAAATAGTTGACATGTTTCCCCATCATAAACTCTACATACAATTTTCGGAGGAAGTACATCTGTACTTCCCTATTGTTGTGAGGGGGAATGTCAAAAACCATGTACCACCTATCCATCCAATTGTCTTTGATGGGTGGAAAAGTGCACCACTCAATAGAAATATCTGGCCTGCTGATCTTCGGAATGTCATCCATCCTAGGCAGTCTAAACAATGAATATATGGCTTGTTTTGTTATTTTTCAGCTTTTTTACCTCATTGTAACTTAACCCATCAGCATATTGTTGTCTTTTCCTCTCCCTGTAAGATGCGATGCTATATAAAGCATCATTCGATCTTGCGATCGTATCAACAATAGACAACAATGAATCTGACAAGAAGCAGCGGAGCTCATCTCCACCCCTCCAAGCCGAACCAATCTCTCTCAAATGGACAATAAACCTCAGTATCTCCGCATTGTTATGATCCATAGTAGCCACTGCAATCATAAATACAAATAAAATATCATTAGAAATATAAACACATGATATAATGACATATCTAAGAACTAAAAACTGTATAACTAATGACATATAAACTAAATCTATCATGTAAATTTAAAAATTGATCTTGAATTTTACAGTAAAGAATAAACATTTAACATTTTTTCATTTCATATTTATGTCCTAAATTCAAGTATTAATTCCAATTTTTAAGTACATGCATGTGTACATAAAGTGTCTTGAGTGCATATGTTGATTGTGAAGCTCCTCTAGCTTATTTTAAGGCTTGGATTATGAAGTTTCGTCGAAATTGTGAGGTGTTGATTACTGCCTTTGTAGGACCAGCTCCCAGATTGCGGGTAGAGGCAACAACTAGACCCTAGAATAGGTGGCATAATGTGCTGTTGATGAATAAAATCCTAGTATAGGCAACGATTTTGTTAGATATGTAATTATTTGTTGTAGTGTGATTTTTTTTGGACTCCAAAGGGTATTTAGCAGAACTTAATGGATTTTACGGTTGCAAGGTTTCCACTGGATTAAATATCATGTATGATCTAGTATGTGATTGGCATGTTTAATCAAATACATCAAGCTACCTATGTATCTTCACGTTCATAGAGTCTATTGTTGAACTTTGTTGTCTTGACCTCAACCAAAAAGTACCATTTGTTCAAGACAAAACATTTGTTAAAAGCATGGGAAGCTTATATACCTTATTTTGACACTTGGATTGTGAAGTTTCATCAAAACTATAAGGTGTTTATTGATGTTCTTGGAAGAGCAAATTCGAGAAGTTTCATCAAAATTATAAGGTGTTTATTGATGTTCTTGGAAGATCAACTTCAATATTTCGGATAGAGGTAAGGGATTTACCATGTTTGTTTATGTATTTTAGGGGAATATATGAATTCTACTTGATTTTTTTTTAGTTGTATATGCAAGCTTACAACATAATTGACAAACTTTGCGTATTTGTTAAT
Organism: Pseudotsuga menziesii; assembly: GCA_001517045.1. Lineage (NCBI taxonomy): Eukaryota > Viridiplantae > Streptophyta > Pinopsida > Pinales > Pinaceae > Pseudotsuga > Pseudotsuga menziesii. Next base: position 266,384 of record LPNX010349683.1, on the reverse strand, counting down.
TTTGGGTTGGATTCACAATAGTGAAGTTCGTTTGTTTTTTATGAGTTAATTGGGGTTTTGGTTTACATTGGGCATGTAAATTACTTATGCAAACTTGCAATGTGCTTGACAAACTTTGCATATTTGTGGATTTTGGTATGGATTCACAAGGATCCTTGTGAATATGCATATGGAAATAGTGAAATTCATTTGTTTTTTTGAGTTAATTGGGGTATTGGTTTCCATTGGGCATGGGAATTTTGTTAAATAATCAAAATTATTTAATTTTTATCATTAAATTGGGGAATTGGTTTCAATTGGCAAATTACATTAGGGTTCTTGTTTCCATTGGGTTTTTGTTTCAATTGGCCATAATTTAATTTAATATGGTTTAATTTTTCAATCCAGGGAAAATAAATTGATGAAGAAAGAGAAAAAAAGCATGAAAGGAAATGAGGAAAATACCTCACAAAGGGGAGGTTTATCCAAAGGTGGAGATGGAGTGCTTTGGCACACACAAAAACGCGTTTGCCTAGTCAAGATTTGCTCTTCCTTGGTCCAATAGCTGCACAGTGAGGAGAAAAAGACGGCCTTAGCCTATTTAAAAAAAAACAGGATTTCCAAATTGGTCCTCCGTTTTAGTGAACTAAATCGTGCACGCGATTTTGTTCACTAAAACGGAGGCGTGATTTGTCTTACTATCCTAGTTGGAATGCCTATTGGCATCCTTGGGACTAGGCTTGGCAGGTTTGGGATTGCTTGGGATGATTTCTTTTTTTTTGGATTAAGAGTGATTGACTTCACTCCACCATTGCATCTAAAAGGTCCCTCAACTTCTTGCATACACCCAGAACTTAGATGTTCTGAGTTTCGATACCTTTTTAAAAGAGTGGAGTCACAATAATACATTTTACGCCACCGACACTACGGAGAATGTTTGGGTTTGAAGTTCCGAGAGTTAGTGTTTCCTCACCGATGCCTTAGAGGTTAGGTGTTTCGATCTCCGATACGTGTTAGAATGAATAAAGTCACGATGATAGTGCTTGGCGCTGCCGACACTGCGGAAGATGTTTAGTATTGAGGTTCCACACTTAGTGCTGAATGGTGTCGATGCCGACAGACTTAAAAGTTATCACGGGTTCATAGTTGTTTTCGCGTCCACCTTTGTGGCTGCCATCCGAACTATCTTTCCGATGGTTAGAAGTTTTGATCGTCGATAAGTTTAACTGTCGATAGGGTTTATCTCATCGACATTTTCTGCAGAAGGTTCTATATATATGAGGGAAGCATTATTTTATTATTTATCCATATTGTAACTTGTCATTTTCTCCAGTATTTTTCGTTCACACTAATTCACGTGCCCAGCTGTCCAAACTCGATTCGCTAGAGTTGCCACCGTGAATATTTTGGTCATCCCATCGACTACACTGCTATTTGTGAGGTAGGTGAACCATGGCCTTGTTATTTTGGTTTTTTATTGGTCGATTTGGAACTAGTGGTTTTCTTGCCCTAGTTAGGTTTTCTGTGAGTTAGGTTTGTCCTCAAGTAAGAGATCTTTGTCTTTACGATATGCATGATGATTTATTTGAGGGTGAAGAGTTAGTTGTTTATAGTTTTCTTTAGCGGGAGGTTTTTGAGGTTGCGTGATTGTTGGGCCATTATGGATGCTTTTGCGCGAGTGTGAAATATTAGGGCACGGTGCAGACAAGCGTTTCCCTGTCTCCACCACCTGTTCTTTTGGTTGTCCATAGCCGTCCAGGGGGTGTTAAACTCTTGCTTGCACTTACCTTTTCCTTGGGACTGTGGAGGTTTTCCATTTTTGGTTGGGTTAGGGTTTTTTTGACAGGAAGAGCATTGTATAGGGTCTAATGCTTTGAAGTTTGTTATTGAAGACTAGCAGTAGGAATAGTGTGATTCATACTTTTATGTGATATCGGATTAGTTTGAATGCGGCATGGGTTAAGATAGAGAATTATTTTTCTCTTGGGGTTGGGAATTTTTACAGACAGTGGACTTAGGCAGTTTTAAGACACAAACTGCAGGATTTTTCTTTTTCCTTGTCAATTTTTTCATGCATTGAATACTGTGTGTAGTTTATTTTTCAGAATGCATATGGAGAAGGTAAACAAATTGATATAGTTTTTGTTTATTGTTAAAACACTTGGTAAAAGGTCAATGGGTCTAAGAACATGCTGTGTTTGTGACAGGGTGATTATTGTAAAAAAAAATATGTCGAAGAGACAAAAGAAAAAAGGTTTGTGTGGTTGAAGGAGAACCTGAGGTTGATATCAACACCAAGGTTCAGTATATGTATGAAGATACCAAAGCTTCCACCGGGGTCGAACCAGACTACAAATGGGGAGAGATATACATGATGATTGCCAATCAGAATGTACCTAATGTGGGTTTTGAGGAGTTAACCATTTATGCAAACATTGAGAAATCAACTCTCATGAAAGTAGCCACAAGACCTGACTTGTTCCCTTGTTCAGAGGTGATAGGCTGGATTCTGCCTAAGGCATATGTAACTACAATGATTCTTGAAAATACTGCTAAGCAGGGCTACGTTGCATATAGCCCTGCATATGTCTCTATGGCATATCATCTGCCTTCCGCCCAGATTTACTTAACAGAAAGCTTGTTGAAAGAAACAGATATGGATCTAGTAGAAACAGTGAAAAGAATGATGATATCGGGGAAAAACTTCTGGACTAGACCTTCCAGAGAGTATGATACCTCTACTCTCCGTACTCCCTATTGATTCATTGCACTGATGCTAAATAGGATTTTTGGTAGAGCTCATAGGAAGAGATTGAAGATAGGATGGATACCAATTATCTTCTATGTGGCTACTCAAGGAACCATTTTTAATTGGTCAAACATAGTGTTAAATAGCCTCTCAGCATGCATATCCGCGGCCTTGGGAAGGGTATCATAAAAGAAATCAGAGTTCTATATGAGCTCTATCCTGATTGACTGTATACTGTGTACTCAATCTTTTCCAGCTTTGAGATGTAATTGGGAGAGGGACAGGACCCCAGTGTACACAACATATAGATTGTTATGGGCCCATAAATATTATAGCTATTACAAGGAAATATGCGAACACTTCATCATGCCCTTGTATACCCTAATTTTCTTGACTGAATGCAACTACATGTATGAAGAAGCATTCAAAGTCATCGAGGAGTATGGACATTATTATTTGACAGAGGAAGGGTTGTATATAAGAATGTATGGTGGTTCCAGAGCCCCTTCCCTACTCCCTAAGTATGCCACTGACTATGTACTACACAAAGAGGCAGTTAGGCAGGTGTATATCGATGGTGTGGGAAATTTCCTTTTTGAACATAAAAAGGAAGCATATCCCACAGTGCCTTTCTTGCTTGGCAGCTACAAGTTTTCGAGAGTAAAACAAGCTGCATAATTTTTTCAAGACCTGGAGCATTTCCATTTTGGAAAAATGAATTTTCATAGGAATGACTCCCGAAATAAAGTAGCAGATTACTGCAGGGAAGTGATAATTACTTTTGAATTTTCTGATTTTTGGGATAAGGATGATGCAATATTCAGAAGTGCAAAGAACATAGCTGCCCTTAAAAAGAGGTTTAAACAGAAAATAACTACTATGGGTGGGAAGGGCAAAAATTCAGAGAAGACTAAGACATTAGAAGAGGAAGAGGCCAAAAATGAGAGAAGAAGATGCTAGAAGGCTAGCATAGGAAGCAGAGAGCTGGCTAAAGAATGAAGAAGAAGAAAGAAAGCGAGCTGCAGAGGAAGCAACAAGGAAGGAAGAGGAGAAGAGAAAGAGAAACGAAGAAGCAGAAGTCAAGAAAAAGCAGGAAGAAAGTGAAAGTTTGAGATTAATAGGATCTCAAAAGGACCAACAGACTACTGAGTAGGTAGATACACAGGGAGGACAAGATCACATAGATCAAGGACACGGACAATCTAATCTTGATCTCCTGGAGCCAGCTGCATTTTCTGGAAGTACACTAGGACAAGATTTATTTTTTGGAATAAATTTGATCCCTTTCATGCCTATAGAAGGGGAGGAGGTTCCTAACTTCAGTACTATTTTCTATGATAAGGAGAAGAAAAGGATTGTAAAAAGAACTGAGAAAAAGGTTGAAACTAGAGGACAGTTGGGGAACATGATAATAGATAAAACCTTGGTGGATGGAACAAATACAGACCCAAGATTGATAGCAAGAGCTGGGGTGGCATTAACCCAAGCAACTAAAGATAACATAGACAGACTTACGATGGACCTCGAGCAGTCAAGAAAGAATGCAACACAATTAAAAGAAACGTTGAAGAAGGAGATGGATAAGGGTCAGAAGCTAAAAAGAAAATATGAAGACATGATGAATGAAGTAAAGACTTCAATAACAAAATTCTAGACTCTGCAAGCAAATAAGGAGGCTTTAGAGGTTTCTGCAGAGAAAACCGAAAATAATGCTCATGATAGCTTAGCTGAATTACAAAAGCTACAGCTAGAGCATCAAATGTTGAAAACTGAGATAGATGATCTTCAGGTATTCTATGAAAATCTAAGTGCAGAGAAGGATCGGTTACAAAGCAAAGTTGCTGAGTTAGAAACAGAGAAGGCTACCATATAGGAAAGAGAGAAGCAATATCAAATGCAGGTGGCAACCTTAGAAGAACGAAATACTTCATTGAGAGCATCACTGAAAGATGCTATGGAACAGAAGACAGACTTCCAGCCTTTGAAAGGACATGTTCTATCTCAAAGAAGGAAGATCCACCAATTACAAATATGCATTGAAGAAGAAAGGTGTAAAATTTTACAAATAGACACCAGATTAGAAGAAATTTTGGACACTACTTCATATTTTTTGGATAGATCTCAAGATATTTTGGAGATTTTAATGGGAAGAATGGTATGGACAGAAACAAATCAGGAATCTCTTGTGGAGTTATTGGTTAAGGATCAACAAATTTTAAAATAGGAGTATGATTTATTGGAATTTGCAATTAATGTGGCAAAAGAATTCAAGAAAACTGTGAAGAAAACAAAGGGAGCATGTGTTGAATATTGCAGGAGAGTGCTTGCTATGTACAATAGATGCCATATTTCTGCAGAGAAAAGATTGGACGTGATACCAGAACTTGAATTGTTTATAGAACATCTCTAGAACAGATATCAGGAAGATGAGCAAGAGATCCAACAAGTCAAGGACCTAGATGAACGGATTTTAAAGAATGCAATGGCATATGCAGCTGTAAGTATAGATCTACTAGAAGATTAGCTGCGCCTGAGTCCTGCAAGGATAGAAGGGGTAAAGAACCAGGCTGCTAAATATGAGATTAATATTTGATTTCTTGAGCCTTCTAGATTTGAAGACATAGCAGTAGAGGCCCATGCATGGAAGAAGTTCATCAATGACCAAGCTGGCCCCTCTTCATAAAGTGTTCTAAATTTTTTTGATTTAAAATGTAATATATTGTATTAATTATGTGCACATGATACGAGACAAAATTTTGGAAATGAAAGGTTGGGAGCTCAAAAGTCATTGAGGGACAGCCCAAGGGTTTTTTTTTGTATAAATATAGTAGAGTCTAGATGTAGAGGGGACTTCTTTCCAAGCGATTTTTGAGAGTGTATTGTAAGAAGAACTATTTCCTTTTACAATAAAGAGTTACATGTTTCTGCTGGAGAAAGTTTTGTGGAATGTTTCAAATGTTTTGCTATGGACTAGTTGAATGTGAACTATTTCGTTTTCAGCTTATTTCCATTAACTGTGAGATCGTTCTAACTCATTGAATTTCTTTTCATGTTATGATGTACTCTGGTTTATTCTATGAAATTTCCATTTTGAGTAATGAAGATTGTAATTAACAATAAGCTATCTTGTTGTTTATATTTCTATTGATGTTCATGTGTTTTGAAACATTTAACAGCTATCTGTGATCTTTCTTAATGCGTGCACTGAAATACGTTACTCACCATTAATGATAGTTTTGCTCCCTAGGGATAGGTTAATAAGTATTAGTTAGTTTCTTGTTGTTTGTGGTTTAAATGCGAGAGAGGTAAGACAAGAAGTAAGAACTTGCGCATCACATTGTGACCCTCCTCGTTATCTCTATCGTCTGCATTTTTTAGTTAGGCACTTGCACATCATACCTTCAATATAAAAACTAAAAATATACACGGTGGACCGACCCGTAACCGGTAAAACATTTTAATTTGTTACTTGACCTACAGTAGCCGGACCGTAAACTGAACGGATTTCCCATACCAAATAGTAACGGACTGGTTGGGAACGTTTATTAAGCAAAATCCCTAACTGTTATTACCTGCAATTTTCCAGGCATCAACACCTCTATAAAATATAGCAATATTTTTACATGTTTTAAAAATTCCATAAAAAATTATAATAAAAAAAAATAAAAACCATTGGAAAAGAAAGAAAAAACAGTCCCTTGGTTATAAAATTTGCAACTTTTTAAAACTATTTGTTTCGCATGCCTAAAATGATAGAGCATCCATTAATGAATGTCTCAGATTTTTCACTATATGGTTTTGTACGCTGAGTCTATAAAAAGGGCCCGCTAATCTAAATTTGCAAATGATTCTAGTTGTTGGATGGCTAAATAGATAGATTGTACCATACGCCAAATTTTTTTTAATGCGTTTCTGGGACCTATGTAACCTCATGGAGTGCATCCAGCTAATCATCCATATATTTTATTTCTTGAATATTAGGCCCTTACTCCAAGGTGTGTAATAGTCTTAGCCTTGTGCCATTACGTCACTCTTTCTTGGGTAGTTATGAAACCAAACCAACTTTAGTTTTCATTTAGGTTGGTCTTAAAAATAAATTCAAATTAGATTTAATAATAGTTGGCTGTACTTTTTTATTAATATTTTAGATCTAATTTTTCAATTACATATATTAGGTAAGGAAATGGTATAATTTGAATATAATGATGTATTTTAAGGTGTTTGAACTTAATTAAAAACACAAATTTAAATACTTCTAAATTTAGATTTTATTTAATTTAAAAAATATTCTAAATCTTAACTAAAACTCGCCATAACATCTAAAATTGAGACAATTAAGAAATTTATTTCCAAACCATATGATCAAAGAGTGAGAGTTCCTAGACTAACAGTTAGTTTGAAGCAGCCAAGCATGGGCGATTTCGTTTTTAATTTTACTTTGATAGCACTAGAAGAACCAGCTCCTAATATAGTTCGCTCCCCCAAGACAGATAAAATCAAGATTCACCTGATTGTATTTGTCAAATTTCAATGAAAAATCGAAAAACGGCCTTGGAAAAGATCAGAAACTAAAAAACTGTTTTAGTGGTTGAGAAACGAAAATCGTTTCGTAACAGACAGTTTTACTGCCTGAAAACGGCACTAAGCCGTTTGTGTTAACAGAGTTTTCTTTAACGTACATTCACAAATGCCTCTTAAATCCTCATAATTAGATTAGTGTCGATGATTATGGAGTCATGCCATTTTTTCCTCCAAGTCCTTAGGGCTCCCCCTCCCGTCTCGTAATGAAGGGAAATGAGAATTCTATGGAGTGTTGCATGCAAATTACAAATTACCATTGCATCCGCTTCCACATGGTTAAGACTACTAGAAAATACCCAAAACGTAAATATGAATCCAAAACATGAACATATTCACATGCCTTCAACCTTGTTTATTAGAAATTTGCATTCATTTAGCTCGATTCCTTAATAATAATAAAAAAATTGTACTCATCTAACTTGAATCGAAAATTGTGACACTGAGATGGTAAGGTGCATTTACCTTTAGTATACTTCATGATCTCACATGAGTTAAGGTGGCACAAAAAGAACAACTAGTCATTATTGCTTGGGTATATGTTATATTTTTGTATGTGCGTGTGGAGGGGAGGTGCATGTTGGAAATATTAATTACTCGCTCATCCACATAGCATATCAACCGACTCTGTGAGAGTCTGTAGTAGGTTAGTTTTTGTTAGACAGTGTGACACGAAGATTTCACGTCTCTCATATATAAACCAGTAAAATTAAATTTCTGAAGCTAAGTTTTTAGGTAGATAGTTATTACAGTCTTTTATGTAAGTCAGTAGAAGTTTTTTAATAATAAGAAGAAGTAGATTGTAATTATATAGATAGACAGAAATACAGAGAGTAGAAGAGAAGAACAGTGCAAGTGTACGAAGAATAAGAAGGAAAAACTCTGTGAAGAGTTCGAAACTCAAGCTTCTATGTTTTGTGAAAGGGTTGAGAGAAGAATTTCTGTAAAAGGTGAAACATCCTTCTAAATTTTCAAGTTTGAATTTACGGCTATAGCTCTTTGTTATGCCGCCACAAGATATATAAATACATAGTTTATGGTTTAATGCAAGTTTTATTTAGTCCCACATCTTCTCCATATTTACTTGAGTGAATGTTGTTTACATTTACCGTTTAGTGAAAGGCATAAATAATCCATAAATATTTTACCGTGTAAAAGTTCTAGTTTTTATCCGCAAAATGTTCGACACAAGTCTTTTCTAATATTTGGTTATATGATATTGTGATTGAGTCGCACTATTGTTGTCGCAGTTTATCCCAAGTTACTGTCGGTAAAAGTGTTTTTCATATCCTAAGTCTTTAGACTAAGAAATATATTCTTATAAAGTTCGACCAAAAGTTGTTCGATTGAAGAGGAAGTTGGTTGCAAGGGTAATTCTTGTTGTAGCTTGTCCAGTTTATCTATCGCAGTAAAATTTATGTCGCAGTAAATCCCCTTCGTAGTAATTCTGTCACAAGTATTTTTGGTCGCAAGAGTTTTCGTTAAAGTAAAAGAAAGGGAAAGAAATTTTATGACCACACGGTAACTCAATTCTACCATCTCGACAACTTCCTTTCCCAAGAATACCAAAGTAGGTTTAGGAAAGAAACCTTGTCTTAAAAGGGAAAAAGTATTTTTCGAAGGAAAAATAAAAAATAAAAAATGGCTTCCACTTCTCGTTCACACATGTCAAGTTTACAAACTAGTTAAGAATGGTTATGTGGAACCAACAGATCAGACAGCATATAAGAATCTCACACAAGCTAAGAAAGGCGCCTTGAGGGAACAAAGGAAGAAAGACAAAAAGGTTATGTTCTACATACACCAAGCCATGCATGACAGCATACTCCCGAGAGTAGCAACAACAATTACCACTAAGAAGGCATGGGACACATTAGAGACAACCTATCAAGGTTTGGACAAGATAAAGACTTCCAAGTTGTAGATTTTAAGAAGAGATTGTGAATCTATGTCAATGAAAGAAATAGAGTCAGTAGACTCATTATACACTAGAGTAGTTGGTTTGATAAATCAACTGAAATCTCATGGAGAAAATATAGAATACCAAAGGTTTGTTGAAAAAATTCTTAGAAGTCTTCCCCCAAGGTTTGAATCCTTGGTTGTGACCTTGGAAGAAAACAAAGATATGTTGGTGTTTACCATTGATGAGTTGCAAGGTCCACTCATCAATCATGAACACAAAATCAATAGATGAAATACATCATTGGAAGGCGCATTCACAACACAATCATCCATAAGACATGGAAGAGGCAGAGGAAGAAACAATTCTAGAGGTAGAAAAAGAAACTTCTCAAGAGGAGGACACAACACCAGTCCTCCAAATGTCGCTGGTAGAGGAAAAAATCAGAAGCCAAGTCAGCCAAGTGGTCACATGTTTGATAAATAAAAAATTCAATGTCTTTATTATAAGAAATTTGGTCATTATGCATATGAATGTAGGAACAAGCAGTATGACCAAGGAAGCAAAAGTCATAATCAGTCGATGAACAACAACATTTCATGGAGCAGAATGTCGATGGCATGTGCATCCCTAATTGAATGAAATACCATCCAAGAAAGTCCATGCGACATATGGTATTTAGATTCAGGTTGCAACAATCATATGAATGGTAATTTAATTTTTTTTTCCAGTCTAGATAAATCAGTTCAAACTAATGTCACACTTGGAAATAATGTCCAAGTCATTGTTTTGGAAAAAGGTACTGTTAATATTCTAACCAAATAGGGGGAGCGAAAGTTTATGCCTGATGTTTATCATGTTGAAGGTCTGAAACACAATTTGTTGAGTAATTGACAACTGATAAGAAAGGCTATAGCTTCTACATGGAGGACAATCACTGTGTGATTAAAGACATACGTCTAAGCAACCAGCTGATAGAAAAAGTGCCAATGAAAAGAATTCACTTGTTTCCATTGAGGATAGTTCCAGACATGAAAGGAAATAAAAATACAAGAGCTGCATTCAAGGCACAAAGCAAAGAAGCAGTCGTACATTGCGACAAGAAAGAAAATGACAGCGCTAAAATTCAAGCAACGTTTCAAACAGAAGTTCAGAATGATTCTTGGATGTGGCATTTCAGATTTGTACATAGGAATTTTGGTGGGATGAAGCTATTCCACACAAGGAATATGGTGAAAGGATTGCCATTGATCAACAATCAAGAGATAGTTTGTGAAGGCTGCATTTTTGGAAAGAAACATAGAGGTACTTTTCGAATCAGAAAGTCATATAGAACATGCACACCACTAGAGATTGCACACTCTGATATTTGTGGCCCAATGCAAACATCATCCATAGGAGGATGCAATTATTTCCTTACTTTTATTGATGACTACTCAAGAAAAACATGGGTATATTTTTTAAAATAGGAATATGATGCATTTAGTTGTTTTCAGTAGTTCAAGGCACTTATGGAGAACTAGAGTGGACATCCCATCAAAATATTAAGGAAGGACAGAGGAAGAGAATATTTTTCAAATTAATTTCTAATTTTTTGCAAAAACCATGGCATATGGAAGCAGTTCACTGCGCGGTATACACCTTAGGAGAACAATGTCGCAGAGAGAAAGAACATAACCATTATGGAGATGGTACACAACATGATGGAAGCCAAGCATTTTCCAAATGAATATTGGGATGAAGCAGTTGCAACTCTTGTATATATTATGAACTAGTGTCCAACAAAGAGCATGAAGAACAAGGTTCTCAAGAAGCATGGATAGGTATGAATCATAGTGTTTCTCATTTAAATTTTTTAGGTTGTGTCACATATGATCATGTTGCAAATCAGGAGAGAAAGAAGTTATACAAAAAGGGAAAAAATGTATTTTTGTTGGCTATTCCGAAGATACAAAAGCATACAAGTTGTCTGACCCTATCATAAGGAAAGTAATCATTAATCATGACATTCAATTTCTCAAGAATGAATCATGGGATGGAATTGTTGAAAATAATGTCAATATTGTGTCGAATGCCAAGCATGATGACATGACGGAGGAAGTGGTTCAAACAACACATGTAAGTCAACCAGTCGCAGCACCAACGACTCCCAACACACCGCGACATGGTTCAGCATAAGGAACGTCTACACAATTCACAAATCAAGCTACATCGACAAGCACACTAAGAGGATAATGGACTCCATCAAGCAGTTCATCGAGGTCGACATCGATAGATCCAGTGAAGACAAGAAATATGTGTGAGATATATGAATCTGCTACACAAAATTCATTTTCCCTCTTTGCATTACTTTCTCAAATAGTGATCCACTAAAATTTTAGGAAGCTTTGTTGGGGAACAACATTAAACAATTTTATAACATATATCCAACGGTTTAATTGTCAACCCAGAGAGAGCATAAACTTGTGAGGTACTGACAAAATATATGCAGGGGTAGAGTATTGCTAACTTATTCTACAACTGAAATTGAATCTAAGTTATGAAAACAAGAAATGACATAAAAATAAATCTAATCTAGAAAAGAAGGAAATTGCGTGAAAAATCTAATTGTAGAAAACATGAAATTGCATAAATTAACTTGGTAAAGAAAGACTGAAAATTATAGATGTGAGCTCACGACAAATCTATACTATCAATTCATAAGAAAAGAATCACTGAAATTCTATATTTACAACTCATAAGAAAGAAGTTATAGAAAGAAAATCTACTCTAACAATTCATAGGAAAAGAACTCAAAATTAACATGAGAGAATCAAAGGATTTGCATTAAGCATCATCTCCATTACATAACAACCAAAAATACACTCTATGACTAACTCTAAACTATTATCTACTTCCAAACCACTAGAGAGGCCTTTAATAAAATGAGGAGAGAGCTCTTCTATTTATACATGAATTCAGGATAACCAATCCATAATTATAGATCCACTATTCTCTCAACTTATCCCTCAAAATCCTCAACAAATCCACTTTTCTCTCAACTTATCCCTTCAAATCCTCCAACAAATATTGGATGAGATATTCTCTCCACATTTCCATGATCTTCTCCTTGAAATTAGCCCACATCTTTGAAGATGAAATTCGAATTTGAGGCTAGGTGGTGACTTTTGAGCTTGCTAAAGTCTCCATATATACTTGTAATCATCACCAAACTCACCCAACTTTAAGGTATAATGAAAATATATTATTTTTCTTAATATTTAACCACAAATTCACTCAATATACTAAAAAATAAACTATTTGGAAAATAGTAATATAAACCCATATTTATTCATGAAAGTGGTGGATATTAATGATTTTATGGAAGGATAAAATAGGAATAATGTGACAAATGGTATATCAAAGATGAATAAAATGTGGTATTTTTTCAGCTCAACATTCCCCCCAAGTTAATTTGTTGCATGTCCTCATGGAACTATGCATTGATTCTCTTTAAACTTTTGGCTTTGTAGCCGGGCTTTACATGATGCTGGTATGTAATAGTAAATAATTCATGATTTGAAATGCATGAGTGACAGCAATTTTCCTTATGGTTGGTTCTTGTGGGACAACCATAAGTATACCAAATGTTGGTTCTTGTGTTAACAACATTTGCTTGTTTTACTTGTATTTTTGTTGCAATACATAAGATTTAAAAGTGTACATGCATTAAAAGTGATGAACCATCAATTTATATTAGAAATCCTTTTCTTCATATTATGAATCATGCCAATATATATAGCATAGTTTGGGAAAGACATGTTGGTTAATGTTAAATGAGATGATGAATAGGTAAAATGGTAATGAATAGTCCCCACCCCAACTTAAGATGTATTAGGTTTATGAAAAGGAGAAAGGGAATGTAGTGAGGGAATTTTCGAAATTCATTCATTTTTTAGCATTTAAGGAATTACATGGTTAAATATTAGAAAACAACATACCTCCACTTACCCAAAAAGTTGATGAACTATGTAATAGGAATGTGGCTGCTATTGCTAGATCATAGAGTGTGAAGTGAAAAAATATGAACTACTGCTTGGTTGGATGAAGTAAAATATGAGAACTGAAAATAGAATTGTGGTACTTTCATATGGTTGAAGCATGTTGCTGTAAAACTACTGATGTTTTCATGAAAAGAATATAGTCTTCACCTGCTACAAAACCCGATGGTACAATTCTTACCATGCGAATAAATGTGTCGATGTCGAACATGGAAAGAAGTCATTGGATTACCGACCATTGATGAATGTCATTAGCCAATGTGAAGCAATCTCACCATTGATGTCAATGAGTGCCAAGGTACATAAGTACATCGTGCAAAGTGCGAATAAATGAGCTGATGTCGAGCAACTTGCAATATCTAATGATCAAGGGACATTGATGTATTCCCATAATTGTGAGCGAGAAAACTTTTCATTAAGGCATGCAAGCCTCAAGGTACTAACAATGAACTCTAGTCTCTATCCTAGATAAAGTGCTGAGGTTGATGGGGCAAGGCTTGTTGAAAGGTGGGCCTTAAGGAATCCCACATCAATCAACACGAGTTGTACATAATGAGTGATAGGACTATAGATAAAAGATCTCATGGTCAAATAGTTTTAATGGCAGGGAAAACAAAGCAATGTAGTCATGGAAAGGAAGCTAAATGGTTTTATTCATAAGGAAAAAGATAAACTGAAAAATGAGGAAAAATGTGTGCGACTCAAAAAGGTATATATGCGGGAAATCATGATGTATAAGGCAGTGAAAAAGTAGACTCTGACATGGATGATGGATAAGCTTGGAAGGAAAAAGGGTAAATAATCATGACATGGCGTATTCGGTTTCTGAAAGGATTCTTTGTGGTAGCAAAATGTCATGACATACATAGTGGAAACTCAACTTCTTTAAGTTTTCAACGGAACATTTTTCTGAAAATTTTCTGCAATTCTGCAAATTATTTCTGCATGCCATTCATTCGTCTTTGAACCTACAAAAGGTTAGTATTTCCCTACAACAAACTTGTGAGAGAATTGAAAATACATAAAAACATTTGCATAACAAAAAGTTAAAGAGAATAAATAAAATGCTCCTATACCTGAAAGTGACAACCCTTGTTAAAACCTGTTTCTGAGTGACTTGCGAAAACAAGTTAGCGCAACAAACATAAAATTTTGAGAAGATTCCAAGTTCATTTATAATTTATAATTTAATTATTTGTTACCTAATGCTTTTTTATTTATTTATATGTTTTTAGTTTTTAATTTAATTTTATTATTATTTCTAAACCATTTTTGTATATATATATTTTGTTTAAATTTGTTTTATTTACAAAAACAAATTTTATGTGCTTTTATGTATATAGATACTAATGTAAGTTTTATTATGTTAATGTTTTTTTTAACGTTTTCAATTGTTTTGCAATAAAAAAAAATCATAGTTTTTACATCCTAATGCGTCTTCATGTAACGATTGAGCAATAAAGAAAGAGGGTCGACCCTTTCAGTGGTCGACCCCTCTAAAAGAAGACTACCTTAATGATATGGATTTAGAGAGGAGTGTGCGGAATAAGCGATTTCTATGATAAGTTCAGCAGTTTCAAAGATGATGCGGATACCCTCCCCCAACTGAATATGTGCCAGGTCCCACTTTGCAAAAATAAAAATTGAAAAGAAGGCATAGCTGTGGCAACAGCAGCCTTCGATTTCAAAGACAAATATTAATTTTATTAATAACATTATTTTATGTTTTTCTTAGATCATTTTTTATGTTTATATACATTTTTTTTATTTACCTAATGTTAATTTGTGTGTGTGTATATATATATATATATAGAGAGAGAGAGAGAGAGAGAGAGAGAGAGATGTATGTATGTATAATTTGTTATTATTTTTATAACACCTTGATTATTAGTGTTGAATTGTTTTTATATTGTTTTATTTATTTACCTAATGTTTTTATAGATTTTTTTAATTTTTATGTTGTTATAATAAAATCAAATGTTTTTATTTACAAAACCCTTTTATTATTGTTTTTTTATTTTTTGAATTTCATTTTATTTTTTTTTCTTTTTTTACAAAAAGAAAAAATATGTATATGCTTTTTATTTTGTGTGTGTGTGTGTGTGTTTTAATGTTGATTAGTTGATATATATTATATATACACTTAATTTAAGTTTTTTTTTATTTAACCAAAATAAAATAAACAAAATATTTTTATTTATTTATATATAATCAGTTGGAAACAAGCTATTTAATCAGTTAGCTTCATATCCTCTAGTAGCATTACTTATCAATTCCTTATCCTCAAAAACACAAAATATCGGAGCTAATTCCTTTAACAATTACCTTTCTCATGAATTTAAACAATAGCCAAAGTAGATAGCACATAAAATAGATTTTTATGTTCATTAAACATAAATAACACACACACACACACACACACACACACACACACACATGTCACACACACATGTCACAATCATTCCCACATCCCCATCATTCAAGATTTTTACGTACACATTATTAAATGGATTACTCTTAAACACAACTTAAAAAATGCAAAATCACTATTTTAAAACCATTGATTAATGGAGGATGATAGTGGTATGAAAGATAGACACCCATATAACAATGTGACCTATTAGCCACTAAATTCTAGACAATGTTTACACCATTATTATCATCGTTGCAATTTAAAAATAAGAACGATATACATCCTCGAGAAAGAAGTTTAATAATAGTGAGGATTCTTGCATGGTTGTACCAATAAGATCTAATAATTACCATTAACCTGAAACACTATAGAAGCTGAAGCGGTCTAGGTTAGTTTTGGAGCTGACCAGAAAAGAGAGGACCACTGGGTTTTCTTTCCACAGTTTCATGACTTAACCTCCACGCCTAATGAATACTGGTAATGCTTAACTCACTCCATCAGATCTTCTCTACAATTTTTGCGTCTCACAATATAAATAGGATGTTAAAATATAGAAGAAATTGTTGAGTGTTAATTGCATTCATTACTTGTATCTATTTGTATCTGTACAGGAGAGTGAGAGTACATAATATGATGAAGATGACAGTATGGCTGGGATTAATAGATGACAACATCAGAGCAGTGTAGTTGGCCTCCCAGTGGTGGGATGAGATCAACGAATCTACCAAATGACAGGATAGGATTTTCTATACCCTCTCTGTTGCTTATGCCCTTGTTGCTTATGTGGCCCTGATACAAATTATTCGCATTCCATGGATGGACAACACAAAAGGTTTTCCATCTCATGAACTTTATTGTGAATGGAGTACATGCTGTTATCTTTGGTTTTCACAAACAATTATTTGTTTTCAAGCTAATGTTTTTTTTGCAATTGTACTACTAGACCTTCATGGAATTTAACATAGACAATTAGATTAAGTGCCTATTGTCTCAGTTGTGAGATGGTTGTGATGAACAACCACGTGGAGTTGGTAGCACGAAGGAGAGGACCGTGGGGGATGGACCGATGGTTGCGATGGAGATCCTGAGGTGGGATGGAAAACCCTATGACATGACTGACAAATTGCACTATCGTATGTGAGAGCGTCTTCTGCCAAAATTACATGGAGGGCCATTCTGTGGGTAATCTCGATTTTGAAGTTAACCAGCTGAAAAAAAATTGAACTCTTGTATGAGGAAATCATGTTGAGAAAACTAGATGCTGTTGATATCATTGCTGAACATCAAGTATTTCCATTACTAGAGCAGTTCTAAAGGAACCCACAATTCCTACACAGTAGAAGCTACAAATTGATCTGCAAATAACGCATTGACAACTGATGTCTTGGATTTCTTGGACTAAACCGATAGCACCCCTCCATGGTAGAACACAAAAATGGGTTTCCATGAGTTCACTACTATAGTAGCATCGAATATAAGGGCAGATCCTTTTTTTGTTAGAGATCAAGCTAGCCGAGTTCTAGTTGGGAATTCAATACCATCAACGCCTTGCCAAATTCCTTTTCACATTTCAAAGAATTATCACGGTGAAGGAGAAGTGACAATGATAGTTCCAGAACACACTCCAATTAGAATTTGAGATAGAAAAGAAATAGACACTTAATGAATGAACTCTTCGACAGACACATTCCCATTAACTCTCTCATAATCTTCTGTACACGCAAATGGATTACAAATATATAGATCCATACTTACAACAGTTCTAAAAAAAAAAATTGTATCCATGGAGTCTATTTTTTAATGGGTAAGCTATTCCATTACTTTGAAAAGCTTAGCATACCAGGAATATGCTTTCTCTGAGATGATTTGCAGTTTTCTCATTGATTTTTTGAGAGATGGAAAAGTTCAATCCACAAGGTTGTTGGTGCATGAGGTCTATCACTATAGTCGCTAGTCTCGAGGATCAACATATCGGTCTCTGAATCACGGGAGGTGATGATCCATGCCTCAACAACTCATGTGAATGGATTTTTGTCGAGGAGAGATCATGGCACTGTAGTGATGGAGAGGATACAATCGATCGTATGGAGGAAATATCTAGGGTTTTCAATCTTCAAATATATCAACAGCTAACGCTTCAACTTTAGAGTTAATATGTTGTATTTCAACATGGATCTAGTTGGTTACCCCTATGACATTGATGAAACCCCCAAAAAACTCGGGATTAGTTGCAGTGGATGTAACTACCACAGAGGATCAACATAATGAGGACTCGCTGACAATTGAAACTGCCACAGAGGATAGGTCGGATAAACAACGCGTGTTGTATTAAAATGGATCATGAAGGATGATCTAACAGAATGATCTAAAAGAATTTGTTAACCTTTTCCATCAGGTTGATGGCCAAGAAAAGTGAGGTTCATTAGTGAAGGATGCCATTTGGCCACTTGATTAGACTTCAACAAATTGTGGGAGAGCATTGGGAATCCACACCTTCAAACCAATAGTTTAACATGAGTTCATGTCAATTATTGTTTAAGTGAACCATGTAAAGAATGCCATGAGTTACCATCAGCCAATCAAGAGTGTATAAGTGCCAACTTAGAGATAGCCACACTATTCTTCATTAAAAGATGGTGGGTAATTCAATGTATACTATTGCTAGTTGAATGAGATATTTAAGGGACAACGCACCAGCCTAAAAAAACTGCCAATAAGGAATATTATTTACAGTGGTTAGCTACAAGAGATCAAGGAGGATGAGACCTTTTCATCAGATAAAATGTCACGTATACATTTATGTTATTTAGAGCATACCATATATTCATCGCGCAAGAAATGGACGAGTTCATTCAATGATATTACCAGAACGAAGGATGAAGGCTAGAAATTGTTGCGATCACGTTTGAGTTTGTTTGGTATCAAAAAACAATTATTTATCTATTTTTAAGTGTTTTTCTTATGTTTACAGGTTTGCGCATGAAAGTCTGTTTGCAGGTTACACATGGAAAGCTGTTTACAGGTTGCACATGGAAGGTTGTTTGTAGGTTGCACATGGAGGGCTAAAAGGATCTGTTTTATTTATTTTATAATTTTTTTTAAACGTATTTTTTTCTTTTTAATAATTAATATTAATTTTTTAGAAATGGTATTGTTTTAATATATATATATATATATATATATATATATATATATATATATATATAGATCTGTTTTATTTATTTTATATTTTTTTTTAAACGTATTTTTTTCTTTTTAATAATTAATATTAATGTTTTAGAAATGGTATTGTTTTAATATATATATATATAAACTTTTCAATGTTTATAGTTGCAGGTTTTAATAAAACTAAAAACTAACAAAGAAACATAGGTTTATTTAAGCCTTTATATATATATGTTCAATATCATTAGGTTTAATTAAATTAATGTATTAAAACTAGAAAACTAATATTAGAAAATTTATTTAAAAATAAAGAAATATTATATTTAATATTTTAATAGATTTTTTTTTGTTTTTAAATTTATTTTAAAGTATTCCTAAATGCAAATGAGATTTTTTTATTTCTAACATGACTAGAAAATTTATTAAATGAAAAATGAAAATAGAAAGGGATACAAATTTTCATAAATTTTTAGATTTAAATTATTAAATTATTTTTTAATTCCTAACAAGATAAAAAACACTAGTAATTAAGACTATTAGAAATAAAATTTTTAGCGAATAGAAACATTAGAGCAAATTAAAGAAAACCATCCTATATGCTAATTTTAAAAACAAAAACAAAAACCTACCTTTTTTTTCTTGGAAAAAAAAGCGTAACTTTATATCATCTTTTGAGAACAAAATTACATTCAATATATACACAAAACTGTGTATTTAAGTAAAAAATAAAAACATATAGTATGCTAATAAATAAATGCCTCTGTGGATTCCCACAATAATAAAGTCTTCACTGAAAACTCTATTCATATTCCAGCATATTGAAAACTGTGTTGATATGCCCAAAAATATTTCATAGTAAAAAACTGTTGTATCCATTCAACCCAGAATCATGTCGTGAATCATATATAACAGAGCATCACCACCAATATAAGAATCTGATCAATATATGCCTCAAATAAAAACTAAAAACATAGTATTATGCTATAAACGCAAAAAAAATATAATGTGTTATTTATATGTCTTCCCCTTCTATGAAAGGCCAATGAAAATATTCATGAACAAGTGCATCTATGGAATCCCTAATATGCCACCTGTGCACCTCCATCTATAAGATCGCCTTCGAAGCCCTGTTCGCAAACTTGTTATTCTCCCTGTAAAAATTATGGCAATTGAAAGTAGTGTAATATTCAATCACATCCCGGATGGAAAATAAGATAGTTTCAATTCTAATGTTCTGGCATGTTTGTGTGCCTTTTATCCAGTTGATCACGTTCATAGAATCCCCATTTACATTGAGTGTTCTGCACCCCTTCTCAGTTGCAAAGATTAGAAGTATTTTTAAAGTTAGTAACTCTGCGGTATTGTTGCTTCCATCCCCCATCCTAACCAGAAGCTCAAAATAATGGTGCTCAGTTAAGTAAAGTAAAGCCCCACCCCCACAGGAATTATTCTAATATGCCCCATCAAAAAATCCCCAAGGCACCGTTCTATCTAGTTCCAGTTCCATGATCTCTCTCGGCTGAGAAAACCTGATATGTTGAGGGAAAGCTGAGAGGATACCATAAGCTTGTGTGGTCGTGATGGAAGGAGATACCAATTTATCCAAGAAAATGACTTTGTTCCTGGCCAACCAAACACCCCAAATTACCAATAATGGGAGGGAAGTCATAGATTACTGAGATTCAGTTATTCTCCAAACTTCCCAGGCCTGAAGTGTGGAAATACTAGCCCAATTGCAGACCCTCCCCAGCACCCTATAGAACTCTCTCCAAACTTCCATGATATATGGACATGTGACAAAGATATGAAAAATTGTTTTAGCCTCATCCTGATAGAGTGAGCACCACCCAAGGCCTTGAAAGCTCCTCTTTTGAAGATTGTCCCATGTAGAGACCTTATTTTATAAGGCACACCACATAACAACCCTAGTTTTGGGAGGGATTTTAATTTTCCATAGGGATTTCCACCCCCAGATTAGGTCACCCTGAACACCATCTATGCTAATTTTTATATAGCTGGCCCTGGGGATATATTGACCATCAGGATCCACATCCCATATAAGAACATCCTCCCTATCTCTCAAAAGGGTTTGAAGCTGGTATAAATTGGCTATATAGGAAGCCAATTCTCTTTCAGTAAGTCAATACAAGTGTAGATCTCCTGCCCTCACCCATATTTGATTCCAATGATTAACCTAAATAGGGGAAGTGTTCTGAACCAAAAACATATATCTGTTATGATTTAATTCCACCACAGTAAGAGTCAAAAGTCTGTGAATATTATTGCACCTTGCCCATGGATCCTCGCTGATCCTAATCTTCCATCCGTTATCAACCTGCCAAGCCAGGATAGATGTGATTTCCTCAAAGGATTTGACCACTGCTTTCCATATTATCGAGCCTCCAGAGTGATATTTATCCAGATTCTTGATCCACTCCTCCACCGAGAGTGGGGATATATATTTCTGCACTATAACCTTTTGCCACAGGCTATCTTTCTTTATGATTATCCAACCTCCTTTAGCTTCCAGTTCTTTTGAAAATAAAAACATATTCTTTAGCCCCCATTGTTGATGTATATGTAACTTCAGAATGTATTCTTCTATGTATCTTATGTATTGTAACCCGATGTTTATTTCGGGATGTTTCTATTATGTATTTGAGTCATGTTGTCTTACCCCAATGTTCCGATTGGGAGGATTAATAATGTAAACAAGTCATATCAAGTCATTAGGTAAGTCCCCACAGTTTCGGGGCACTTGAGTTATTATACACTAATTAAGGTGTAGGCTCGAGTAGTAATTATTAGGTTGAGCCTACATGTGAAATGGAAACTCAAGTGAACGGATGAATATAAATAGAGAGTGAGAGTCTCTCTATTTATCACTTGTGACTTACATCACTTGCTCTCTCAAGTGTGGCGCACTTTTGGAGAAGGAAATACTAGGGCTAGACAGAAGAAAAAGACTACTGTTGTTGGGAGTGCATCTTACTGTTTTGGGTTTCACATCTTGTGGTGATACTATCTTATAGGAATTTGCGAGGTTTTCTCCATTTATTGTTTCCCCAATCAAAACTCTTTGTGTCTCTTGTCTCTTGTGATGTGCTTATGTTATTGCTGTGCTTGTTATTCTCTCAGTGAAAAGATCGTAACATAATGCTAGCTTAAATGTTGAAAAACTAACATGGTATCAGAGCTAACATGAGAAAAAGACATTATGCAGCTACAGGAACTAGGGATTCCTATTTTGTGGATCTTCCTCCACATATTTTCAGCAAAAGTATGCTAAGATGACTCCCCATTGAAGGGTGCATCTTTCTGTTGAAACGGAATTTGATTCCGAGCATTTTCAGTCTTCGATGTGGAAATTAGGGATTTCTACAGAAGATGAATTTTTGAGTGAGACCAGCATAGGGTTATTCTCCTCATCAAAAACGAAGTTTAGAGACCTGGATCAAGAAATTTGGTTGGGTAAAACTCCAGGAAAGTCAAACCCTAGTTTGACCTTGAGCTAGGAGAAACCCTAAATACTAAAACTACTAAGTTTTTGTACAGTCACTATATTTATATATTGGAAAAGTATCAGAAGCTGAAAATTGTAGGGGCCGAAGATAAAATCCTTATTAACATTGTGTCCAAAAAGCAGCCTCATATTAGCTATATTCTGGGAGATATGATCTCTCCAAGTTAGGGCTCCATCCTCTTCCAGAAATCATCCATAAACAGGACACCTGGGGAGATCTGCAATATCTTGCGCTATAGAGGTCCAAATGGAATTCATGAAGATGTTCCAGAAAGGGCACGGACTTTAATTTCTGCAGAAGAAATCAGAAAATTAGGGCTTCCTGTTCCGGGAGCTTCCCTCCACTGTTTTCAGAAAAGGAGTACATTGGACAGCTCCATTTGAAGAAATATATCTGTTCATCCAATTAGATCTGAAAGATTCCAAGTTTTGAAAATTAGGGTTTCTGTGACAAACCCTAGATCAGCGAACTCCGGGACAAGGACGGACACCTCAAATCGGTAAGATCTAATCCTTTGCTATTTCCATTTGAGGTTCTCATTTCAATGTGATATATCACATCAGCTTGGTGACAAGCTTGGGGAATTTGAAAACTTCCAAATAGAGAAGTATTTGATCTCTCTGAAGAAAATGGATTGGACACCTACATGAGTATAGAGGTTCCAGTTTCAGAGGGAGACGAGGTTAGAAGCCTTTCACAAGAAGGACTTGGTCAAGGCCAAAGAAGACATCATGCTCATGCTACAAAGGATGATGAACCATCCAAAAGAGATCCAGACATGAAAGTGAAGATTCTTCAAGCGAGGATGAATATGTTCTGATATCATCTCTCATAGGTAACATTATTCATGGAAGTGATGATTGGATTATAGACAGTGGGGCTTCAAAACATATGACAGGATTCAAGGAATCCTTTGTAAGACTCTCAGAACATGAATCACCTCACAAGGTGAAACTAGGAGATGAATACCAATATCCAATAAAAGGTAGTGGGGAATCTTCATACAAGCTAGACTCTGGTAAGTCTCTAACAATGAAAGAAGTATTGTTTGTTCTAGGATTCAAGAAGAACCTTCTCTCCATTTCAGCATTGACGTAAAAGGAATGCAGATTGCATTCATAGATGGTCAAGTCATCATATGGCTAAAAGGAAAGACTATCGATGATGTGGTAGTGATTAGAGAACAAGAAGGAGGCTTGTACAAATTGAAGGGCTATCCAGAACAAGCCTTGATCCATGATACGGTAGATCCAAATGAGATTTGGCATAGAAGGCTTGCACATGTGCACTACAGAGCACTACCTATTGCAAGCAAAGCTATTCCATAATTTCAAGCTATTTGAAGGGAAGAACAAAAAACAGAATATGACCTAAAGAAGAAGTGAAGAATGCAGAAGTGGTGATGGCCACCTTGAATGGCCTCCTAGGATCGTGGAATTCATTCATTCAAGGAATGTGTTCCAGAAGGAAGTGATTACTTTCAACAAACTTTGGGAAGAAGAAGAAGCTCTACCCATAAGAAGAGAAGATAAGACGGAAGCATTTGAAGATCCGGCTCTCACCATCCAAAGAAGATCCCTCAAGCAATGAGGAATATGAAGAAATCAAATCTTGAGGAACTTCTTATCCTCCTTGTCATTTGGATAAGAAATGATGCTACCATGAATGAAGAAGACGATGAAGCTGAAGGATCAAGAAGGAGTATATCCACGAAACAAATAAAGATAAGTATTCAATTGTCATTTCATGATATTATTTTGTTATGCATTTGTTTATATTTAGTTGATGTATTATGCATGATAGGATGTTTACATTAACGGCAGTATACTACTAATATGCATGTGATGGGTAAGTAGCTCATGGTGCTATACAAATTCTCCATTGCTACTTATCTAGAATGAAACCTCTTTGCTGACATATTGGATTAGTGCACAATCTCAATGTTGTCCTGGTAGAGATGGAAGGCATCTAGAAAGTTTCAATGAGATATGGATGAATGTTGTATTGGTTAAAGTAGTTGCATGATCATATATTTATGCATAAGTGTTTGCCAGTATAAATATTCCTTATGAAATGTTTCTAACCATACAATTGCATTTGACTTGTAGGAAATACCGTATACATAATCGCCTACAAGCAAAGAAGAATGAAGACTTGTTCCGAAGAGAAAGTGACGACATTTTAAAATGAAGAATAATATGATGAGTGCAGTGACATCATTGATGCAGAACCTTCCAGCCACCAAGAAGAAAGGGAATACCAGTTCAAGAAGAATGATGTCAGGGCACAATATCGAGACCTGAAGAGAAGTTCATAGTTCCATCATGCAGTAGATGGAAACATGGTGGGATACAAAGCAAGATTCGTAGCATGAGGCTTCTCATGAAGAGAAGCAATAGTCTACAAAGAAACATTTACAGCTAATAGAAGTGAAGTCACATGACATGCATAATCATGTGTGAAAATGAAAGAAGGCCTTGTACGAGTTCAGAAGACACCCATGGGATAACACATACATGATGAGCTTGATGAATATCTTAACCTTTGCTACAAGGTTGATAGAGGATGACAAGCTCACAGATGGGTGCAAGATGAACTTTTGAAGAAGTTCAAGATAGAGGATCTTAGTATCCAGTGATCCTAGATGGATACTACTTGTCACTCCAGTACAGAATGTTTCAGTGCATAGAGTACAGAAGACAGAGGGAGTATGATGCTCCGCTTTAGAGGGAGTGATTGCAGAAGATCCTGAGGTTCGACATGGTATGATAGGATGGGAAGATTACTGATGATTCTAGGCTTTACTGAGAGTAAAGTGGATTCCAACCTTTGATCCAAGGTTGAAGGTGGAAGACCAGTGATGCTCCTGTTATGTGTCGATGCACTACTGTTCTAGGTATGGAGGTGTGGAAGAGTATAGATGGGATATTCCTTGGACAAGGGAAGTATGCAGTAGAGATCCTGAAGAGGTTTGGGATGATGGACTGCAAGGCTTTGGCTACACCCATGGCATCAAACCTGAAGCTATTGAGTGATGCTTCATTAGATTCGGTTGATGCTACGATGTATCGTCAGATGATTGGGTCATTGATGTACCTGACGAACACAAGACCAGACATTTGCTTTGCTGTGAACACCTTGAGCCAGTACCTGACGGATCCGAGAAGTGTTCACTTGACTGCTGCAAAGCATATTCTGAGGTACCTGAAGGGTACAATTGACTATGGGCTCAAGTATGATGCAAATCAGAAGATTAACCTAGAGGGTTATGTTGATTCAAATTGGGCAGGCAGTGCCATCGACAGGAAGAGTACTTCGGGATGTTGCTTCAGTATGGGATCAGGTGTGATCTCTTGGTTTAGCAGGAGGCAATCCTGTGTGGCACTGAGTATAGCTGAAGCAGAGTATGTTGTAGCTTGTTCAACTAGTTGTGAGGCAGTATGGTTGTGGAAACTACTGTCTGATATATTTGATCTCCAGTTAGATGCTACTTGTATACATTGTGACAACCAGAGTTGCGTGAAGTTGTTAGAGAATCTAGTGTTTCATGACAGGTCAAAGAATATCGAGATCAAGTATCACTATATCAAGATATGGTGCAGAGAGGAGCAGTGAAGCTCCTATATGTTGCGATGGAGGAACATATAGCTGATGTATTAACGAAGCCATTGGCTAGGATGAAGTTCGAGTACTTCAGAGAGAGACTTGGTGTTCTCTAGATCGAGGTTCCTTCCAAGATAAAGTGATGAGACCCAGAGCCATTCTGACATGGTGAGAGGATTGGTTCCTTCCATGGTCAGTTGTAAGGGCTGAGCCATTCTGTCATGGTGAGAGGATTCAGTTCCTTCCATGTCAGATATGAGTGCTAGAGATCCAAAGCCATTCTGATGAGCAGGTCAGATGTAAGGGCTGAGCCATTCTGTCATGGTGAGAGGATTTGGTTCCTTCCATGTCAGATATGAGTGCTGACTGCCATTCTGGGAATGGAGGCACCTGGTCAGTTACCAGGAACACTCAGTCAGGGATTGAGAGAGCCATTCTAACGAGTAGGTCAGATATAAGGGCTGAGCCATTCTGGTCATGGCTAAAGGATTAAGTTCCTCCCATGACAGATGTGAGTGCTGGCCATTCTGTTGAGTAGGACAGATGTAAGGGAAACTGCCACTCTCCGGGAGAGTGGAAGCACTTGGTCAGTTACCAAGTAGCTTAGTCTGGGACTGGGGGCCATTCTGACTAGGGTGTAGGATTCAGTTCCTACCAGGTCAGATGTGAGTGCACAAATCTCTCATCATTGTGAGCGGATGTGATCCAGCCTGGATGAGAGTCTTTCATCATTGTGAGCAGATATGGTTCCAACCTGGATGAAAGTGAGAAAATCTTCCATCATTGTGAGTGGATGTGATCCAGCCTAGATGGAAGTGCAGAACTCTCCCATCATTGTGAGCGGATGTGATCCAGCCTAGATGGATGTGAGTACTGTGCCATTCTGACGAGTAGGTCAGATATAAGTGCAGAGCCATTTCACAGATGGTAGTTGATTGTGCCTATCATGCTGGTGATTGTGAGTGCTAGGCCTTTCTGATGTGATTGTAGTTTACTACATGATCAGATGTGAGTGATGGGCATGCCTTTCTGACGATCATGTTAGATGTAAGTGCTGGGCAAATAC
>LPNX010349683.1:230978-238975 GCA_001517045.1 Pseudotsuga menziesii | reverse complement strand
AGTCATATCAAGTCATTAGGTAAGTCCACACAGTTTCGGGGCACTTGAGTTATTATACACTAATTAAGGTGTAGGCTCGAGTAGTAATTATTAGGTTGATCCTACGTGTGAAATGGAAACTCAAGTGAATGGATGAATATAAATAGAGAGTGAGAGTCTCTCTATTTATCACTTGTGACTTACATCACTTGCTCTCTCAAGTGTGGCACACTTTTAGAGAAGGAAATACTGGGGCTAGACAGAAGAAGAAGACTACTGCTATTGGGAGTGCATCTTACTGTTTTGGGTTTCACATCTTGTGGTGATACTATCTTAGAGGAAGTTGCGGGGTTTTCTCCATTTATGGTTTCCCCGATCAAAACTCTTTGTGTCTCTTGTCTCTTGTGATGTGCTTATGTTAATGCCGTGCTTGTTATTCTCTCAGTGAAAAGATCCTAACATAATGCTATCTTAAATGTTGAAAAACTAACACCCATCCCCCCATACTTTTAGGAATCGCAATTCATTCCCACCTGACCCATGGTCTGACATATGCTTCAGTTTTCCCACTCCACATAAAATGAAAACACAGTTTGCACACTGCTTCCAGAATACCCTTTGGAATCCATGCCAGTGTCATACAATAGACATGAATAGCTTCTAGTGCTGATTTAACCAGTACTAATCTTCCAGCCCTGGAAAGCCATTTGTGGCACCAAAGATTGAGTCATTTTTCCATATTTTGGATAAGCCAAATCCAATCCTTCTTTTGGTAAGAATTAGGTTTAAAAACAAAACTGAAATATTTCATCCCATCCTCAAAAACTTCCATCTTGTATGGGAAGATCTCTGAAAGGAACCGTATCTCATTATCCCCTAATAAATGGGTTGACAGTGTTGATTTCTCCATATTGATCTCCATCCCCATGGCATTTGAAAACAATTCCAAAATACCAGCAATAACCACTACTTCTCTTGCTGATCTAGAACAAAAAATTAGGATATCATCTACAAAAAGCAAATGTGTGATATACATCCTGATGGATACTTGAATGCCCTTCAAAGTACCCAAACACTTAGCATTCCCGAGAGACCTGATCAAACCCTCCGCCACTAGTAAAATTAGTAATATAGACAGTGGACATCCCTATCGAAGTCCTCTCTCATCCTGAAAAAAAGGGGAGGCTGCACCATTTATCAGGACCGAGAAAGAGACCATGGTAATACAACTCATGATCCACCTGATGAAAGCAATACAAAATCCAAGATGAGTAGATAACATATGAATATATAACTAGCTTACCTTATCATACGCTTTGGACAAGTCACTATTGAGGATTTCCCCTTTTATCTGATTATTCTTCATATTATGAAGCCCTTCTTGAGCAACCCCAATGGATTCATGAATCTGTCTTCCCTTCAGGAAACCAAATTGTTCCTCAGTTATGTGCTCCGACAAAATCCATTTCAACCTATGGGGAATCACCTTCAAAATGACCTTATAGATACAATTGCAAAGTGACATGGGCCTAAAGTCATTCAGTGAAATAGGATTGTCAACCTTAGGAATCAAAGCAATAAAGGTCGAATTGAAACTAGCTAGTATCCTCCCAGACCCCCAAGAGTCTTTGACCACTTTTAGTAGATCAACACCCAGAATATCATATAGTCCCTAGAAAAATTCAATTGACCACCCATCAGGCCCCAGGATTTTATCCTTCTGAAACCTTTGAAAGACCACCTTTAGTTCTCCTTCAGTGACTTCCTCCATTAGTGCCAAATTGTCTTCTTCCTCAACAAATCTAGGGAAAATTTTTGCTACGCGAATGATATCAGCAATGGAAGCCCGAACTGGAGCTTTGTATAGGGTCTGGAAATGTTCCACCCCAGTATTGGACATTCCTTCAAAAGTATCATGGAAAGTACCAGAGCCATCAATCAACTTCCAAACAATATTTTGGGCTTTCCTCCCCTGAGCATATGCATGAAAAATTTTACTATTCTCATCACCACATTCCAGCCAGATCGCCCTCCTTTTGAGCCTCCATGTATCCTCCCTTTCGAGTAGTAGTTTACCCCTTCTCCGTTCCAACCTGAAACTAGTTCCTTATCCTAGAGTGTTAGAAGACCCCCACCATCCTTATCATAAATCCCTGCTAGTTCCAATTCAATATTTTTTAATTCACTGTCCTCCCTTCTTCTTTTCTCAGAAGCCCAAGTTTTAACATCATCTTTTAATTTGAGGATATTCGCAGTGAACTAAAAAGATGCCGAAGACCTACTATTTGGATCAGTAGGAGTCCATAAGGCAGAAACTAGTTTATGAAAAGAAGGGTCCTTCAACCAGGTCTTATTGAATTTCAATGGGCTAGGTGGTTTAATAGGCCCATTCCTGAATTCAAGGAAGATAGGGAAGTGATCTGAGTGTCCACCACTACCTACCCACTGCGTGATAAAGTGGTGTCTGTCCACCACCCTCTCCACAACCAAAAATTTGTCTAGTCTCTTTTCCACCCTTCCTTCCCCACACCCATTGTTCCACCATGTAGGTTTTAGCTTAACTGGTGCAATATCAAGCAATTTTTTCTCCACCAAGTTTTTAGTGAAGTAATCAGTCAAGATATCTTCACAGAAATGGGCACCCCATACTTCATAATGCCCCAAAGAAAAATTAAAATCACCACCCAAGATCAACATGCCATCGTCAAGAAGAGAATTTTTGAAAATGTTATCCCAGAAGGGGATTCTGTTCAAATATGGTCCATAAATGTTTACCACCGTGAAAAATTCCACAAGACCTAGAACCTGTACCGACAGACCCAAAAATGATTCCAAACCCCAGATGTTCAGAACCTTAACTCTTCCAGAGTTCCAACCAATGGGAAGCCCCCCCCGACTGACCACGAAAATCCAAGGTCTCGAAACCCCATCCTGGAAGCCAGCTCTCCAACCTACATTTAACAGCCTCACTAATACATAAAGTTTCTTGCAACATCACAATATTAGGGTGTTCAAGTTCAATCACCCTTCGTAGTGCTGATCTTTTCTGGGGACCAACATGACCCCGACAGTTTAGAGACATAATTTTAATCTTCGGCCCTTCTTCCGGGCATCCACTGCTCTAAGTTCCCTTTCGATGGACTATTGTTTTACTTCTAACATATCTTTCTGGCTTGGGATTGTGCTTTAGCCACATGAGATCTCCTACCTATTCCCCTAGAGGCCTCTGGAGAAAAACACGTAAGGCCCCCTGAGCTCCCTTTGGTTCTTGAATGAAGTAAATAACCTGACTCCGATGATTCTGAGGGGGATGGGGGAGATTTTACCTCCACCTCAGTCAGGATAGGACCCAAAGGTATGGGAGGATCAATCGATGGAATAGAAAATATGGGGGATGAAACTAACAACGTTTGTGTATTTATGGTCAAATTTTTAAAATTTTCAACCCAATCCATACCCGAAAAAATTAAACAATTGGTAAATAAATTAATAGACGAGGACAAGGAGAAAGAAGAGATACCCCATGGAATAATGTCAAGAAAAACAGGTTCCGGAATCGGGCCATCAACCACTGCAACTGGTACTAAGACCATCTATTCAGCCACATCTACATGCGAATCAACCAACAATCCCCATAGGATGTGGTAGAGATGATAGAGCCGAGAGCATTCCCCTCACCCCATGTCTTCTTTTCCCCTGCCATCGACCACTGCCATTGATGGTGCGAACCAGCAGTTCGCAATCCAAATGTAGGGTGTCCATAAACATGAAAACATCTGCAATGAAAGGGCATGTTCTCATAGTCCAACACTTGTTTTATTTGAAAATTCCCCCAAGTCAGCATCATATCCTCTGCCAGGCCCTGTCTGATATTCATATTAACCAAGATGTGTGCAACCCTAAGGATATGTGTTTCCTTAAAAGACATGTCCACCTCCAGGAAGGCACCCAGAATATTCCCGATGCAGCAGAAGTGTTCCTCAGACTAGTAGTGCATAGGAAGACCTAGCACAATAGGATTTGAACCCAAATTTCAACGTCAAAATACGACGTCATTTTACATTTCACATGGATGTGTTGGACAACAATCAATCAACAGAATGCCGATAACAAAAATATTTATAGTGTCGTCGAATCTCCGACACTCTGGAGTCGGATTTCCGACCCTTGTAGTGTTGATTATCCAACACTTCAGTTTCGGATATTCGACGTCTGTGAATCCAATAATGTCGGTTATTTGACACCTAAGTGTCAGATATCCAACGGACAGTATAGGTTTTTTTATTAAAAAAAATTTAAGGTTTACATGATTTTAAATTTTATGGTCCCATACTTTCAATGGTAACTATGTTCAAGGTGTCAAATATTCGACGCATGTCCATTATAAATATAAATTGTTTTAAACATTTTGACATGTTTGTTGTAGAAGCAACGAACGATTGTGAAAATTATTTGTTCCTCGACGAACGTTTTCAGGAATTGTTTTATTCTTCAAGAGGTGGTTGTGTGAATTTTTTTTTTCATCGATAGACAGTTTGTCGGGAATTTTTTATTCTTCAACTTCTCTCCGTTTGACAAAACCTTGATGCGTGGTTGATGCATGGAACTTGATTTTTTAAGACAACCAGTTATATTCACTAACAAAGTTTATGAAAAAATGTCAAATAGATTAAATATTCCGCATCCAAACGAAGATAATTGACAATTTCTTGCTAGACTATGGGATGCAGCGAAACGAAGGGGTGATGGAAAATGTTATTGTCCGTGTGCTCAATGTAGGGAATTTAAGATGAGACGAATATTGATCTCAATAGCCACAAAACATTGCAAGGAACACAGACACACTGAGGGGGAAATGAATATTGCCCATTTGTAGGTTTAGCATTATAAACATTATTATATTCATTTTTTTGGTAATTGTATGTATTATTTTTTTTCATATATTAATGTATATCTATTGATGTTTCCCTGTATTTATATTAAAGGAAAGACACCCTATAGCATTTCATCCAGAGGAAGTGCTTTTAGAACAAGGTCAGGATCAGGATCATGGAGAGTGTATGTTTAATGGAGAACAAGTGAATGATCATATTGAACAAGATGATCATGTTGATGATGTAATTGAAGATGATGGTACAAATACATTGATCCATGATTCATTTAACATTAGAATGGATGACGATGATGTTGATAATGAAAATGATGATGTTCACGATATACCTCTTCTCGATAAGGCATATGAACCCCTTTATGAAGGCTCCAAAACAAATCTTCTCTCTACTATATTATTGATAATGAACTTGAAGGTTATGAATGGTCTTTCAAACATTGCAATCAAACGGATGCTAAGTTATCTAAAATAATCCATCACATATATAGGATCATGATAAAGTTGATTTGTATTCCTCTAATAATTGTATTGTTAACTCATTATTGATCATCGTACAGATGAAGCGTGTTTCGTTAATATTATTTATTTATTACAATAACAAATTTTTTTTTGAAGCTTTATAGCTGAATTTTTGTTACCACCATCAAATATTTTACCTCGCACATATCGAGATTTATCTTCCATCATGAAAGAGATTGGAATGCATTATGAAGCAATTCATGCATGCTCCTATGACCATGTTATATATTATAATCAGCATGAATTTGCAATAGAATGTCTGGAATGTCATGTAAGTAGATATCGTATAGATAAAGTAACAAAAAAGGTGCCTCAGAAGGTTCTTTGTTATATTTCCATCATTCCACATTTGCAATGACTGTTCAGGTGCAAAAACATAGCGCAATGTATGGATTAACATGCCAGGAATAGAAGTCAAGATGATGTTATCCGAATTCCTGCAGATGGTACTGCTTTTAGAGATATTGAGGAAAAGTGGCCTCACTTTAAAGAAGAACCACGTAATCTTAGGATTTATTTGGTAGCAGATGGTGTTAATCCATTTGCACAGATGAAATCCATTTACATGGTGTGGTCTATTTTTGTTATCAACAATAACATTCCTCCATGGTTGTCAATAAAGATGGAGCAAACAATGTTGTCGATGATTATACCAGGTTTTATTGATGAAAACTATTTTATTTATAATGTAGTTGTGGCATCTCATTTGTCATAATATGTATCTTAATTTCATATATATATCTATTATTTTACTCTTCTGCATGGTTTATATATCTTAATGGTTCTCATAATGATATATTTTATATGTACTTCAAATTATGAATCAGGTAAGTTCCAAGTCAAAGATATGAATGTATACATTGAACCTCTTATAGATGAGCTACTGAAGTTATGGAATAGCATAACTATGTATGATGTATCTAGACCAATATGACAAAGGCAATTTCAATTCCATGCAATGGTTGTATGGACAGTACATGATGCCCCTCGGTTAACTTCATTTTGTGGTTTGTAATTTTAAGTTTCACTTTAATTGCATTTAATGATATGGAGTAGTTAGAATATTTTATATATGAATATATTTGACATAGATATTCCATATCTAAATATTATACGTCTTCAGACAAAGGGTAAATTTGCATGTCCAGTTTGTGGTCCTAAGATAAAATCTCGTCGTTCAAAAAGCTTAAGAAAGGAGGTGTTTGATGAGTATAGGAATTTCCTCTCTAAGAATCATAGGTATAGAACAACTGAAAGAAATATTTTCAATGGGAAGCAGGAGACTGCATTAAAACCACGGAGAATGGCACCTCACCATTGGAAGAAGCAATACAATAGAAATCGTCATCATGGTACGTATGCATCATCGTATATGAATTTTTATGCATTTTAATTTTTATTGTGAGTTGTTTGTTGTAGTGGCCATATTTGATTTATGATGTAATTTATTAATTATAAACTAATATTCATGATGTCCATCATGATCATGAAGGTATTAATGGTCTTCCACGAGGAATGAAAAGTTATCCTATTCAATTCAGCAGGTTTCCCTACTATGAGCACCTACAAATTGCTCATTTGTTTGATACAATGCATATTGGAAAGAATGCTACTGAAAACTTATGGTGACTACTAGAGATAAGGAGGGAGAAAGATAAAGTTGTGAAAGTGTGCAAAGACATTCAAGAAATCAACCATGCAATGAAAGACGTCATCCAATTTCATACCAACGGAGAACAAGTTAATATAAACTCAATTCCATGGATGTTTACAGAGCAACAAAGCAATGTTTTCAAAGAAGTAATGCGGAAAATTAAATTTCCCACCGGTTTTTGTGCAAACTTGAAGAATATCATAACTAAAAAAGGTGATTTTGCGGGGGTCAAAACACATGATTGGCATGTCTTCATAAAGGTAATTATTATTGTTATGTCCATATAATTTTTTCTTGTTTGTATATTCTTTTTTTAATAAATGGCATGGTTTGTATATTGATATAGTATGTTCTACCTCTCTCTCTCCTGGACAACTTCGACAACAATGTCAAAGAAGTTATATATAATCTTGGTAAATACTTGAGGTAACTAGCTATTACTTGCATGTGCTTAGTGTTTCTTTAATTCTCTGTATAATAATTTATATTTGTTTTTTTTGTGCACTATTTCAGCATATATTGTAATTTAATGTTTATTTTTGTTAAATATCATTATTGGTTTGCATCACTTGTAGATGGTTGACATCTAAAGAAATCCATAAACAAGACATAAAGTATTGGAGGAGAGAAATTCCTCGTCTCATGTGTGAAATGCAAAAGCATCTACCATCGGTATTTTTCAATGCACAGGAACACTACCTCATACACCAAGTTGAGGAGATTGAGTTGTGTGGACCTGTGCACTCAAGGTCCATGTGGATGGTTGAGAGGCACTTGAAATTTATGAAGGGTTTGGTGAGACAACGAGCACATGTAGAGGGTTCTATGATGGAAGGATATACGGTATACCAAAACATGTTGTATGTTAGTGAATATCTTCCTATTTTAGCGTCAA
The DNA here is from genome assembly GCA_001517045.1 of Pseudotsuga menziesii. Lineage (NCBI taxonomy): Eukaryota > Viridiplantae > Streptophyta > Pinopsida > Pinales > Pinaceae > Pseudotsuga > Pseudotsuga menziesii. Next base: position 231,037 of record LPNX010349683.1, on the reverse strand, counting down.
AGCTCAATTTACATCACATTTGTGATCCAGACTCCAATAACAAATTTGAAGGGGAGCAA
>LPNX010349683.1:203478-225978 GCA_001517045.1 Pseudotsuga menziesii | reverse complement strand
GTGCCATGGACTTAAGAAAATTATAAACTTAGGATGGTGGAATAGTTGGAATGAGGGATACCTTTGTTTATGAAAGCCAGGACCTTGGAAAATACACTAGTTCGGGGACAAAAGTTTGGGAACAAAGAAGTTGAAATAAGTAGTGACTTTTAAAAAACCAAGGCAAAGAAAACAATTTCATGGTTGGGGTAGTTATACACCTTAACAAGTTGGAGAATACAACAGAGACAACCATTACGGGAAGGGTCTAAGGTCGACAATTCAATGCCAAAACCCTCAAGGATTGGGGTTAGGAAAATTGGGTTGACAAACTAGGATGCGTGCCTAAAGTCCTGGTTCTCTCCAAAGATTGTTCATCTTGCATCTTAAGAAAGCCGAAGATGCAAAATGGGATCTCAAATATAATTGGTGTATAGGCTCAGCACTAATGGCTCTAAAAATATGGAGAACTCTGTTTGACAAGAAAAGAGAGAAGTTAGACATCACCCTAATTTGGGTGTGACTTTAAGGTTTTCCCTTTGACTATTGGTCTTTAGATGTTTTCATGGGTATTAGAAATATTGTGGGGGAGTTTGCTGTGACAGATATGTCATTTAAAAAAGTCGAACAATATGAAATTTTCTCGCATTTTGGTTAGACTAAACAACCATGAGGGTCTAAAGGACGATATTGAAATTAAGCATAAAAATAATTCTATCATTCAGACATTAGACTATGAGGGGTTTCCATCTAGGTGTTGGCGGTGTCATAAATACAAAAATTTACGAGGTTCATCCCAACTAACCATTAGGTCATGACAAGAGGAAAGGGTTTTGAGCAAAACAAACAAAATAAATACTTGTTCAGATCCATTAGTAGTGGTTATCTTGTTTCCAAAAGTAGGAAGATCTTGTTAAAGAGGTACATGAAGAGGAAGGGGGATTTGGGTACCGAGAAATTTCGCCAGTTGTGGAAGTTCGCTCTCTGGATACTCTTCTTTGGTTAGGTTGTTTGGAGACTGATATTGGCCATGGTGAGATTTAGATGGATGTCAAGGATGCGATGGCCCATTGTGTTCCAGAATCGTTTGTTCCGGGTATAGACAATTCCCATATGAAGCATGTTGTTATTTTCTCTCCTATTATAAATTTGTTTCTTCCAAAGATACATTTTCAATAAACAAATATACGAGTCATGTTATGTGCCCTAATTCATGGGAAGATGGAATGAATAGACAACCTAATGTTCACACCTATGTGAATCCTCAAGAGACACCAAAATATGGAAGTGGCCTTCATTAGATATAACTTTAGACCTAGGTTTTCACACGGGGATATTAAACATATAGTAAAAGGATTGGGACAAAATCCTTAAACCTTGGGAATTGGGAAGCATAAGGGGTGAATATCAAACCTCCAAAAGGCACAGAAGAAATTCAAATATGATATGGCAACTGGGAGACAATCCACCTTTGTTGGGGAGCTTAGAGTAGTGAGAACCCTAAATAGTTACTTTGTTGCTACCATCATCCACTTAGCACATTCAAAGACATCTAAATCACATTTTCACCCATTCATCTGTCCTCATAGTTTGTGGAGTGGGTAGTTTGCAATACTTGGTTATATATGTAGGGGTGAAGGAAGCAAATGATTTTCTTTTAGGATTGGAAATGATCATAGTGGATGAGTTTGCTCGAGGTATGATCCATTCGATTACCTCAGCACAGGGGAAGAGCTTGGGACGCGTGGCTTTATTTGTGATACCTAATTTTCTTATGTTTACATAAAAAAGTATATCTTCTAGGCCTGCATCTGATACATTATGGTGCTTTATCATATGATATATTTGACCCCATAGAAACTTGTGTTCATCCCCCATGACAGCTTTCGCGTCTTCCTAAATGATCTACATTCTGGGCAAAACCTCTAAGTCTAAGTTCTACTTGGTGACCTTGGCCTTCTTCTTTCCACCCTTCTTTGGCATGTTGTGATGTGAGGACTAAAGTTGTAAAGTTGTAACAGCATTTGAGTTCCACCATAGCCACAATAGTTAGATTTTTTTTGCTCACATGTATGCTCGGTCCATTGGAGAAGGATGAAAAATGGTCGCTACCCCGAGCAGGATTGCAGAGCCATGTTTTGTTATAAGCAAGAAACTAGAACCTGACCCCTAGATCATTGAAGATCATTATAAAATATTAATTTTTTTTGTACATACCTGTTAATATCATCGTCAAACAAAACTTTCCATGAGGATAGAGTTCAAGAACTCTGTCCACATGAACTATATCTCACAAAAGATAACAAGTGTTCAGCCAAGCAACGATGATGACTCATTGTATTATGCCTCACAAGTTTGCGATGTTGCAACCGCATGAAACATAATACCACGAGTCATCGCCATTATCTTCTAGTACATCTCCTTTATACTAATGGAAAAATAATGATGTTAGTTCTATGGAGGTACTATAGAGTGGATGTAAATGTTGGCTCAAACTCATACATGGGTTTGCATTAGTGTCCAACCAAGGTGGTCTATTATAGTCCAAGAATTAGCATATTCAATGGATTTCCCTCATTTTGGTAATACAAGCATTAACATATTCAATGGCTTTCTAAAAGCTATTTTTTCCATTGTTCGTCACTTTTCATAGGGCTATTCATGCACAGAACTTCCTTTTAACCCTTCATTTTGGCCCAGATTTAGAGGTACGTCTATTCAGTGATGGATAAGTGCACAAGGGTGCCCAAGATGGTGAAATAGGGTTGCTTCATACCCTTTTTTTTTTCCAAAAGGTTTTTTTGTGCCCATAATTCATGTGGATGCTGCTATAAGGCATATGAACGAGATTTTAGGGTTGCTTTCACCCACATATTTCTCATTTTCACAGCCAGAATTGCAAATACCACCTCCTATTTCCATTGATGATCATCTTTTATTGCTGCAATGTGCCTAGATCTGAAAGTTGGCCTAATTATAGCTGATTTGAGATGCTTTACTGTTTGTTGTGACCTTCAGAATGGTCCCAAAGTGCTCATATTTGTCCCTTTGATGCTCATACTTGATTCTAGAGTTGTTTATGCCCATAGGATTGCCCAACATTGCTCCTAGTGTGACATTAAAAATACCAAGTTTGTTCTTCATCCTCAGCTTTAGAATCAACAAATATTACAGACTGATATAAATGTATTTAAAGCATTTTTTCATTCCTAAACGTGCCAAGTAGCATATCTGGAAATGTTTGCTCTTTGTCCATTACTGTAAAGGAATTGTACTAGAAGATTTGCGAGGACTTGTTGATTTCATGGAGAAGTTGAACAAAACAAAGAGGAGACTAAGCAAGCTACAACTCTTTGACGCACGTGCACATTGACGCGCATGAAAAGTGTTGTAGCTTGCTTAGTGCTCCTCTTTGTTTCTCATTTAGGTTCAACTAAATAGTAAAATCAACATGTACATGCAAATCTTCTAGTACATCTCCTTTATACTAATGGAAAAATAATGATGTTAGTTCTTTGGAGATCCTGTAGAGTGGATGTAAATGTTGGCTCAAACTCATACACGGGTTTGCACAATGGTTAAAACATCCACTCTACATAGTAGCATAGAGGTTAAAACATCCACTCTACAGGATCTCCAAGAACTCAACATAATTATTTTTCCATTACTGTAAAGTGCTCAGATTTGTCCCTTTGATGCTCATACTTGATTCTAGAGTTGTTTATGCCCATAGGACTGCCCAAAATTTCTCCTAGTGTGACATTGAAATTACCAAGTTTGTTCTGGAAGGCCTAAATAGGGCCAATTCACCTTGGTGTACTGGTTTATTATTAGAGGAAGGCCTTCTCTCATTATTTGAGGAACATTCACCCTTTGAGACACATGCATAAGGGCAGTGTTCAATCCTACCAAAGGAGAATGTGATCATTTGAAGCATGCTTACACTATTTTATACACCATTTCATGAGAGATATTACATGCTTGAAGGTTACTCATTGAGCTGGTCCACTTGGAAGGTTTTTCACATGGTTCATGCCCTATTTTGTGAAGAACGATTTTGTATTCGGGGGCTGCTTTATAGATTGACTATTGTGCACATGGGTGGCATCTAGGGCCTACAAAGCAAGTTGTATTTTACTCCAAATAGTGTTATGATGTATAGGAATCCTACAAACCTAATTGAATCGACAATGAAGCAGGTTTAGAGTATAGATGTTTATATTTCTAGGTTAATTGTTTTTTGAATTCAAGTGTCATGTGTGTGGCCTGTGCATTCCCACATTCACTTGGTCAATTTAGTATGGATTGGGATGAATTGACCATTTTGTTACCGACCCATTCAGTCATACCCTGATTTGCTTGGTTCAGTACCAAACTTGTCACTCCAATCGTTTCAAAGGCCGAGTTAGATCGTTTGGGGGTCAACTCGGTTGACTTAACCACCTCGATAGAAAAAAACTTGATTAAATCTGCAACTATTATTGTTGAAAAGGGGTTAGACTAGTAAAAGAAAAAGGCAATGTTAGGAAAAGGAAATGCAAGCAATAAGTGAGAACGAAGAATTGTATGTAACTAAAAGAGGGGCATACATAAGATTTCTTAGGGCATACATAAATTTTTGCATACAATCCCATTAGTATCATAAATTATGGGAGAGATTAGAAAAACATCCCTACACAAATATTAACTGATAAGTATGGTTTTGGTGTTTCATTTGGAGAATAAAATCCTATAACAATAGTTGTTATTATGACTCTTAAAGGGTCCTAGATGAGATCTGTGCACTTTTAGGCAGTTCAACTTTCAAGCAAAAGAAGCCATCAACAACAAGTATGTGAGCCCTAGAAAACATGGAAAAGATCATAAAAGATATTAGGTAAAATGGATAATCATCTACAACATAACAAAATCATTCATGGGAAAACTAAAAACCACTTAAAGGAGATATGTTCTTTGAAGGAGATAGTCCATTAAAGGAGAACCTGCAGGTTTTGTATAGACATATGTTGGCATAAATTGCAGTGTTATATGTGATGCATATGCATAACATATCGTCTCAAACTTGACAATGTTGAAATGCTAAAGTACAATGGCCACAAGCATACATTTGAAGAAGCCTACCCAATTCATGTTAGCAAAAGGCAATGCAAGCAATAAGTTAGAATGGAGACTTGTATGTAACCAAAAGAGGGGCATACATTAGAATTTTTAGGGCTACCAAATTCCCACACCTATTAACCAAACTCATTCTTGACAAGCTTTTTCTTTAACAAGTTATTGGCTTGCAAGTCTTTCCAAGTTTTATTCCTTATAAGTCTTTCCACATTTTTTTGTTGGTATTTTGCTATGGTTATGCCAAATTATTTTTTTGGCCATGGTGCAGGTAGAACCAAACAGGTATTTGCCAGACCTATCTTCCTCCAGCAAAGGGAGTTTGGGAAGGCTAGAGGAAAGTGAGACATCCAATAGGTCTACATGGGCTAGATCAACTAGATGTCATAAGATCAGAAGAACATTCAACAAACGCATGAATTTTTTTCTCCAAGGAGTGGGGTCATGTTCCTATGATGATGAGACAGTGAGAGACATTGATGTGCCCTTAAGGTACCAACACCTAGTCAAAAAATGGGTGCCTAGCGATATTCCTAAAGTAAACACTGATTTTTGTGTGAATGAGAGGATATATAGAATTGCACCATCCTCATTGCATGGATTGGGCTTGTTTTGCATGGACGGCATAAAGGTTGGATATGGTAGATGTACATAATTAATGGAGTATGTTGGACCCTATTACAACTACAGTGATTGGATGCACCTAGTCCAATATACATGAAGTATGCATAGATATGGGTTGTCAGCGAATTATATACAACTGAAAGACAAAGCTCAAAATAAAGGAGCAACGATGTACATGGACGGAAGGCCAAAAACAACCGGTAATATTGCAAGGTTTATAAACAGTACACAACCAGGGTCTACATTAAAGAAACCCAACTACATATTTGAGTCACGTGAAGGAAACCATGCCTTTTTACATGCAATTAAATCAATAGCTGCTGGTGAAGAACTACTTATTGATTACAATTTGAATCGTGTAGATACAAACAATGTTAGTATGGTTGTGGTACAACAAACAAATTAACCACCCTTTTATTAATTATTTTAACATCTATAGGAATTTTTGTTAGCATATTTGAAACTATCTCCTTTTCATGTTTTCTTATGTCACTTTTAGTATGTTTTTGATGCAGGGTTCTTTCAGGGGCACTTCCATCTCCGTAGATGTTTGTCGACCCGAGTCAAGGCAACATGTATACATCGATATTTCCAATGTAATATTAAATTTAGGATGGACATACAGATATGTTGTTATGTATTTTCATTAGTATATTAGGTTTGTTTATATAATATTACCGATTTTCCATGCAGAGTGTTGATCAGGGAAGCCAACCAGCTATTGATCAGCCGACTACAGCATCAGGGCAATAGCGAAACATGAATGTAATTCTCCATTTCAAATACTTTAAAATCGTAAGCATGTCTATCATGACGCATTATGTTTATTTTGTTATGTATGCTTTAGTTTTTATGGTTTCGTTCATGATGGTAATGTTGTCTACCTTTTTTGCAAATTGACCGGGGAATCTCCCCAGCTATTGATCAGATGACTGGAGACTCGAGGCAAGCATTTAACCTAAATGTAATTCCATAATCTAAATACTTAAAAAATGTACACATATAAAACATGTAGCATAGTGTTTATTTTTGTTTTTGTACTGTATTTGTTAGCTTATACATATTGCATTCATTGTGATAATTTTCTCTCCTTTTTTGGCAGGTGGTTGATTGAGGTAAATCCCCATCTATTGATCATACCACGGTCTCGGCTAGGTGTCAGATAATCCTAGATGTAATCCCTAATATAATTATTTGCGCACACTATATTTTCAAAGACTAAGCATTTTTTTATATATTTCAATTGCAGACAGAGGATTCCGTTTATCAAATGGTGTCTCAAAACACTTTACAGAATGAGGTCTCTCGGTTGATGAGACATAGTGAAATTAGAGAGTCTGCAGACTCATTGAGGGTGCTATAAAGGACAAGGGAAAAACAAAATGAGGAACTAATTCCTCTGACATTGGCAGTTCCACTAACAGAAGGGTTTGAGAAAAGGATTCAATTGTTGTTATAGCAACGTAAACAAGTGGACATAAGTTATCGAATAAAAATGTAAATTCATTTATAAAAACTTTATAATATTTGATTTTATATGCTGTTGAACTTATAATACAATGGGTTTAATTTATAGCGCGCTATGGAGATTATTAGTGCTGGTCAAGGAAATTTTGGTCCCAGTAACCAAACCACTCCATGTACACCACATACTGCTCCCATATTGTCCACTGAACAATCGACAACATGCTCTATGACATCGCCGAGGCCAGCGGAGAGTGCAGCCGATGTTTCCCCAACCACAACAGATGCTGTAGAAGAAGGGGTGGATGTAGGGCTAGATAGACATGTCGAAGCATGTCCTAGATCTTCTCGTGTGACTAGCACTGGTTCAATAAAGTGAACATTTTTGGTGAAGGAAGAACTGGTTCCAATAAATATAGAGAGGATTCCAGGTCATTATATATTGTTCAATTTATTTTTTATAATTTGTGTCTAATATACTGATAATATTTTCTAATGTTGACTAGTGATGGCAATAATGTTTTGCAGGAAATGATATATTTTATAAACACATGAATGATTTGGCCTTGGAGATCTTCGGGCCCACCATCCGCACAATGTGGAACAAGCAGCCAAAAGCTTTAAAGGATGATCTGACTAATCGCTTGGTTATTTTGTTCGGAAAATATACCTTTGATACATATAAGGTACTACAGAAGGCTGGAAAACATATAAAGATTGTCCGAGACCAATATAGGGTTCACCTAGAAAAGAAACCTAGGTATGAGCACCCTCCAATGATTCTATCTATGGAGTGGAAATCCCTGGTGGAAGATGGAAAAGAGAAGGGCCTGAGAAAATAAAGAAAGATACCACCGGGTGGAACAGGGAGGTATGCAATACATTGCAAAATGTAGTGGTAAGCTTTATTATTACTAGTTTTTATATCAATTTTGGTACATAGACTAATGTATTTAAAAACTTAATTAGGTTCTCGGACACATCTAAGGCCACAAAGGAAAGAATTGAAAAAATTGGCCAACAGAAGCTTGGGCCTAGTGGTTACTCCAACTTGGCAACCCGATATGTGAAAAATGTATAGTTTATTGACAATTTATTAATGCTCATGCAATTTGTTCCTTATAAATAAACTAACATAAATTATTTATTCCTTTTTGTGCAGGAAAGTAATGATCCTGTTCATGTTGAGGATGTAGTACATGACCAACCAAATGAAGATCATGCTTCTCATCCTAGTAATGAATTTATGAATGTGCTACTTTTTTTTATAGACCATTGCAGATGATGAACATTAATTCTAATTCTACACAATTCAACTACAGAGCATGTAGCTGCAGATCATAACACAGAACAGGTTGGTCCAATACGAGATAATGTTGAACATGTTGATGTGCACATGGCAGGTAAAAACACACATTCATAATTTTTTTTAAATGAATTACTCGTATTTATCAAAATATTAATATATTAATAGAATATTTTGACATTATTGCAGAAATTCATCGCCCCTCGCCTGAAGATCAACCTTGCGAGTAGACTAGTAGGGATATCGATGATCAAATTCTCGAATATGTGACTCTAACTAAATATTTAAAGAGAAGAAAAGTAAAATGAAAGTGACTAAACAAATTTTGAGTAATTCTTATTTATATAAAAAAAAAATTAATGCTTTTTTCCTCTGTTTCATGAATGAATGCTTTACTGAATTGTTTACTAATATTTTGTTTTCTGCCATTGACTAAATTAATGTTTTAATGAATGAGTTAATGAATGGTTTTTCCAGCTGTTGAATGATTGAATGGTTTAATGAATGTTTTAAAGAATGATTTAATGAAAGATTTTTTCAACTATTGAGTGAAATAATTTGCATTGTAGATGCATTGTTATTTGCATTGTGAAATAGTGAAATAAATTGTTATTTTCAAGTATAGGCATTAGGTTTGGGGAGTTGAGAGTGATGTGAGGTGGGGGAGGGGCCATAAGATCTTCCACCTTCACGTGGTTGGTCATGTTTAGTATAGAATATTAAATTATTCTCGAAACAGAGAGGAGCTCAATGAATGGTAAGGAAGAATACATTAAAAAACATATATTTCTATATTTTTATTGTGTAATTTTCACTATTGCTATTTGAATCCTCCATTGGAACTTGTTACAGATAGCGTTGAGAAACATTTCCATAGTTAAGAGGTAAGAAATGGAGTTTTGATTAGATCGATGGTCTTATATACATAGTATTTTTTGTTATCCATGTTTTATCAGGTGATATATTCTTAACAATTAATTTACTTCAATAGTATTGTAATTTACATTGTAATAGAATTGTATTTATTTAGATTTTTTTTGTTATTTTCATAAACAAACATAAATATATTTGATGGGCCCTAACATGAAACTATTGCAACAGGACAAAAAATGAAGTATGTTGAATGATGTTTTGAAAGGTAAAGCATAAGAAGATAGTGTGAAGATCCAGAAATCAAGGTATAAATATGTTTTCTTTTGTTCGATTGAGCTGTGTATTGGGTATTTATGCATGTGCACACACATACATTTAGTTTATGATGATGATTACCATACATAGAGGCAAACTTTGTTATATCTGATATAAACAATTACCTTAAATATTTTGATTTATTGTGATAACTGGCCCCTTGGTAATACTTTACCAATATCATATAGCTAGGACAACAAAATTAAATGTAGGCATTTCATTACAAGAAATTTGATAGGAATTTGAGTTTGATGGGAATATGAAAGGTCAAAAGACAGAAAAAGATAGATAGACTTGTGAGGAAAATGGTATCTGAAGCATTGTTTCCCTATTATTCCGCATTAGTATATTGTTATCTGCCCCAGTTTATCTTTCTCCGGTAGTTTTGTAATTTGTTTATTAATCTCATATCTTGTACAAATTTAATGGTTGATTGTGCAGTGGTAAACCTATGTTTATATTTGTGCTTATCCCTGTAGGTTGTGAGTCGGGCATGGTACACATTGGTATTTTCAGTTTCCATTATAACTTTTCACCCCATTGTACACATTGGTATATCAACATGAATTACCAGCTGAGTAAACCATTCTTTTAAGGGTTTATAAAAGTACTCCTTAGTCTGAAAAGAATGCTTTTGGAAGGCAGAATTCAATTATATTGTTGATATTTCCCCATAACTCAAATTTGACCCTAAATTGGTTGATTTTGTAGGTCTTTTTGATAGGTTTTAGGGCTAGAAACGATACTAACACTGATTAGTAATGAAAGAGTCCCTAAATTTCCCTACTAAACAATTAAATGGGGTCATTGTAAGGCATAAAGTAACCTTTTATCAAGGCCAAATTATCCCAACCCCTGAAACATGTCAAGTATGAAACCCTAGATCTGACTTTTGACTGGTTTTTTTAGGTTGCTTCTCAAGTTCGTGGATGTAGACAAGAATATAGGTGACGCACTGGAGGATCTAGGGCTAAATAGGCCAATCAAAATTTGAGGGTGGCTTATAATTTGAAAATTGTTGTTATTTTTAGATTATTGAATTTTATAAATTTCTAAGGTTTTCTAGTTTATAAAAACGCAGATCTAGTCTTACACTACACTACACTAATCACACAAATGCGTATATTTACACATGAAATACTACTATATTTACCTCTAGGGTTTGTTGGAGGATCCTAATTAGGGAAAAAATCAGAGATCGAAGGATAAACAAGAGAAAATTCCTTCAAGAGGATGTTTTATAACATATAAAAGTTCACAAAAGCTGGTAAAAATCCCTAATTCAGGGAAAACGCAGCATTACAACCACCATTCAATCCATAGAAGCATAATTTCACCAAAATTTACCAATGGAGCAACCAAGAAAACCCTAGATCCTCCTTGTGCTTGTGTTCTTCCAACAATGCTAGCATCAATCTTGCATGTGCATGAAACCGTAGAATTCACCCATCAGTTTACCATAAATCCAAAGAAGAAATAGTAATATATTTGATAAGTTTCCCCTATGAATCCATAGGCAAGCCTATATCATTAGAATGCATTAACAAAGCTAGAGTAGGAGTTTTAAGCAAAAACTTTGAAAAAACATACAATTTATTTTTGTGATCAACTTTTTCGTGGGCTTCATTTTTCTTGTCAAAAGTGGGCCAATCTAATGCTCTTGCGACTCCACGGCCATTGTAAACTAGTCTTTCTATGGAATCATTGGTTTATTCTCTTCAATATGAAGGCCCTCTTAAAGATTTCCTCTTTGTACAAAGTCATAGACAATAAGGCATTCCTTTCCCTGTGCATAATAGCTAATACAAAGTAGTTAGATGGTAATCATTGTGCTTAATACTTAGCCACCGATGCTAGTTATAATAGAACATTATGTTTTCTTGTAGTAAAAAGCAACTGTGAAGCCTTATAGAGTTTCTCTTCTTCCGACATACTTTATTATTAGACCATGAGATATCTCGACTTCAATATCTATTTGTTTTAGCAGCCAAAGCCTTCATAGACTCCATTCACTCCATCAAAGGAATTGACCCACTGATCATTGGTATTCTTATAAATAAATATTTCATAAAAGCTCTATTTCCATCTCTCTAGGAAAATAAAGGGATTCACTAGCTGCAAAAGGATTGGATGCTATAAACTCATGCTCCCAGCATGTAGAAAACACAATAGCAACACAAAGCATAAAAATGGAAAGCCTATATAATAAATTACAAAGGGAAATGCATGATAAATTTGGATAAATTGGGTTATAAGGGAGATCAATGTTTTTCCTGCATTTCCGTCCTCTCCCAGGGATCCACTTGTCACTATTCTACTGTCTAAGTACTGATAGAGGGAATCACTGTCTTTGAAAGGCAGTTGAGCAAGGATACATAGTGATTTAGCTTTGGGAAGGTAAATTGTTGTCTTTGCTGTATTTGTTGCTTGTAGGCCAGTAGGATAAGGTGTTTCTTTGGTCAATATAGATACTATGGATGGATGCTGCTGAGTGGAGTTTGGACCTTAAACCTCAATCCATGAGGCAATAAGTGTAGCTGTTAAAAATTTAGTCTTGTTAGGTGCAGTTATTTGTGGCCAGAAAGGCCTAAAAAAATTAACTGAATTTGGTTTTAATTTCATCAAGCTGGGTGTAGAACCTCGATTAGGGATTTTGAGTTTTGTGGGTGGAGAGAAATTGGGTTGACAGCTGCTGCAAATGAAAATAGATTTTTTGTTTTTTATATATGTTTTGGGGTTGACAGAATTGATCTGTGACCTTGTGGTCTGTATTTGTCTCACTTTTCCCTACAACTCTCTCTCTCTCTCTCTCTCTCTCTCTCTCTCTCTTTCTCTCTTAGGTATGTCCATTGTTTCGTTAGTGACTTGTCTCCTAAGAGACAAAGTGTGATCGTATTATAAATCTGAGTATAGAAATTAAGGAATGTCTAACCACATTGTTTTCTTCTATTTGTCCATTTATAATATTTTTGCATGCTCTTGACTAATTCTGTTCATACATATCCTAGGTAATTGTAATTGATGGATGTACATAGTGCTGATATGTAGTAATCCTGGCTTGGTTTGGAGCAAAATGGGTCATAGCATCAACTGAATGGATATTTAGTTTTGACATTGAGGAATCATGCAAAAACGAGTAAACAGAGCTCTGTAATTGAATCACAAATATTAAATCACATAGACTTCGAGAAGGCTCAATTGAGTCTTGGGCACAGCTACAACAGAGCCAACATGAAATTTAATGTCAATAGACTGGATAACATGGTTATACAGGCTATTAGTCTTCTCAAAACCTTGGAAAAAGACATCATGAACACCTTCTGCATGAGAGTAAGGTATTGCAAGTTTAAACTTAGTATTGTTTTACTTTTTTTTGGGTTTTATATGAAACAACATTTAAGATAATTAAGTCAGGGTCAATTCTAATAGCTGTCAAGTTGAGGTTAATTTCCCATAAGTGTCTTTTAATTCTTTAGTTAGGAATCATGAATCATATTTATACTGAAAGGTCAAAGGATTTGTTTATTAACTTAGATTTATATCAGATCCATGATTTCTTTATTCTCTGAGATGTGTTTTAAAATCACTATATTTGATATTCCCAAGGAATAAATAAAAATATACATTTGAATAGTCCTACGAGGACTCAAGTGTGCTGGATACTTTTTTGTTGTCCATCATTCAAAAACAAAGAAATTTAATAAAACTATTAAAAGTATTCCTTACGTATTCTCTAGGATACTCAAATTGTCATCAATACAGACTCATGAAAAGAGTCCTAATATCTAAACCAGAAGTAGAACAAGAAGAGCATAACCAATGTCTACATCCCTCAGCTATGACTCTGAGCTAATCTGCCATTAAGTGGTTGTTAGTACAAGTATTTTCTGAATCAGATAGGAAGTGACTTTTCTAAATTCTTGTTTGGTTTAGGTACCCTTCTGTAACAACAAATTATATTTTGGAAAGCTTGTCTGCCATTGAGTTGAAATCATATATCTTGAATCACATAGACTTAGAGAAGGCTCAATTGGGTCTTGGGCATAGCTACAACAGAGCCAACGTGAATACAATGTCAATAGAGTGGATAACATGGTTATACAGGCTATTAGTCTTCTCGATACCTTGGAAAAGGACATCAACACCTTTTGCAAGAGAGTAAGGTATTGCAAGTTTAAACTTAGTTTTGTTTTTAATTTTTTTTGGGTTTTATATGAAACAGCATTTAAGATAGTTCAGTCAAGGTCAATTCTAACAGCTGTCTTTTATACAGGGAAAAATCTCAGAATAATGGTGAGGTACCATTACTGGAATAGGCCCCAATCATGGGAACATACTCAACATACTTGTTTTCTATAGGCCTGCAATCCATGACCGAGGAGGAATTGACCGCAAACAATGAACCATGTTGCTCAAATAAATTTGACAAAATTGGAAGCTCTTTAGTGTTTTCTCTCAAATCCATCACTAACTATTCAGAAACTTGCTGATTCTTCTTGCTTGTAATCTCAAACTCAGGTTTGTTCTCACTTGTATTCTCAAACTCAGCTCCCAAAATGTCTGACAATTTTGAATGTAAAGACTCTCTCTTTGAGCCCTTTGACACACTCCACATATTAACCTCTACTCGATCATCTGAGCTAATTTTCAACTCACCAATGTCTGGTCCAAACAAGTTTCCTTCAGTGGTCAAATTTTAGGCTGAAACCATGTTGGGGTAAGTGAAATATTTGGATTTTTTTTAAAATACACCAACAAGCATCGCTTTTTTGATGTTCTTTTGACACTCCGGTAAACCCATCTCATGGCTGTGTCATGACTCTGATGCTTCCTCCTGTCGGAAAACTGACGGTTAAAGTGTCAGATCGCATCGGAAGCCCGACTCTTCTAGTGTCGGATGGTGTCATATTTTCAACACTCTCTGGATAAAAATATCGACGAGGTCACCTTTCCTCTGGCACTTCTGTTTGTAGGAATGTCGATGCTTCAAGTGTCGGAGGACGTCAGATTTCCGATGGTTTATGCAATTTTGATTAGCACTTTGGAAGGAAAAATGGTCGAATATGTGACACAATGGTGTGTCAGATATTTGCCCCACAATTGGTAGAATGTCGAAGATCCGATGTTACGCCACCGATGGAAAAAAAAAGTGTATGTATCGAAAATGCGATAGAGAAGTGTCAAATTTCAGACATGCAAGGTGTCGGATTTTGGGTTGAAATTATGTTGTGCGGGGGCCGAACCCAAATGGGAACCAAATTCACTCTTTCACAGCTTGCATCAAACTGCGGATTCCAAGGCTGGAATAATATCAGTGATTGATCCATTGACCAATTCCTACTAAGTACCCACTGAGGCTGTTCCTGCCTCTAAAAATTAAAACCAAGCCATCCATAAGTCAATCCCACAACCACCAGGATTTCCCTCAGAGCCTCCTTCCAGCAGTCCTCCACTCACTTTGAAACCCTCTTTAGAGTAAATTGTCTTCCAACGACCTTCCCAACTAGTGAGCAGTTGACCATCTCAATAATCGTATCCCATCCCACATCTTCACCCAAAGCATACTTGTATTCAGGATGAAAATTTTTCACAAAGGGTTTCTTTTTTCTAGAACAACGATTATTCTTACCCCCACCACCCTCTTTTGCATCCATGCCCGAGCTCGTAGCCATGCAAGATAAAGGGACCGATTCATCCTTTCGAGCACAAGAACCAGGTACCCCCGAGTCCAATTGTCCACCAACACAAACTCCCAATAGGGAGGGTCTCAATGATGCATCAGACTGATTCCCCACCCATCCTCCTTCCCCTAGGCTCCTGGTTGCAATGAATGAGTCGACTTCTAGCAAAACCATACTGTCAGAGTTAACAGTCCCTAAATCATCAAAACTAGCTCTGACAAGAGGGGAACAAATCCCCAATGGGTTGGTGAACGATGATGAAGGAATATCTGCTGGTTAGAAAATTGACTCTAAAGATACCAGAAAAAGGGAAGGTAGGGCATGACCCTCCACTCTTGGGCTAGGAAAATCCTCCTCAGCACAAGAAAACCCTCCACCTGGCCCTTTATAGAAAATTCCTTCCTCCAAATGGTCTCTTGAGTAATCAACCAAATCCTCGTCAGCCATGGTAAACAGGTAAAAACCACCTCTGGTGCAAAACCCTAGTAAAAATAGCCACAAGCTAGGGCTGTGCAACGACAAATAGCAAAAGGCCAAAAACCCAAAGAATTCCCCTGACCTACCTCAAGTTGTGAAAGAAAATGGTTCCACCATTTTTCTCCTGACGTTGTTGATGCCTCGTGATGCCATCAAAGAGAGGTGTGTGCGTACTGCCTATAGGCTAGGACTATAGGTACAGAACCCTAGACTTCCATAAATCCGCCACCAGTCACCATCAACCCGCTCCCCCTAGTTGTGATGTATGCATGTTTCTACTCAAGCTCAAAAAAACCTACTTACTTTACTTTAATTAGATTTTAAAATCATTTATATGCAGTGAAATTTCCAGTGGAACCATACATGTAAAAGAAGTAAAAGAATGTTTACATACAATTTTACAAAATGAAATATAATATATTCAAAAGTATGTGAAATTAAATATTGTAAATGTAAATTAACAAAATAAAAACAAAAACAAAACAGATCTTACTTAATACTTACTGGGAACCAATTTTCGATGTGTCTCTCATTTGCATGACGATCACCTGAGATCCCTTCTTCAACCTCAATTTCCTTCTCACATGCTTGTTCCTTAGCATATGTGTATAACTCTTCAAATGTTGATTCTTCCTTCGCTTCTGGAGTAGTGGTTGCATTTTTAATTGCGGTTAAGATCTCCTCTTCTTGAGAAGAGGAGATACCGGCTTTTGCAAGGATCTCAGTGAGTAATTCCAAACTTATGCTCATCAAATCAAATGTTTAAAAGTGAAAAACAAGTACATGACAAATGAAAAAGACAATACGAAATGAGTTAGTACAAAACGAGTATAAAAACAAAAATTAAAAGTGCACAAAAATATGTACAAAACAAAAATGAATATATACAAAATTAAAAGCAAGTTAGTATGAAATAAAGGCGGGCCCAAAAATGAAAGCAATCCAAACTGAAAATGAAAAGAGAAAATTCGCATAAAAACAAACTCACATTTGGAGAAAATTAAAGAAAACAATCTTGCAAAAAAATAAACACGCTTGTTACATCTTACACGGGACCCACTAAAGTGGATGCGTCTAGCTGTTACAACACGGGAATTCCAGAAATTTTGTAGTGAAGTTGTCCTTGCATCTTACCGTTTCCCCTCCCCCTTTCTATGTAAAAAAAATGAACTATCTACCTATCTAAACTTTGATCCCTTTTAGCACCTCCCCGACAACAAAGCCAAAATGTTGGGGAAAAACATTAAACAATTTTATAACATATATCCAACGATTTAATTGTCAACCTGGAGAGAGCGTAAACTTCTGAGGTACAGACAAAATATATGTAGGGGTAGAGTATTTCTAACTTATTCTACAACTGAAATTGAATCTAAGTTATGAAAATAGGAAATGAGATAAAAATAAATCTAATCTAGAAAAGCAGGAAATTGCGTGAAAAAAATGTAATTGTAGAAAACATTAAATTGCATAAATTAACTTGGTAAAGAAAGACTGAAAATTATAGATGTGAGCTCAAGAAAAATATATACTATCAATTCATAAGAAAAGAATCACTGAAATTCTATATTAACAACTCATAAGAAGGAAATTACGGAAAGAAAATCTACACTAACAATTCGTAAGAAAAGAACTCAAAATTAACATGAGAGAATCAAAGGATTTGCATTAAGCATCATCTCCATTACATAACAACCAAAAATACACTCTATGACTAACTCTAAACTATTCTCTACTTCCAAACCACTAGAGAGGCCTCTAACAAAATGAGGAGAGAGCCCTACTATTTATACATGAATTTAGGATAACCAATCCATAATTACAGATCCACTATTCTCTCAACTTATCCCTCAAAATCCTCAACAAATCCACTTTTTTCTCAACTTATCCCTTCAAATCCTCCAACAAATATTGGATGAGATATTCTCTCCACATTTCCATGATCTTCTCCTTCAAATTAGACCACATCTTTGAAGATTGAATTCGAATTTGAGGCTAGGTGGTGACTTTTGAGCTTGTTAAAGTCTTCAGATATACATGTAATCATCACCAAACTCACCTAAATTTAAGGTATAATGAAAATATATTAATTTTCTTAATATTTAACCACAAATTCACTCAAAATACTCAAAAATAAACTATTTGGAAAATGGTAATATAAATCCATATTTATTCATAAAAGTGGTGGATATTAATGATTTTACAGAAGGATAAAATAGGAATAAGGTGACAAATGGTATATGAAATATGAATAAAATGTGGTCTTTTTTCGGCTCAACAAGTTGTCGAAGATAAAGTATGGGCACAAGCCATGGATGAAGAGATGGAATGCATTAAGAAGAATAAAATATGGGAGCTGGTAGATGTACCAAAAGATAAATATGTAATCAACTTCAAATGGATTTACAAGACCAATCAAGATGTTGATGGGAATTTGCAAAAGCAAAAGGCAAGAATGGTTGCAAAAGGGTTCACACAGTATCCTGGTATATATTTCAATGAAACCTTCACATCAATTGCACACATGGATATAGTCAAAACAACTTTGGCCATTGTTGCACAAAACAAATGCTATGTTTATCAAATGGATGATAAATCAACATTTTTGAATGGATATCCAGATGAAGAAGTATATGTGGAACAACCACAATTCTATGAAGTTCCAGGACAAGAGAACAAAGTGCACAAGCTAAAAAAGGAACTCTATGGGTTGAAGCAAGCTCCTAGAGATTGGTATAGTCACATTGATTTATATCTCATCCAAAATGGATTTCATAGAAGTAAAAGTGAACCGACGATGTACACCAAATTTAATGAAAACGTAGCATGTTGATTTCCTTCTTGTATGTAGATGATTTAATATTTATTGGTGATTTTGGCATAAACGCATTTAGAACAGTCATGGAAAGTGAATTTGAAATGACTAATTTGGGGCTTATGACTGTTTTTCCTGGGCATTGAATTCTAGCAGTTTGAAAGTGGTATTTTTATATCATAGTCAAAGTATGCAAGTGCAGTTTTAAAAATATTTAATATGTCTAATTGAAAGAAATCCCCAACACTAGTAATAATAGGTTTAAAATTGGGCAAGGATGATGATGGATCGATTGTATATCCCATGCTATTTAAAAGGCTGTTTGGAAGCCTTATGTATTTAACAACGACAAGACCAGACATCATGTATGGAATAAGTCTGATCTCAATATGCATGGAGTCACCAAAAGAATCTCATTGGAAAGCAAGTAAAATAATTCTGAGGTATGTAAGTGGCACAAAGGACCTTATCATAATGTATTTAACCTCAGAAAATTTTAAACTCATTGGATACAATGACAGTGACAATAGAGGAAACACATATGATAGAAAAAGCACATCTGGGTACAGATTTCATTTTGGTACAGGTGTTGTGTTGTGAGATTTGAAGAAACAACCCACGGTAAATTTGTATTCAGTAAAAGCAGAGTATGTCGTATCTACAAGCACCTCATGTCAAGCCATTTGGATGTGAAGAATGTTAAAATAGTTGTTGCAGAACCAACAAGAACCAACAACTATTTTCTGTGACAACAATTAATCTATTTCTTTGTCGAAGAATAATGTGTTTCACAAGAGAACCAATCACATCAACACAAGGTATCATTTCCTAAGAGAATTGGTGAACAACAAATAAATTTGTTTATAATTTTTGTAGGTCTTAAGATCAGTTTGTAGACATCTTTACAAAACCATTGGAAGGGGATACATTCTAGTATCTATAAAGTTATTTAGGAATGACAAGTTCTGCACAATGAATTCTGTCATAAACAAATCAAGTTTCAGCTCTGAAACATTTTCTAATATTTCTTTTAAATCCCCATCTGCTCATAATTAAGGGGGAGTGTTGGAAATATTAATTACTCGATGATCCACATAACATATTAGCCAACTCTGTCACATTCTATAGAAGGCCAGTTTTTGTCAACCAGTTCGTCAGGATGAAGAGTTCACGTCTCTCATATATAAACCAATGGGATTAAATTGCTGAAGCTAAGTTTCTAGGTATATAGTTATTATAGTCTTTAATGCAAGTTGGTAGAAGTTTTTTTTATAATAAGTAGATAGTAATTATATGGGCAGAAAGAAATACATAGAGGAGAAGAGAAGAATAGTGTAAGTGTGTGAAGAAGAAGAAGGAAAAACTATGTGAATATTTCGAAGCTCAAGGTTATGTGTTTTATGAAAGGGTTGAGAGCCAAAGCTCTGTAAAAGGTGAAACATCCTTGTAATTTTCAAGTTTAAATTTATGGTTATAATTCTTTGTTATGCTACCACAAGATATATAAATACATAGTTTATGGTTTAATGCAAGTTTTATTTAGCCACACATCTTCCCCATATTTACCTGAGTGAATGTTGTTTACGTTTACCATTTAGTGAAAGACATAAAGAATCCATAATTATTTCATGAAGTAAAAGTTCTAGTTTTTATCTGCAGAATGTTCGACACAAGTTTTCCTTTAATATTTAGTTATATGATATTATGAGTGAGCTGCAATATACTTGTGTTACAGTTTATCCCAAGTTATCATTGGTGAAAAGTGTTTTACATATCCTAAGTCTTTAGACTAGGAAATATCTTCTTATAAAGTTTGATAATAATTTGTTCAATCGAAGAGGAAGTTGGTAGCAGGGGTAATTCCTATCATAGCTTGTTGAGTTTATCTATCACAGTAAAATTTCTGTCGCAGTAAATCCCCTTCGCAGTAAGTCTATTGCACTAATTCCATCACTAGTATTTTTGGTCGCACGACTTTCCATTAAAGTAAAAGAAAGGGAAATAAATTTTATGACTGCATAGTAACTTAAGTCTACTGTCACAAAATTTGTCTTTCCTGAGAGTGCGTCCATAAGCACCGCGTCTGACAATCCTTGTCAGCAACTTCATAGAAACATAGGGCGGAGGATGTTTCCATTCAGAAATGACCATTAGGCCATTTCCAATGTTGAAAATGGCCACAAGGTTATTTTTGATGTGAGCGCAATGAGCTCTAATTTTTTTGGCTATTTTTGGCTATTTTTGGATTTTTTCTAAAAGTATCGGTGATTCCATGAAGGTGGGTAACACTTTTTGGCCACATTTGGCGATGAAAACCTGATTTTTTACTCATGTGCTAGATAGAAGCCATCAAAACGCATATATGCCATGTGAATTTTGACTTGCAGTAAAAAAAAAAATTCTAGAATATTATGTTTCCTTTCCAGTGATATTTTTTTAAAATATTCCGATGTCATTTAATGTGTGAAATTTTGCATTTAATGAACTGTGTGACCTTACAAATTTGAAGAAGTTAATAAGTGGCTCATGTCCAACACCAATAATTGAATCTTACATTAATAATTAAAAAAATATATATACGAGCATGATCTACACAAAATTCGTTGTGGTCTGCATATTTTTTTGTTAATTTATTTCACAATATACAATTATTTATTATTTTTCGAAAGGGAGCACATCTGATTTTAGCATCATTTTTAGCATCATTTTATACACGTGTGTCCATCCCATCTTTTTTTCACTGTTTTAAAAAATTGAAAAACCAAAGATACCCTTTTGAATACGACGGGTCGATGTGTGGGCTGTGTATTTTTCTGAAATTTTTGGATGTGTATTTTTTACCCTGCGCATTTTTCTTTGAGCTGCTTCGAAGTTGTTGTCAGGTTTTCTAAGTGTAAGTTTTATAACTAATTAAAAAAAAGCTCATATGAATGCCAAAATGCATGCATGATACCTCAATGGATAGAGGATTCAGTGATGAATCTACCAGTATGAACTCCACTTATTTGTGTGCCATGAGTGGCATCATTTACACCTCTAGAAGACACAGAGAAACGTTGATTTTTCTGTAAGAGGGCTAAATCCCTTTTTTTTCAGGCCCTCAATCGAGCTCTGGAGCTCGATCGAGGTTTTAACCAAAGCTTGATCAAGGATTTATTAAACCCTCGATCGAGGGTTTAATAAACCCTTGATCAAGAAAATTATAAAATGCTCGATCGAGGTCCTGTTTTTGTTAAAAGTTCATACAAAAGTGGCTGGGAATGAAGTTAAGCATTGGTGGCATTAATGTCATTTCAACTACCTTCCTACCACCATTTTCCACCTGAATTCCTAAATAAATTCTATATAAACATAAAACATAAACATCTTACTAATTTTATCATTCACAATTGGCTAACCTATTTAAAACAATGCTTGTGTTGTAATGCAAATTTAGCATTGTGTATTGTGTATTGTGTTAACATATTGTTGTAGGTGTGAATTTGGATTTTTGATCTTGATCACAATGGGAAGAAAAAAGCGTCGAAGTAAAATATCTACTAGGAATAAAAGCAACACCGAAGAAATAAGAGAGAAAGATAGAGAAAGAAAGAGGAAAAAGAGGGAAATCTTGAGAGGAGACGAAGTTGCAAATCAACCTATGATGGCAGAATCAAATGAGATTGCTAACAATATTGGTATAATTTAAAAGTTATGCAATTTCATATTCATAACTATAATTTTTTTTCCTAGTGATATAGTTCATATGATTTCATTCATATTTTCATATAATTCATATTGCATAATATATTTAATTTCATAGTGTTCTAGCTCATAATTTTTATATATATATATATATGTGTGTGTGTGTGTGT
>LPNX010349683.1:188595-202944 GCA_001517045.1 Pseudotsuga menziesii | reverse complement strand
ATATATATATATATATATATATATATATATATATATGTTAAATTGTTTAGAATTTAATTATAATTTTGTAATTAATTCATAAACTTATATACATTGTACATATGCATATATATATACAACCTTCTAAAACCACTTATGTACACCTATGAAATAATGGTATGTGTTGTGAAAGAATTGAAAAGATCTTTAAAACCACTACACTAAATTACATATATACAAAGTAAGTGTATTATAGTATGAGTAGTTCTAGTTGTCCAATGAAATTAAAGAATGATTGATTGATATATATAATTATATAGTGCATAATATCTTTAGTTCTAAATGAATATGCATATATCCATTATCCTTACATAATCTCACATACTTGTAACGAATTTTATAATTTGATGATATAGCCTCACATGTAAATGAATTATATTTTGATAATATAGAATCACATATATATAATTTTTATGTAAAAAATTACAAAGATTGTTCTCAATGGGAGTTGATTGCACCATCATAGGTTGACTTGCATCTTCACTCCTCTTAACTTTGCACTTATTTTATCATCTTTTCTATAGCCTTATCTCTGCTTTCATCAATTATAATATTCAATTTTAATTTCATATTCATGTATATGAACATTTTCATAGTGTTCAAATTACAATTTTACATTACACTACGATAATGATGATAATTACATTACAATTACAATTACATTACAATTTTCAATTACAATTACAATTACATTAAATTACAATTATTACATTTTTACATTACATTTACAATTACATTACATTACAATAATTACATCATTACATTACATTAAAATTTTACAATTACATTACAATTTTAATATTGATTTAATTTCATATTCATGTATATGAACATTTTCATAGTGTTCAAATTACAATTTTACATGTTACATTAAATGATATTGATGATCTCTAATTACATTAAAAAATTACAACTACAATCACATTACAATTACAATTACATTACAATTTTACAAAATTTACAATTACAATTACATTAAACATTACAATCATGTACAATTTTAATTCTATTTTCATGTATATGAACATTTTCATAGTGTTCAAAGTACAGTTTTACATGTTACATTATGATAATGATGATCTAATTACATTACAATTACAATTACATTACAATTTTACAATTACAATTACAATTACAATTACATTACATGTACAATTTTAATTTCATATTCATGTATATGAACATTTTCATAGTGTTCAAATTACAACTTTACATTACAGTATGATAATGATGATAATTACATTACAATTACAATTACAATCACATTACAATTACAATTACATTACAATTTTACAATTACAATTACAATTACATTACATTGCAATATTGTACAAATGACTAGGAATCATACTTAATAACCTAATTTACTTAATAACATCCGGATTGGGACATAAGTCTCATCTGCAACAACTATGGGAAGTACTTGGGCTTTGCCCTAAAACTCATTATGAGGAGTACCAAAGAAACCCTGAAGTAGCTGGCCAATGAGAGGACCTGCCAAGCGAAAAGGGAAATGACCCCTACTGGATTGACTAGATTCTCACTTGTGAGGAAAACCAAAGAGCTGTAATTTGTGGCAAAGTGGTTAGCAGTTTTACCTGCGCTGTGAAGTGAGGGGTATTGCCCCAATACTCAAGCCTGAGATAGCCTTGGTGGCCGAGTGACTACCTTTCAACCATTAGGAAGCCGATTTAAACCAGGGTCCATATTCATCTCCAGTTACTACTATAGCCACCATTGTTTGAATTTATTTGTTAATTTGTTAAGAAACAATGCAAATATGATAAACTTAAAATAAAATGTTATTCAAGCTTGTATAATTTATTTGCTAATTTTTTAACTAACAATGACAATATGATAAGTAAATAAAATGTTATTCTTGAGCTTGCATTTATTTGTATTTATTCTTGAGCTTGTATTTATTTTTTATTTTGTATTTGTTTATTGCTAGATCTTGGATAGCCATCAAATGATCGTGCACCCTCTGATTTCTCAAGAGTAATTGGGATCTTCAATGACGTTGGAATGGCTGTTAATTGTTTAATAGGGTTGGATGATGCCACTCAAGAAGAGTTCGGGAACCCGACCCTTGATCAGACAATCATAGAGCATGTTAGTAACATAATCAAGTTGAACTTTGAACAACAATCAGTGATTATACAATCTTAAATCCTAGATGGATTGATAAAACACAAAAAATTGAAATGTGCCACAAAGTTGTTTGGTTTTAAGGACTTTAAAAATAAAAATGCATGTGAGAATGTAACAAAAATTGTAACAACTGCACTATCTGCATTTGGAAAGTCAAGAAAAACTGATATCAACGCTCCTCGTAGGGAAATTACAACTTCTATTGTGGCACGAAGCACCTCAAGAAATCGAATGGTCCCAACAATGTCAAAGGTGCTCCATGTTTCAAGAAAAATACTACACAAATACACTAAATTCAGGGTAAAGATAGATGAAAATGATGAAGCTTCTTGGTGGGCTCTTATATGCAGAGAAGCATATAAAGACAGGATGGAAGAGGGCATCAGAGAGAACATGATAGAGTATTGGGACAACCATTCTCGTGCTATACCAGATCGGAAACATGTCCTGCAATAACGTTCTGACAAAGGAATTTATAAGGAGCATTGCAAGCATGTTATGGATATGACAGGAGTTGCTTTGTTCAAGGAATTCAAAGAATCAAATCTTGGTGTCCAGATCTCATGTACCATGTTTAGTAAGTTGAAACTATGGTATATTAGGCCTAATATGATTTGGGACACTTTTTGTTGTCAATACCATGTTGAATTCCAGTTATACTACAACACATTTGTGGATTTTTGCAAAAAACATTGGGATGGTGAAACAGCTCCTCACATAGTGTGGGATTTTATTTCTATGATACTATGCAATAGGAATCCTGAAAATGTGTTTTTCAATAAAAGGTGTGTAGGTGGGAGAACATGCCATGAATGTGGTGGTTTGGCATTGTTCCATAGGAAGTTTCGTATCGATCCAACACACCCTGGATTGTTAGATATCACAGTTAAGTTGAAGAGATACGAGTATGTCTCCATGAATCCATCATCTTCTTCACATGTTCCATCTAAGAGGATCGACTTGCTCAAGGATGATATTCCTATTTCGGACTTCATGGACAAGTTTCAAAGTTAGATTTACAAATATAAGTCTCCATGAATCCATCATATTCTTCACATGTTCCATCTGAGAGGATTGACTTGCTTGAGGATGATATTCCTATTTCAGACTTCATGGACAAGTTTTAAAGTCATATTTACAAATACATTAAACACTCCCACAGGTCTAGATAGCAAGCTTTAGAATTTAAGAATTCTCGTGAGGTTTTTGAGCCAAGCACAATCCTATCGGTGGTAGACTTTGCTGAGAATTACAGATTTGCTCCTTAGAGAGAGATACAAAGTGATTATTATCACTTCAACGAGGTTTCCATATTTGTACATGTATTGTATAAACATGCTTAGGAGAGCATTGATGGTAGGGATATCACTCCTTAGTCACACGATGTGATCAAGGAACACCATTTTTATGTCAGTGGTGATCGTGAGCATGACACGTTGTTTGTTCAACATTGCTTTGGGTTGATTTATGATTCATTCAAAAAGAATTTGGTGTCATTTAAAGAACACTAGATTTGGTCAGATGGGTGTGCAAGGCAGTTCAAATTGGCACACTCATTTTTTTGGTTGAGTCGCATTCACAAAGAGATGAGAATTCGACACACCTGGAGTTTTTTTGAAATAGGGCACATAAAGGATGAACATGATGGTGCAGGTGCTTGCGTGAAACGAGCACTTTGGAGGTACTAAATGAGTCATAGTGCATCTCGATTCAAGTGCTCAGCAGAAGTAGTTGATTGGTGCACACAAAATTTGTGTCAATAAGGTCATGAACAAGCAAGGTCGGTGCGTAGGTAGGAAAAAAAAACAACTTAATTGGAATTTAATAAATGTGTTTGTATTATATATATATGATATTTGTTATTTGATGCAGGTTTTTTTGGGATGTTTCCATTGGTGATGTGAATAGATCCATGCCATGGTATTGCGAGACCATACCTGGTACGAGAGAACTGCATTCAGTTTGTAGTAAAGACATGGGTGACATATTTTCCATTGAAACAAGGAAGTATGCGTGCTTCTGTGAGTTATGCATTAACACCAATGGACTGGGGGTTGATCATTACGTGAATGATGAATATGTCAAACAATGGAAATATGCCCCTCTTAATCCAAAGGGGCGACATCCAATTTCGATGTGGCAAGAGATGCACACTAACGAGGCAGTGGTTTCACTAGATCATGATCAGGTTTCTGATTTGGTTAAGCAAGGTACATGATACTTTATTGAATGTTTAAGTCTCTAGTCCTGTACACACACACACACACACACACACACACACATACACACACACACACAGAGATATATATATATATATATGTATGTATGTATATTTTAATATTTGAAAATCTTGATGCAAGTGATCTATTTGTTGTAATTGCACCACCAGGAAATGCTGAGCATGTGGCATACTTTTTGATGCGGTGTACACAAATCAAAATTAGGTTGGTGTGACTCTATGTTGACGGAGAGTTCACGTACCAAGTTGGTGACCTAGTTGTGATGGGCCACTTTTTTGAAAAAGTGAGAAGACAAGGTGACTATATTATTTATAGAGATTTCATTCCTGAATATATATCTTGTCAGTACAGTCATTTGGTGGTGGTAGCTCAGATACATATCATTGAAATGAAGGTGAAGAGGGGTGAACCAAAGAGATGGAAGATGTCAGTAGCTAACCATGATCGTATTATGGAGACATGCATTCCTATAACTCATTAGCTGGATGAATGAAGGTTATATGTTAGTTTTGAAGTTGACATAGTTGACATGATTTTGAAATGTAGCAAATCAAAATTTATTCTTAAATATATCATTTGTATTTAAATGTAATTTTTGTAAACATATATATTAGAGTACATGTGCATTCACATATGTACTCTGTGTCCATGAACACCTATACCTAGGAATACCAATGTTATGGAAGATCAATTTTGTCTATGTAACGTTTTTTTCGTGTATTTGTGCAAATACATGTATATCACACTCTACTTGTGCAAAGTTCTAAATTACATGTTACATTGTAGACAAGTTGTAAATTGTAAACTTCAAAATTGCTAGTGACATGCAATCCAAAGAACAACACATACATTTATTGCGTCCTCATTAAATCTACCGATTTCAATCGATATTAATTGTAAGTTATGTTAAATTGTAAGTTTCATTTGATTGACAATTTTGCAAACTTGTAATTTCTTTTACAAATGAAACCAAATTTAAAATTGTAGTTGTAAATTTTTTTGTATATGAAATCAAATTTTACATCGGAGTTGTAATTTGCACCTAGTAGATCTTACATTGTAAAGTTGTAAATTTTGTAACATTTTAATTGTAATTTGTGTTCGATTGACAATTTTGCAAAAATGTAAACTTGTAAACTTTGTAAACATTGTAAATTTTGTAAACTTGTAATTCATTAAATTACGAAATTGTACAATTTCGTAAGATTGTTCCACACTAATGATCTTGTNATATATCGATAATCATCATGTCCAAAATAATAATGTCCACAAATAACAGTCTACAAATCAGTCCTATGAAATTGAACGAGAGATCGACCATCATGGCCACTACCTCCAGCTACACTATCGCCAGGTAGACTATGCACATCATGAAGAAAATTGTCTAGGTATAAGAACTGCAAAAGTTAAAACTGTGAACTCTGCAAGTTAGTTACAGCACACATATTTAAATTATATGTAGAATGTGACAAAAAATTAAATATATATATGAAACATATCTATCTATGAACTCACCTCACTCAAGTTGAGTGTCAAGTTTGGGAGGATGCGTTGCTGAGACGAGCCTTCATCAGGACCCAGCTGATGAGTGGATATCCACTCATTCGTAAACATCACGACAGCTTCAACGCCCTCATCTAAAGCTGATTGTGTTTGCGTCTATGTCCACATGACATGATAATAGTTACATTAATGAATTACAATTTGAACTTGAGAATTACAATTTCAACATGTAAGTTATAATATGAACATAAATATGCAAACAATTCGAACATAAATAACTAGTACCTCATCGATTGGCATGCCATAAGTAGGAACTGAGTGGGGTTGTGTAGAAACCTATGCAACACCCTTGCCTATATCATGTACAATATAAGCAATATAAATGACGAAAGTTATGTTATACCAAAACATTATGTGTTCAACAATTGACTCATTTATAAATTCCAATCCAGGATGATGAGAGTTAACACATACCTCATAGACGTGGGCAGGCAGAACTGCAATGAGACCTCGAACAGATGCATCACTGCAAAAAAGGACCTCCATGAAACTAGGCTCATGCATGGAGGTCTAACACAAAGAAAAGTATTGGTTAAAAAATGATTCATTTGAGAATACATTGCAATCACGAGAATCAAATGACGACTTGATCAAATGATGATAATAAAGATATACTTGTCCCATCGGTGAGGCATGCATCTATGATGCAGTCCAAAATATGCATCGCAGGCCATGATAGCATAATGCATAATTGTGTCACAATCAAGAACGTTGAGAACATCATCGGTCACCCACTATATCTCAGGCTCTGTAGGTGCAGTGGGTGCTTTATGTCTCTTTTCCTGCACAACCATCATGGTACCCTGCATCGTCATGTGTGTCACCTCTGCCAAAGCACTTCACTCCTCATAATCTAGCTGAGATGACCTAGCTACATCATCTGTCCTAAGCATGGCCTTTCTTGGGTGACCTACCAAAGGATTTGGCTCTCGCTGAGCTCTAGGTTCTCTCCTAGCCCTAGGACGTGTATGACTGCGCCCCCCACCAGCACCATAGAATCTCAAGGGTGTGTTGGTGTAATATGGGTGCATCTCCAAGACAAACTCTGCATATATATGTTTTGCAAAGTGTAGTGGGACTTGGTCATGGTGGGGAAACATGCCCCACACTCCAATAAACTTGTCGTATACATAAGGCATTGCAGCCTCTATCTTAAACTCCTTGAGTCTAAACGGTTGACCATCAACGTGGTCAGGAGGGACATCAAATAATGTTCCCTTTACATCATGGCCAACTGTTGCATGTTTCACTGCAACCCAGTTATTAGGACCCCTCACTGTGACCCTTCTTCTCTGCCATGCACTGAACCAAATAGAACTGAATTGTCTAATGGACCTGTATACCTTCAGTAGATTGTCTACTTCCTCTAACATCATCCACATTGAACGTGATGCAGGAGAGTGCTCTGAAATATCTCAGATGTTAACCCACAAATTGTCACGCTAATTGGTAATGTCTTACATTGTGATACATGTGATCTCATCCTCCCATGGTGTTTCCTCGGAAGAGTAGGGGCCCTACTTTACAACACCTAAAAATTAGATGAAAACATAAACGTCAGTCAAAATACATACATCAAATGTAGGTGAATTTGAAATCAATATAAATTAAAGGTACTGATAACTGAAAGAAAAATATATATGCATTTAATGTACCTATATCATGGGGAACATCCCAACCGACACTAGTAGTATCATCCTCCTCACTCATATGCATAGAGTGACTGCCAGTGTGGCTACCGCTCATCTCCCTAGAAGGAGCACGTGTCAACGTAGAATGCCTAGGTGAACCTGTGAAAATAGAGACACACAAGTTGATTAAATATACACCTGTGAAACAATTTCATTTTTTGTTTAACTAACAAAAAAGAGTACATCATGCACAATTGTATACTTATGAGTCCTCTGTTGACCTCCATGGCGAGGAATGGCCGTAGATCTGCCAGTGTTGTGCCTTTGGCGAATTGAAGAACCCCGATGTAGAGATGCATCTGCATGAAATAAGGCATAATAAATGCATTCAGCATACAATATAAGATAAATGATAAATATGTCAATAGTAAATATGTAGATTTAAGATGATTAATATCTCATCACATGGTGCACATTAATAATGGGAGAAGGAACATGAGTGTGAGCACAATCAATAAGGAAATGACACATGCAAATGTTTTTTTCACAGATATTTGAGCTTGATCATTCATGTCATGTATGTGAATGCAAAAGTGTTCTTGGGACTCATGGTTTTTGCTTAAAGTTCGAAGCTCTAACTTTTCAGATCCCAATCCAGTAGTTCAGTCTCTAACTTTTCATTTCAATTTATTTTAAACTTTACCTATACACATAATTTATGTCGATATCATTTTTTCCACCAGGTACAAGTCGACCATTTCATAAAGGATATTTAGAAAAGATACAATAATATGTTCAACATGTCTACCTATCTCGAATATATCATGGCAACCCTATTGCTTCCCTATGGTTTTATGCTAACTTTAGCAAAAACCGAAACAAACGTAGATATGTGTTATGTCTTGATATAATTTATTATTAATAGTATACTATTGTCGTATTATGTAGAATAATAGTCGTGCCGACACTCAAATCTATTAGCTAATGAATGCATGGAACTTGGGACAACATGACTCATGTGAGCAAGTTAAAAAGTCTCTATGGCGGGTCTAGTATACCACTACCCTATTGCTATTATTTCCATCAATATTTCTCCGTTGCTATAGGTTACTTGGAAAATTGAACCTCCCATATGGGGATTAACGAGATAAAGGGAGACTTAGTATTTTAGTATATGCCCTATGCTTTTTTTTATTGTGCTTACTCATTTATTTATTTCCCAAGACCAATTGTAAACCACTCGAACATATTACTAATGTAATGAATGAAATACATAGATTTCACATGAAATCGTAATGGCAAGGAGGACGTCTAGATGCAAGTCTCCATGGATTGATGAATGGGCATGACTATTCTCATAAGCTAAGGCAATAAACAGGGCAATAATACCTTATCCTGACTAACCTATCTTGGTTGGAAAATGTCAACGTCTTAATGTATAAATTTATATATTTTATTAGTAATATATTTTATTATTATTTAAAAATATTCTAAATTTATAATTTATAATTTTAAAAATGTTGAATATAAATCTATATATTTTTTCTAAAAAATATCAAAAATATAATTTTATCTTTAATTATGGATTTCTATTAATTTTTTAATTTAATATTCTTTAAAAAAATTTAAATCATGAATTTCTATTAATTTTTTAATTTGAATTTTTTTGAAATTTACACACTTAAATTTATTAATATTATTTTCCTTGAAAAATACTAAAATATCAACATTTTCATAATACGTTTGAGCTTTAAAAAAAACAAAAATACATACTTGTACACTTTTCAATAAACTAAAATCAAAATATGTCTAGTAAGTCAAAACATACATATCTTCTTTTATTATGAAAAATTATTTATAAGAAATATATATATAAAGAAGTAACATAATAATTTAATTGTAATTATAATTATTATATATATTTAAATATTTAAAAATTATAATATATATATAATTTTTAAATATTTAAATTTTAATATATATTAAAATATTTAAAGTAAAATATATGGGTTGTTTAGATAAATGTCTCTACAGGTTTAAAGCTCATGATTGTCTCGCATCCAGGGTTTGGATTTTTTTCAATCCTCCCTGTATTCTCATAGGATTGAAAAAAATTGGGTAGAATTTCTGCTTGCGCGACACACATTTGAAAATCAAACCAGCAGCATAAACGCTGCCAGTTGATAGAAATATTTATACAAACTATAAATTTAAATTTAAACTTAACAAATTTGAATTTTTTCAATCCTCCATGGATTCTCGGAGGATTGAAAAAATTTGGGCAGCATTTGTACTTGTCGGGCACACATTTAAAAATTAAACCGACAACATAAACGCTACTGGTTGACAAAATATGTATAAAAAAAAAATAAATTTACAATAAATAAAAAATTTCAATTACGATTTTATAAAATTCTGACAACATTTCTGTTTGCCGGCACACATTCCAAACATATTAGACAAAAAAAACCTATAAAAATCAATAAAAATTATTTTTTTCAATTTCAAACTAACATTAAAAAAAAAACCAGAGTAATGTTTCATTTAAATTTCAAAATAGAAGTTTTGGGTATTACGTTTGGGATCCGACATCCTGGTGGAAGGTAGAGGTGGGTGTCCCTTGCACAAGAGCTCAATAAAGGTTGCAACAACTTGGTCGAGGGTTCTCTGTCGCAGCTCGATCGAGAGGTTACAGTGTGGAAAATGGGGAATGGCCACAACTTCCCGTGGCCTTTTTTATAATTTTTTTTAATAGGGACCTTGATCGAACTTTAGAGCTGGATCGAGGTCAATACCTCGATTGAGGTTTCTAGCTCGATCGAGGTTTTTTCAACCCTTGATTGAGGTTTTGTTTAACCCTCGATCGAGGGTTTGAAAAAACCTCAATTGAGGGCTTATTAAACCCTTGATTGAGGTATTAATAACTCGATCGAGGGTTCACGTTTTTCTTTTTCCGAAATCGATTTGCCAAAAATTGTTACCCACCTCCATGGATGCACGCATATGCAATTAATCCCAGTTAAGGGATTGGGGTTTATTTTTCTAGTCTCGGTTAACAGATTAGGGTATTGGAGGCTACGAAATACCTATATTTTATAGTGAGGGATTTATAATGATTATGAGAAAATAGGTGGTGTGGCTCCAAGGTTTGTTGATTTTCTCAGTTAAGGGTTTCCAAGGTAAATCTCTATGTTTATGTGTGAATGATGTGGTGTAATCCTTGTTTTGATTAAAGAATGTGTATGCTTTTCTTCTCTGCATAGGCTTAAAACTTACATTATTAACTTATTTGATGATCACCATGTGACGCACTTTATTTTATTAATCGAACATGCTTCCTTATAACCACCAAAATGTTGGAAGCTCTCTCAAATTAGTGAGAGTGTAATTCCCCAACCACAAATATTCATCAAGAACTAATGAATCAATGGATTGATATACTTAGTTCACTAGATGACACAATACTACCAAGGTTGATAAGAAATAAACATACACACCAAACCCATATAAAAACAAACAATAGACATAATTGACTTAAACAGACTTGCAAAACTATTAGAATAATCCGTCGGGATTATTGTAAATAAATAATAAATAGGAATATGAATAGATAGGAAGGTGAAAAGGCTGGTTCTCAACCGCCACATTGTAATGTATAAATATTTGCTTTGGTAAGGGAATAACATGAATTGAGAGTTATTACCAACAAGTGGTATCAGAGCCAAGTTCATGACTTCTGCATGCATGCCTGCCATTCTGTCTGCCTGCTGCCAGTCTGCCATATTTTCAGGATGCCTACCCATCGCCAGTATACCCCTGCGTGCATTCATTATGTGTGTTTTCTGCTAGAATTAGGTTATACCTAACCCTAATTCGCAGCACCCCTGCCGTTGAAATTTCTTCTTGGTAATAGGTCATCTAGCAATCGCTCTGGCTTGATCATGCCGGTCCAAACTTGCATTGTTTGTCCAGTGATAGAATCAATAACAATAATTGATGGCATCCCTGTTAAATTGTAGTAGCTGCACACCTTTCTTCCTTCTTCGTTGTCATTGATATATATTGTTGCGACCCATATTTTGTGAAATGTGAGAGCTCCGACTCATGTTGTGAGAGCTGCGACCCATCCCTTTCATATTTTGTGAACTGCAACCCATTTACTTTCATATTTTGTGAACTGCGACCCATGTTGTGAGAGCTGTGACCCATGTTGTGATACTTTCATATTTTGTGAGCTGCGACTCATGTTGTGAGAGCTGCGACCCATTCCTCTCATATTTTGTGAATTGCGACCCATAATTTGCAAAATATCAAGAGCTGCGATTTCATGCTGGGAGTTTATAATCTGAAGATGTTGGATATAGCTTCCTACTACGTTGGATACTACCAGTGTTGGAGTCATGGTAGCTGCGTGGTAGTTGCGTGGAGTACCAGCATTGGAGGAGTCGTGGTAGCTACGTGGAGTATCAGCATTGGAGGAAGAATAATGTATGCTGAAGAATAGTTCAGAGCTACTCATTGGCCCCTTCCTGTAGGAGAATACACTCTTTCTTTCAGGCTACAACTTGGAAGGCCTTTTAGAAGATTGGGTCGTTGAATTTATGTTTTTGATCAAATTCATGTGACTAATATATAAGCTGCGTGGAGAGTGACTGATATATATTGTGTGTGAAGAGATTGCTTCCTGCAGATTGCTGCTTGCCTGAAAGCTACGTTTGTATGTGAAGACAACACTCCATTTTCTGTAGCATATATACGAGAGTATGTGAAGACAACACTCCACACACTTATGTGGAGACATGTGTCATATCACTGGCGTATTGAAAAGTATTTGCACTATGCATTTGTTTACTATATTTTTAAGGAGATTGTTATAAACTTTTCAAAATCATCGCTTGGAGGTTGTAGAAAATTTGCTCACAACATTGTAAGCCTATTTGTTGCAATAGACTGCAAAACCAAAAACCCTACAATGATTATTGGCAATCTGTCTGTGCAGTTTAATGGATTTAAATAGGGTTTTTCTTACTAGAAATCATTGCAAACATTGTTGGTGCATAAAAGAAATTATATTGTGAAGGAAAGTTGCAGCTGGTTAACCTTATTGAATTCCCAAAAAGGATTCATGATTGGTCTAAGAAAGCTTGCAGCTGCTCCAAAAGAAGAAAAGTTGCAGAACCAGATCCACATCATTTAGACAATCACAATGGCAAGTTACAGTTATGATTGAGGTATCATTGTAATTTTTCATATGAAGATTTGAATTGTCCATGTAAACAACACTCTAAAGTAAATTACATGGAGATGTGTTGAAAGAATTCTGATCCTGTGTTTCTTTGAGAGCTGTGCCTCTCCCTCACCATCACCAGTGGTGAATTATTTGCTTATGAACTTATTGACATCATATTTTCTCTGTAAATCACCTTGGCAGAGACTGTAGACCTGCAAGGTTATTGTTTTTCTCTTTGTCATATCAAGTTTATTATTGTAAATTACACTAACAGTTGTAAAGATGCACTCTTTGGCATCTAGTATTGGTGCTGCCCTAGCTGGCAAAGACCAATCCAAAGACCCTTCCAAGGGAGATTGCAGCAAAAGAGGACAAGGAAGAAGAAATTTCAGAGGTAGAGGGGGCAGAAGCAAAAGATCAGATTTGCAGTGCAAGCATTGTGGAAAGACTGGGCACACATCAGATCAGTGTTGGGCTTCATGGGACTCCATCAAAGACAAGCATAACCAGAAGAAAGATGACGAAGATGCTAGTAAATCTTCTGATTCTTGTATTGTTGCACATTGTAATCTTGGATTTAATGAAATGACTTCTCTTTCATCTTACAAAGATTGTTGGTTGCTTGATACTGGTGCAACATCACACATGACATTTAGAAAAGACTGTTTTGAAGAGCTGAATGAAACAATAGATGGCATAGTTTACTTTGCAGATAAGTCAAGTATTAAACCAAAGGGAATGGGCACCATTCAACTAAAGATGCCTGGATTCCTTGACTTCTTGTTGAAGAACGTTCTCTATATTCCAGAGTTGCAGAGAAGCCTGCTATCCTTGGTGGAGATTCGACAGGAAGGCCATTCCATCCACATGTTTGATGGAATCGTTGAAATAAGAAAGTCCTCTGACAACCAAGTCATCATGACTGGATACGAATATGGAAAGCTGCTGAAGCTCAAGGGTTCATCTGCAAGATTTCAGAACTATGCCTACCTCTCTCAGCATGGAGAAGGTAATATGTCATCTAGTTCATTGTGGCATGCAATATTTGGTCATCTAAATTATAACAGTCTTCGTTTGTTGAGAAAGAATGGTGTATTTGGTCTACCCAGCATTCCCAAAGAGGAGAATAAATGTGATGCATGTATATTAGGGAAACATAGTAAGCTGCCATTCCATGAATCTAATTTCAGAGTAAGTAGGAAATTAGAACTAGTGCATTCTGATTTATGTGGCCCAATGCCAACTCCTTTAGCAAATGGGAATAAGTATTTTATGACATTTGTTGATGACTACTCACGAATGTGATGGATTTACTATTTAAAGACAAAATCAGAAGCATTTCAAACATTCAAAGACTTTCATGCATTGATTGAAAAACAAGCACAATAAAAAATTGGTACACTTCGTACTGATAATGGAAAAGAATACACTTCAAATTCTTTTGAAAATTATCTTCCCCAACATGGAATTGCACATCAGACTATAGTTCCCTAGA
>LPNX010349683.1:164439-186935 GCA_001517045.1 Pseudotsuga menziesii | reverse complement strand
ATCTTCACCAAAGCGCTTGGACGAGAAAAGTTTGAAAGATTCAGAAACATGCTCGGACTTACGAACACCCCTTCGGATTAAGAGGGGGATTGTTATAATAACCCGTCGGGATTATTGTAAATAAATAATAAATAGGAATATGAATAGATAGGAAGGTGAAAAGGCTGGTTCTCAACCGCCACATTGTAATGTATAAATATTTGCTTTGGTAAGGGAATAACATGAATCGGGAGTTATTACCAACAAAAACAAACCAAACCCAAAATTGACTTACCCTACATAAATACCTTTGACAAGAGAAAAACAAAACATCTCCTCGGAGCAGTAATATAGGTCAGTGTCATTATCCAATTTTAAGAATGCAATTGAGCTAGGCCAAATGTATTGCATCTAAATCTCTAGTTTATGCAACTATAAATAGACTTCCTGGCGAGTGTATTTGGAGTTTTCTAATTTTATTCAAACATTTTATATGATATAATTAGACTAAATGTTCCTTCTACAAAATACTTCATCATAATACGTTAGTCATGCCATGCTTCCTACGATTTTTCTACAAACTCATAAAAATAAACCATAAATATAAATTATTCAAACTATGTAATTTCTACCAATCATTTTGTAGTTGACTCTTCAGTTTTCATACACACACCGGGTTGAAATATAAAAGGTATGGACAAGTAAATCTACAAGAACAACATTCTAGCAATTTTACACCAACTAAAAAGGAATCTATTTATGAAATTTTTTGGTGGTGGTCATATATTTTCATAATACTACAAGAATTATTTCATCCTAGTCATCTCTATTTGTGGACCATAATTTTAGTAAATTCCTTCCCACAAATCCTATTAAGATTATCCATAGTCCTATCAACTTTAGGATGATAAGGGCTAATTTCATGATGCTAGATAATAAATTCTAGGATTATGGTTGTGTTGGGTGTTTTATTGTCTTAATGAATTCACCAAATATTTAATTTATCGACCGGGGTTTGTAAACTTGGAGTTGACATAAAATATATGCTGAGGTATAAAGGTACCTAAGATATCGGCCTACTGTAGAAATGTTCGATAATAAAAAGATTGAAAGATATTTCAAAATGAAAAATCGATTCAAACTTCAAAAATACAACTACTAAGTCAATTAGACTTGACCAAACCAATCGATTAGAGTAGTGTCAATTTATACTACTCTACTCTATGAATGATAATTGAAAAGATTAAAACAATACTATTCTCAGAAACAAGTCTTGATCGAAAGTAAACTACTCTTATGAAAATGAGACCTCCTGATCAACTATTTAGATTCTAATCTAGGAATTAGAAAGATTATGAACAAGTTGAGAAACCTATCAATGAAATGATTCAGCTTATAACTAACTATATGAGGATAAGAAACTGTATTATATGAAGCAAGGTTACAACCACTTAAAAAGCCTAAGGAATTCAAGAGTTAAACTATTCATGCATTTAACAAATACTCAAAACTAGGCTAAACTACCTAATTCCATTCTCCTTGAGGATTTTGAGGATATGTATCAAGTGTGGTAGGAACTGAGGGAAATGTATCAAAATGTCTTTCGAAGGTGACAAGGAAGCTGAACAAAAGTAAATCTAATTTAACCTCTACAAAGAGATTTAAGATAAAAAGTGTCCAATTACAAGCGACTATAAACATTATAATCTAATTTTTATTAATCGGGGAATGATTCTTAAGAGCTAGCTATAGTGCTGGAAACAAAAGTACAAATCCTAGGCTATTTAATCTCTAATGACTATTTGAAAGTGAAACGTGAGATGTCTATTTAACTTATGCAAATGATGATCAACATCAAATGATATCTGCCAAAACATTAACTAAGTATAAGACAAGAACTTAAATGATTAAAATCAATATCAACTTGTAACCAAAACCTACAGTAGAAAAAAAGGATGTTCTTATACTATCTCTACTGTAAATCAAACTATCTTTTGTGACAATTATGAAAGTGTAATGGAACCGATATGAAACCTGAGAAACAAACTTAGATTAAGATGAGTTATAATAACTCTTAGATATTGAAACTAATACATCTATATTAAACACATATGAGTCATACCAAACTTGGATTGAGACTAGTTCCTAGTCTATTCTATTGACGAAAATGAAAGGACTTGAAACAATGAAACTAAACCAAATTAGAACACTATGTAAAATGGGAATAAAATACTAATTAGAAACTCAAATGAAATATGGAAATGAAATAATAAACTGATCTTAGAAATAAGACAAACTGGGATGTAACAAAGTCTATGATCACATTTTAGACTATTACTTCATTTACCACTTCAACGTATAA
Organism: Pseudotsuga menziesii; assembly: GCA_001517045.1. NCBI lineage: Eukaryota > Viridiplantae > Streptophyta > Pinopsida > Pinales > Pinaceae > Pseudotsuga > Pseudotsuga menziesii. The sequence continues at coordinate 184,594 of LPNX010349683.1, read as the reverse complement.
GCAAAGAACATTTATGCACTTGGAATAAAAACCTAATTATACTACCTGAAGCGAGGATTATGTGAAATACTCTTTAACAATCACAATTCTACTGAAAATAAAAAAGCAAATCCTCAGAATTATCCCACTTCTGCTTGTCTACTTTGGAACATGAAATACTTCGGAGAATCAGAATTATACTATTAAAAAACTTCAAAAACCTATTTACGGATATTCAATCTATTACAGATATCAAAGAATACTCTATACTAAAATCTTAAAAACAAAATTACACTATGACAAAATAAAACCACTCTTTTTTCTAAACAATTTGAGACAAATCTTAAACTTAGAACAAGTCTATATTCGACAGAAAACAAGACAACACTACTTCATTGATTATTAACTACTATGCCATTGAAATTCTAATGAAAAATAAGCTTTTAGTATTTTATAGAAAAAAATGAGTAACAATGAATTATACACGGTTCTAATATAAATCTAAGGACACCAATACTACTGATATGTGAATTAAAATCCAACTACATCGTGACTAAATGGAATTGAAATGTGAATGGGTATAAAAAAAAACTATAAAAAACCTGTATGTTAGTATGAATTTAACATGAGATATTCAGAACAAATTCAAACCCTAGATAAATGCAGATAAAACAAAAAATATAATATTGACAACTTGAAATCCTAATGAACACGGTAGATGGTATTGACAAAGGTATATTATTACATCCAGGCGAATGATTGAACATTTTTTACAGGAAATCGATTTGCACAATGAACTACTTAGCTGTACGATGGAAAATAATCAAAAAATATACACAGGGAACGCCATTGTCATTGAGGAGCTCTCTGAAGAGACAATGGATGATCCTATGAATTTTAGTCAGCAACCATCAAATGCAAAACGCAATCACAGAACCGAGCAAAAGTTTTTATATTAACTGAGAATGTAAATTACAGAGTATACGCTAATAGGATTTTTCACATCCCATTACGTCCTTATATAGTTTTTACAATGGAGAGAGAGGGTCGACCCTTTCAGTGGTAGACCTCTCTAATAATAGAATGTATTAACTACTGAAAACAACTTCATTTATGAACTAAACCAAACAAGTCGTTTCCCCCCCAAATCTTGCATGGTGGTTTCCTAGACATTAGACCATCGATGCACTAGAGGTTTGCGCCTATTATAATGCAAATATTCACAAGTAGGAACTCACGAACTATAAGCGCCATGTGGGCTACAAAACCCAGGTCTTCATCTGTGTCTTCAATGCTCCCAAATATGCTAACAAACAATTTATGGGGTGTGAAGAAAAGGTTGAATGATCCTCTGCATACAAATGATAGTCCAAATTATTGTCTACATGAGAACCATAGTCTGTAAAAACAAAACTAAATGTCCAATAGATTTATCAATATTACTTTGATGTTAATTTTCCATAAAAATGATAATTCGATAAAAATGTATAGGGAAATCGTATGAATGTGAAAGATGGATACCTGAGTCAATATTGATGTAATGTCCCCAAAAATCGAATTTTTTTTTTTTTTATTAGGCTAGTAAAACTACCTATACAGAACATTATTTTACTTGCGGAAATATATCGTACACTACATGTACCACTGTTTACTCATAAGTTGTCCTTACATTATGTCATTTTACTTTCAGCCACTATTATTGATGTATTTTACTTACGATGTCGTACTGTTGTTTACTGCTTAGTTCTTATTATTATACATTTTCCGCGTATGTGTCGTTACTTGATTATATGATTCGTCCTTTTTGCATAGTCTTACCTATTATTTAAAAAGTCCTAACTTAAATTTTTTTGTGGAAACAAAGTGGGCAGAGTGGCAGGGCTTGTTCTCCCATGACAGTCTGAGAGGTAAAAGTGTTTACTTGTTTGCAGGCTTACTTAGTTCTTCGAACTAAGTCACCTCTTTTATTTCATATGCAGATCATACTTTGCAATGGAGTCTTATTTAAAGAGCACTAAATATCTTGATCCTAAAAGACCTACTGCTTGTTGCTACAGTTCCTTACCGACTCAGATTTATAACAATGTAAATATTAGTTTCATCAATTTAGCTATCACAACTAAATTTCCTATGTACTACCTACATTTCACTAGGGTTTATGTTTCGTCTTTTATATCTTAGTATATTTACGTTCTATGTTTATTTTATTTACAAATTTTAACATAACCTATGTTTCCTACTTGCAGGTTATAAACTTGGCTTAAAAACCAGACCTTTGATTTTTATAAATGTTAATTATTGACATGGCATATTTCATATTCCATGTTTACTAAGCATTAAACTTAGGGAAAATGCATTGTATTAATGCTTTAAGCCTATGGTTTACATGTTACCTATATTACTTATGCCTTGTGGATTTGAATTTATACCATGTATGGACTATGCATTAAACATGACCTTGTAATGTTTTAAGATCTATGTTTAATATTGGGGTGGAGAATATACCATATGGTTGAACCATATACGTTGGGGTTTAATCCTTGCATGTGAATGGAGACAAATTCTTTTGAAATGAAACTTAAACTATGGCAAAGTGGGTTTTGGATTTGATATTGGATACCATCTGGTGCCATTAATGCACCTTGGTTTTCATGGCAACCCAAGCTTAGGGATTGGCTCATGATGGACTTGTCATTTCGCTTGGTTGTTTGGGGTTTCATCTTGGCTCTGCACAGGGAAAATGGAGGAGACCTACAAGATTCAAAGGTATGATTCAGTTTGGATTTTATGTTTGCGATTCATTTTTGTTTTGTGGCTCCTCATGTTTCCATAATTCTCATCCTAGTTTTGCTTGGGTGTTTGCAGGTGCCAAGGGATGGTGAAGAGACGCGTGGCTCAAGCTCTGTCGTTTGGCTTTGAAGGTGGTGCCAAGGTGTAAGGAAATCCTTACCAAACAAGCCTACACTTGTTGTCTCTCAGCTTGTCTGCATTTTGTTTTTGTCATGTGGTTTGAGGATTCTCTGTGGGGTTTTGATTCTCCTTCGAGCCTTCGTTACCATACTTGGGTTTTTAAATGTTGGTATGGATTTGTTGGCCGTGGAGAAAACTTGTGCTCTCATAGGATCTATGTATTTAATTTTGTTTATCTAAATCGTATTATGGATTGGGGATTTTATTCCTGGGAAACACCATTGCTTGCAATGGTGCCAAAGCCCATGGCGCGATTATGTAAAACTTGAAATGGCATTACTATGTAAATAAATATTGTGTTTATGAAAAGGAAATGGTTAATATGCTTACTGGGTATGTGTTGATTTATTGCCGCGCTATTTGTTTTCTCTGTGGGTTAAATATGGCATTTTATCTTCGTTAATGGACTATGTATAAATGGTTTATTTATATCTTGTCTATAATAGATGTCAGCACATGGCTTGAGGCCATGCCGTGTATGGCATGAGCCCTCCCATGATTTCTATGATAGCTTGATTTGTTCAATCCTTTACTGTGTCAATTTACTTGATGGATTATGGAACGTGGAGAAACCATGGGTGTGAACCCATGACGACTCTCATTAATGTAGGTGAAATAATTAGTAGTGTTAGTTTGTTGCTTATATACATAGTATGTATTTTATTTTAAGCCGTGGCTTGGGTGAATGTTGCGCATAGCTTAAGGGGTTGTTTAATTTACTCTTATTGTTTTCTTAAGTTGTAATGTGGACTGTGGAAGAACCTGGGTATCACCCAGAATGGATTCGTTGCTATATGTTGACTTTAAAAATGGACTGTGTAATAATTATTTGGTCAAGGCTGTTCTTACAACATAGGGATAGAAACATACGCCTCACGAATTAGATGTAGCATATTTGTTTTTTTATTAATAGTATTGAGTTTATTAATGTAGCCTGCATGCTCTGTATGTATAGTATGGCCTTGGTAAACAACACCCAAAGGATTTGAATCATGTTCGTGGTTTATGTAATGAGTTGTATTTTTAATTATAGATGTGAGTTGGGCTTGTATTCCCACATGATTCGATTTATGTTCACCTTTTTTAATTATTTTGAACTATGTAGAGATTTTGATATGGTTTATAAATGAAAGCGTTTCCTGTTTGTGATATGATGTTTAATTCATTATATGGAAAGACTTGCATAGTTATGTAATTGGTTACTACTTTTGTATATATGTTATGGTTGTTTTAATGAGGCCTATGAGTTGGATTTGTAAACCCATAGTGTTCGATACCACGAACTTTGTTATACATTACAGAGTTATTTAATTTTGTTTTAAATGTTTTACTTGGTTATTTTATAAGTAATAGTTATGATCAATATTAGATGGGACCTTTTAAATGATTTGTGCATGTAATTATAATTTTATTTATTTTAAATACTAGGACTATGACTTTAGTGTAGGAACATAGATGTGAATCTTGGACCAAAAGAATGGTCACGATAATTCTTGTTCATTTATTTATGATGATGTTTTTTAATGAAAATTATTTAGTAGTTAGCAGATAATTAATGGTGCAGACTTTGAAAGGTCCTTAATGGTTTATTTATCTTATATTTTAATGTAGAATAATTATAGATAGCCTTCGTATTTGTTTATGTTTGATGTCTATATATGTTTATATATATACATAGTAGTTCAATTTGTAGATAGTACCTTAGGTTATTTATATTGTAAGTTTATACATATATGTATTTAAAACCTACTTCTAAGCTCAATCTATTTTAATCTACAACATGTCTCTACTGACAAATGGAACATGTCAGTAGAGTAAGCAAGGCTAAAAGAACAACTATATAGTAATCTGAAACAAAACCTAGTTTTCATTAAACACAGTTTAATTAATGAAGATAAATACAGAAATAATATTAATTGAACAAAACCTCATGAATACAGTATGAGGTATAATTTTCAGCCTAGGGTTATACTTGAAGAAATGTAAACCCTAGAAGATATAGACAGAACAACCATTTCAAGGGTTAGAAAATACAATATGAACCTTTACCTAAAGCAAGCAACATCTATGCTAGAAATGAAGTATACATACTAGGATTTCATACATGTAATTTTGTGAAGCTCCTTTAATGGCTGAACATGCACACTTTAAATAATCAGTATTAACAATTCAAAAGAATATTTGACCTCTATTTTGATGACCAAATCACTTGGGAACTACCATGTTCCACCCAACCATGACTCAGAACCGCTCCTGGTTTAAATCCGAATCCCCTTGAGCTGGACTCCAACATGAAAGTATCTTAGAGCTCCTAAGGTATGGTTTCCTATCTAGTATATCAGATCTGGATCATTTCTCCTTTTTCCTTCCAGGAAAATGTTCTCCAAGAATTACTTGAGAGAAAACAGGTAGAAAAATGAATCCTCTAATGATAGATCAAAACCCCAATCCTTTCCTTGGCTTGAGCCTTTATAGATAGAATTTTCAGTCAAAGGGACAGTTAGATCAAGAAACCTTGGTTTCTTGATTTAACCCTTTTCAATTACTTTTGGTAATTATTAATATTTTAACTTCGGAACTTTCTACTAGTTCCTAATCAGAATTTTTAGGTTTCGGACTATTTATTATATTTACATAATAAATAATAATTGGATGGAGCTTTTCTTTTTCTTTCATCATTAATATTATAATTATATTTAACTCTTTATACATACCATGTATAAAGTACATAATAATATAACACTCGTTAACATTTGTCTTGGGCCTCATATACCATGATCCCTAGACTTAATGACACTTCTTCATTAAAGTCAAGTAGGTAGATGATTTAGGTCTACTATGCTAGGAAACTCCAAACATCCTTGCATGTTGGATTTCCCTCGTATAACATTGTAGTCTTCAGTACTTGATGAGAATACATAAATTAAAAATTTCATTTAATCACTTATAAATAAGTATGATGAGATCAATATTTTCCTTGAGTCGTTTTCACTCATAGGTTATTAAATTATTTTCAGTAACCCCTAGCGATTACCAGAACCCATACTCAACGCTTTAATAGGGAGTTACAACCTAATGCAATTCCATAGCTCTTCGCTCAACACTAATGCTAGGATGTACTTGTATGATACACCTAGGGATACAATGGCCAAGGATCCGATGCTCCAAAGCTTATGCTCTACATTAACATGGAAGGCTCCAGGGCTTATGCCCAACACTTCCAATTATCTTTTCATGTGTTCCAGAGCTTCTTGCTCACCACAAACATCTCATTAATCATGTGCTTCAGGGTCCACGCCCAACATAAACAAGCATATATATATATATATATATATATATATATATATATAATCAATAATTGGAGTAGGCCCAATATATAAAACAAATCATCATGTTCATATGCAGTGGGGTCTTTGACCCAATATAAAAATAAAGCATCAAGATAATCATCATAATCAATAGGTCTATGCCTATAAGTGTTAGGTCCAAAATTCGGGATATTACAACTGATACATGAATGATGAAAGATATGGGATTGATATGCTAGAAATGACTAAAATAGCATCAATATAGCATGATTATAGATCCAAAATTATGAAAAAATTGGACATCAACACACCCCCAAAACGAGGATATGCCAAGTCCCACTGAGAAAAAAGAAAAGGAAATCAAGAAGAAGGCTGAGCTGGGACAGGAACTTCCTTCGCCTTTGAGGAGGAAGAAGTAGACTTGGGGTTTAGGCTTCCTAAATTGAGGCTGTAAGGTACCATATCTCATTGAGAGAGAATCATGAGAAGATGTAATGGCTATATTAAGCTCTTCAACAGTTTTCACCTAAAGACACAATTTCACCTTCTCTTGACGAAGCTTAGTAATTAATCCAACATATATTTAATTTTGATTTGTTAATCGAGCCACTTCCTTTGTTAAATGATCCACTGTCTAGTGGCTTGAAGTAAATTGTTTTATAGGGGGTTTGACAACCTTATGAGAGCCAGAACCTATTGAAAGTGTTTTGGGGTCAGCAAAGGGGTTTGGCTTTGCATGATCCTTGGACAGAGAGAGAGTATGAGGAATTTTAGGGATGGAAGCTTCAGGAAAATTAGTAGAGGCAACATTCAATACAGGGGTAGATGCATCAGGAGTAGGTTCGTTTGGATGAGTGTTAGGATTTTCTGGATTGGTTTTCTAAATGAAGGGATGAATATGATTCACCCCTCTACACTTAGTGGGTATCTGTGAGAAGAGTGGAGTCTCAGTTGTGGCGTCTTTATGGACAGGCTTAGAAGAGGAAGAAGAGCGACTGAGCTACTTCATTCCCGAGAGAGACTCATCAAATTGAACAGACATAAGTTCTCTTTTTACTCAGGAAAAGGTCTGGCTAGGTTCACCATCACGAGTCTGAGACCAAAGGCATTTTCGAGAGACATAGGCAGAGGAAGAGATCTTAACATGGGGCTTCTTGGCCAAATGTGGATTGAAAACTGCAAACACGAAATTTTCCCAAGTCTTCCCTATTTCCTTCAGTTGATGAATAATTAAGATTTTGATGATGCCATGGTGATACAGGCTGCGAGAGGGATTGACGATATTCTTTCAAACTTGATTTTCCATTTTCTCTAGGCTTTGCAAGAAATAGAATGGGAAATTGATAGTCTGATTAAGGACAAAATGCACTAACAAATGGAAGTGATAAGCTTTAAAAATTGTAAACTTACCCTCATAGGAGATAAGGTGGATGATAATGGCTAAAGGATCCAAATACTCCTATTTAACCCATTCCCGATGAAATCCTTTGGTGCTTGTAACATGGTGATAGTCTGGCTTGAAGGTGAATTTGAATGTTGACCGAGGAAGGAAAAGGTGTTTATGCCATTGAGAATCCTTCCAACGAAGCTTCGTAGCCACTAATATGGACTCTTCAGTCACTAGAAATAAAAGAAAACCAACTTGAGCCATCTTTCAATCAAATCCATTGGAAAATATCAATGAAATCTCATCATCATGGCCTTGGAAGAGGTGAAGAAGTGGACCCCAACCTACTTGGAGGAACAGTTCATGACATAGGAGAAAATTAGGGATTTGAAAAAAATCTTGGCAGTTCTTGGGCTTGCGATGAGTAGGCATGATGAGAGACATAAGAGAGACAGGGGTTGCGGTAGGAAAAGAAACCAAGGCTAGAGGAGAGAAAGTGAAAATGAAATGAGAAGATGAGGATGCAGTCGGCTCTGAAATAGGGTTCTGATGAAAGGCTAAATAACTGAAGGCTAGAATCCAGCACGCTTGTATGATCAAATCATCATTTGCATTTAAATCATGGATCATAACAAAGGAATATGTGTTTGATTAAATCATAATAGTTATATCAACTATTCAACCAATGTCCAGAGTTATAAACTTTGGTCAAGTTGTAGAGAGAAAATATTCGTCATCATGAAATCGTAGAGTGAAGCTTATTAAAAATCATGATGACCTTAGTTGGCTAAAAAAATGAAGTGATAACCCCTCTACATACTAATTGATTTAGATTGAAATAAGGAATGAAATTGTACGGACATGAGCGAATAATTATGTAAAAATTCTTGAAGACTATGTTTATGTGAAAATATCTGAATTAGCTAACTATTTGTGAAGTCACTTATGAATAGAAAGTGATAAATATATGAAATATTATAATTCATCCACTGGTGCAGAGATGATATTGATTATTTCTGATATGATGATCAATTAGATCTGCCATCCCATAATCAAAATTTGAAAAATGTATACCTTGGCATATTTAACAGTGTTGTTACAGGGTTATAGTTTCATTTAGATCTTCATTTGACACTTCATTCTTTCAGACGTTCATTCAATCCTTCCTCTATCAAGCCTTTGGCTCTTGAAATAATGTGCTTTTCTGCCCTCCAATTTTGTAGAATATTTATGAATTATGGATACAATATTTTCAAGTTGGCATAAATGAATTTGCTTCTTCTGTGACTGCTCCAGAAATGAGGATAATGTAACTGCAATGAAGAAACTGGGTGAATATATGGATGTTGTCAGCTATGATTCAAACTCTGTATTGGAAGAGTGGTATGGTAGTTTTGCATTCAAGCTACTGAGTTATTGGGAACTTGCTACCTCTTGAAACATTTTGGCTGATGAGCCTCTTCAACCTGTTCTCCTTTTTATTGATATGAACAAAAAAAAATTGATATTCTCATTCGCTACTTGTGTATTTCCTGCAAAAAAAAAGTTACTTCAAGAGTTCCTTTATGACAAATACCTTGATTGATTCACAAGTGAACATAAAATGAAAACAATTCTTAGCCAATTTGTTTCATAACAAGAAAACCTTATGTTTTATTTATCATAAAAATTTCAGATAAATAACACAGTGACCCATATATTAATGATGAGATTACAATAACTAATTTTAACTCTCCTTACTATTGGCATCCATAAAAACTTAGTTAGATCTCCCTAGTGCACAAGAATCACAGTGCCTAGAGAAATCCAACCAAATTTCACACTTAAGGCCTTGGAGATAGTTAACATATGGCCCCACTTGGAAAGATAAAGATCTTTAATCACATGAAGATTGGACAACTGGACTTAAGGAATTCTTGAGGCCATTCTCCCATGTCCAAGTGGTGAAATTCATTTACTTAAGTTCAGCCATATATACTTCTTTTCAATTAGACCCATAACAATTTTAACATGAAACAAAATCATATACAGATTTACAAAAAAAAATTCAAACAGTTTTTCCTTTTCAAGGAAGATTCCCCTCTATCAGTTAGGCCTGCTCAGTACCCCATTGAGTTTACCTGGTCATACCACAGGCTGGTACCCGCTTCCACCGAGCCTGTTTAGTACCCTGACAGGTTGGCCTCTTCAAACCTTTTTGCATCAGAGGCTCTTGTCCCATATTTCCACTCCCTATTGATTTTCGACACTTTACTTCCTATGAGTGAGTAGATGGTGTAGCAACTCTGAAAACCTATCATGGATTGCAATGGTATATGGGTTTAAAGGACAACTGCTTTACTTTTTTTCTCTTTTTTTTTCCTTTATTTTTTTTCTAGTTCATAGAGTCAAATGTGCAAAAGGTACTGCTGAACCAAAAATACATATGGTTGATTATATTAATATGTGGTGGATGGATACAAAATATAATTACAAAAATACTCCTATCATGCCAAGCTTTCCTCCCTCAAATGATCACAACATTGTTTCTCAAAGGTAATATCTCAAAGTCCTCTCCTGTGGCTATTCAAAAGGATTTCCCTAAGTACTAACTCAACAACTAATTTAATATGTACTAATAATTTCTGGACATCAAATGAAAGATAGGAAAATTAGCTATCAATATTATGTAAGGAAAAAGAGTCACTGAAAAATATCTGAAAGTTTTACAACACACAGAACCATGAAATGCTAGTGCTAGAATGACACGAATTTATTTTCACACATTTAGTTTCCGGCTGCAATCATCAAATAGCCAAGGAAGTAGTATTTCAAAATTTATAAGATACTTCCCTTCCATTGAATAAAGATTGATAGGTATAATTGTAAGAATATTTTCTGTGGCAAAAAAACATGAGTTATTAGTCAATAATGGTTCTTATTTATTATAAAAATAGAAATATATACATATGTGCAAATGGAAGTAACTCAGAATCAAATCAACAACTAGCAGAGGGAGAAGAAACTTCCCCTTCTAATAGCTCCATTTCCTCCTGCTGTGAGACATCCTGCAAAACGTTTTGTTTAGAAATTGGCTTATGATAATGTCTTAGCCTATGCCCATTAACAACAAAAGAAATTTGTACATCATCAATTGTCTTAATTTCTACTAACCCATTATCAAAAGCTGTAACCACCTCGTATGGACCCATCCGATGGGTAGTTAATTTTCATTTAAAATTTTTGTACCTTGAATCGAATAGTAATTCCCAATCTCCGATTTTGAACTGCTTATGTTTAATAAATTTATCGTGCCATTTATTTTGTTGATTTTGTATTAACATTATCCTTTGGAGTGCACCTTGTCTAATCTCATCTAACTCATTAATTTGTAAAAGGTGTTGTTTTGGTGCCTCTTCCAAATCTATTCCTAATTGTACAGCCATACGAAAAGTCTTAACTTGGAATTCAATAGGTAAAAGAACTTGTTTCCCATATACCAGCTCATAGGGTGTATGTCCCGTTGTGTTTCTCCATGTTATTCAATAGGCCCACATGCCTTCTAGGAGTCTATCTGCTGAGTCCTTATGATGTAGATGAATGGTTTTGGTTAAGATAACTTCCAATACCTTGTTTGTCGATTCTACCTAACCATTAGCATGTGGGTGGTATGGTGAGGACTTACAATGTCAGATGCCATACTTTGTGTTAAGTTATTTCATCAATTTGGAGGTGAGTTGAGAACCCTGGTCAATGACAATTTCCTTAGGCACACCAAACAGATTAAATATCTCTTCATATATAAATTCTACCACAGATTTCTCTATGGCTCAAAACAAATATTTAGCTGCTTCCCATTTTGTGACATATTCTGTGCAAACTAAGATATACTTCTTTTTGTGGGACATGGGAGAGATTGGCCCTACAAAATCAAGAGCCCATTTCTCAAAAGGCGTAATCATGACTTGAGGCTGTAAGGGAATCTCATCAACTGATGTAGGCCTACCCATTCTTTGACAACTTTCACATCCCCTAACATACTTAGCAACATCTTTCAATATGCTTGGCCAGTAATATCCAGAGTGTAGTACTTTGTATGATGTTTAGTTGTCAGAAAAGTGTCCACCGCATGGCCCATCATAGCATGTGTGGAGGATTTCTCCCGTCTCATCCTCCCGTACGCATCATCTGATAATAACATATGGACCAGTAAAAAAAAGGTCATTGTCAACCCAAGAGTAGTTATAACTACGGACTATAACTCGATGTTTCTCGTGTGGGGACAAGTGGTTTGGTAACTTCCCAGTTGCTAAATAATCAGCAATGTCTACAAACCAAGGAGTTTGAACAGACACAGCAAATAGATGTTCATCAGGAAAAGTATCATCAACAAGCTTAGCACCGTCATCATGTTGAATATGAGAGAGGAAATATGCTACGAAATTCTCTCGACCAGGTCGATCAATGACGGTGATGTTGAACTCTTGTAATAAAATGAGCCATCGGGTTACCCTACCATTGGTAATTGGTTTGTTCATTAAGAATCTAATGGCAGAGTGTTCTGTATGCACAAAAAATTCATATCCTGTAATGTAATGGTGAAATTTGTTGATAGCATAGACTACTACCAAAAATTTCTTTTCAGTAATGGTGTAATTCAGTTCAGTAGGAGTCAAATTCTTGCTAACAAAGTAGATGTAATAAGATGCTTGGCTTTCTTTTAGACCTAGGACCCCTCCTATGGCCATGTCATAGGAATCAGTGGATATATGGAAAGGAAGGGACCAGTCAGGACCCCTAAGTATTGGTGCCACTGGTAACTTAGCCTTTAAGACCTCAAAAGCATTATGACAGGATTCAGTCCATTGGAATTCTGCATCCTTCATAAGAAGCTTAAACATTGGTGCAACTATTTTAGTAAAATTTTCAATAAAACACCAGTAGTAGGATGCATGGCCAAGAAATCTCCTTAGCTATTTTGAGTCTTTGGGGAGGGAAGGTTAACAATTACTTCTATTTTGGTAGGGTCTACCTTGATTCCTTGCGAAGAGACATGATGTCCCAAGACTATACCCTATGTTAATAACATTTTACATTTTTCATGTCTAAGGGCTAGGATTGTCTCTTTACATCATACCATGACCTCTTCAAGATGATCAAGATCCTCTTGAAAGGTATTACCATAAACTATAAAATCATCCATGTACACTTCTATGCAGTCATGCATAAGATCAAAAAAAATTCCTAAGACTGCACGTTGAAAGGTGGAATGTGCATTACACAACAAAAATGGAAAAAATCTATAGGCATATGTGCCCCAAGGGAAAGTAAAAGTAGTCTGATCTTGATCCTCAGGTTCTATCAATATTTGATTGTACCCACTATACCCATTGAGAAAATAAAAGTGTTGTTTACTGGATAGGGTATATAGAACTTAGTCAATAAAAGGCAAGGGAAAATAGTCTTTAAGGGCAGCCTTATTGAACTCTCGAAAGTCAGTGCAAATACCCCATTTCCTTGTGACTTTATTTGGGACTACCATTAGAGGAGATACCCATTTATTGTTCAATATTGGGTAGATAAAACCAATGTTGCGGAGTTTTTGTAACTCTTCTTTAACTATGTCCATCAAAGTAGGATTCATCCTCCTTTGAGGCTTCCTTATAGGTGGTATGTTTGTATCCATGTAAATATGGTGAATACAAGTATCACGGTGTATACCCTTAATATCACTATATTCCCATGCAAATTCTCCAGCTTGATTTCTAAAAAACTTGAGCAACTGCTCTTGTTGGTTTTCACTTAAACCTACATTTATATGTAAAATATTTCCAGGGCTAACCTCACAAGGTATAGTATAGGATATTGTATGTTCTTCAATTGCAAATACATATGACATATCGGTAAATACTGAGAGGTCCAAATTTTCATGGAAATCAACCCCAAAAATTTGATCGAGTTGGTCGAAATATTGAGGAAAATCTATGCACGTTGTCGAAGAAACAAATTGGTTTAACACACTTTCAGTAGTCTTCTCCTGAAGTGCCTAGGAGTAATCACTAGGAAGTGAAAGTTATTCACAGTTTTCATCCAAAAAGGGATAGTCTAACAACCATAGATTTTCAGTTACTGGTTGTACTGGTGGGTATAAAGCGAGATTCTATGTAGACAACAAATTAGAAATGGTCTTTTCTCCATCCCTACATCCTACAAAGGCGTTAGTAATAGCTATCCATGGTATACCCAAGATAATAGGTTTTAATTTAGAAGGATCCTTTGATTATACAACCATAAAGTCAACGGGGTATTCCCACGAAGCTACTGATACAATAATATCATCCAGAATTCCAATAGGCTTCACAGTAGTGCAGTCTACTAGTTCTAGGATTATAGGGGTAGGTCGGAGAAACTATTCCAACTGTAAAGTTTCTAAAATTGTGGTGGTCATTAAGGGTTATATCGGTGAAACGGGGAGATCCATTAAAACAAGAGTGAAAGAACACTGTGCAGACATTCGACTAAATAGAACACATAAATCTGCTTTAGCCCAACACTCCCATGGCACAAAACACCCAATTAGGATAGAAGACATGAAAGTGCTAGCTCACGTTGATAATTGGTCTTTGAGAAGGATCGGGGAGGCTATAGAAATAGTAAAACACCCCCACTGTCTGAATAGGGATGATGGCCTAACCATTAGTAGGTCCTGGCTCCCTAACCTTTCTCAATTAAGCCAAACAAACTAATTAATCTCCTGGTTAACAAAACCTAAAAAACTGTGAGTTTCAACCTTAGAACCCCCGTTTTTAATAAAAACCTCTGTTAAAATAAATAAAATAAAATAAAATAAAATTTATTTAAAAACCTAATCAAAAACCTATTAAAGAATTAAAAATTAAAATAAAATTTAGTTAAAATTTAATTTAAAACCTAATTAAAGACAAAATTTAATTAAACTCCAATAAAAAATAAAAAATTAATTTTAATCAATAAAATTTAATGTTAATCAACAAGTAAGTATAAGTAACATTTTTTCAAAAAACATTTTAACTTAATAAAAAGTCTATTTTGATATAATTAAAATTTAAAATTAATAACCTTTAAATTAATCAAAAAACCTTATAAAACAATTAAAATATTAAAAGTTTTAATTTGTTAGAAATTAAAAAACCTAATAACTATTATATTGATTAAAAACTTAATAACTATTATAAAACCTTATAATTGAAGATTTTAAACCTTAATTAAAATTTTTAAGATTTAATATATATATTAATATAAAATTAAATTTAAACATTGCATTACCTTAATTTAAAAATTTACATTTTTACAAAATCCTCATTAAAAACCCAGTTGTCGGCTTCCTTTGACGGTTCATTAAACCCTAGCTATGAGCTTCCTATGACTGGTCTGTATTTATACCAAAGTAAAGATTCATTGATCATCTCAGGCATCGATAATGTCCTGAAGATGAGCCAAGGATGGCTCGAAACGTCGACGATATACATCTATTGACCGCAGATTCTCCACAAGATGCCATTAGTAATAACTGCGAATTCTCAGCCAAAACTATAATTAAACCTTTCGAGATAATCTTCTAAGCTTTCATCTTCAAGATGTTGTATCTTGAGAATGTCATTTCGAGAGTCTCTTGGTTTGCAATACTCTTGATATTTCCACAGGAATGTGGTTTTCATATCTTCCCAAGTTCTAATACTATATTCTCCTAATCCCATGAACCTTCTTAAAGCAGAATCTTTTAGTGTAACAGGGAAAAGTTTCAGTTTTTGAGAATCTTGTAGATAGTTATAGATTCTACAAAGAATGTCAAACTTGAACAGAAATGTGTCTAGGTATTCATTACTTTTCCCATAAAAAGTAGGTAGTGAAGGAGGGGTGTTTTTCATATTTAGATCCTGTGCAGTGTCTAGGATAGGAAATCCAAAGGTAACTTCAATTCGATTTTCTACTTCTTCTTCTTCCTCTTCATGTCCAACCTCGTCATGATCTTCATTTTCTCCTTGTATCTCCATGTAGATTCGATTTTTAAAAAGAGTGTACCTAGAAGGCTCCTTTCTTGGTGATAATGAGGCATCCCAACGTTCTTTTTAAGGGGAGATCTTCCTATGATGAGAGAAGTTGTTAGCCTTGTTTTGATTAGGTTCTACAGGGAGGGTAGGTTCTATTGTGGATGTCTCAATCTGTGAAACAACTTTATTTATTGATTTGTGAAAGAGAGCTTTTACTTGTGCAGGATCAATCAAATTAACGAAGTTTGGATCCCCTACTAGTGAGAAAGTTGTATCGTTAGGTTTTGGGACTAGTGGAGGGTTAAGGGTTTCCAATGGCTGACCCTCTTGAACTTCTTCAGGAATGGGGTCCTTAGGACCTCCTGCCAGGGTTTCTTTACCTTCTATGGCTCCTCCTCTAAGATTTCCAGAAAGAGTTTTTTTAGGTCTCCAAGAAGAACTACTTCCTACATGTGTCTTCCAATACCTTTCAGCTGAGTTAGTGGTTGGGGTGGAACGCCCCCCGTAAAGGTTAGTAGGAATTTTGACAGATTTCTAGGAACTAGTTCTAACATATTTACCTTTCAAATCTCTAGGTCTGTTCATTAAAAACTGAACTGAACGAAAACCTACAATACTATTATTATTGGTTGGTTTGGGGGCCCCTGTTATAACACATTTGAAGGTTCTTACCTCTCGTATTACCACTCCCTCGCCATCAACATATTACTAACTTTCATAGAGAAATTCTATCTATTCCACCTTATGGAACAACTCCCTAGCAACAACACCAAAATGTTGGGTGTTTTATTGTCTTAATGAATTCACCAAATATTTAATTTATCAAGCGGGGTTTGTAAACTTGGAGTTGACACAAAATACATGCTGAGGTAGAAAGGTACCTAAGATATCGACTTGGCCTACTTAGAAATTTTTAATAATAAAAAGATCGAAATATCTTTCAAAATGAAAAACTGAGTCAAACGTAAGAAATACAACTACTAAGTCAATTACACTTGACCAAACCAATAGATCAAAGTAGTATCAATTTATACTACTCTACTCTATGAATGATAATTGAAAAGATAAAAACAATACTATTATAAGAAACAAATCTTGATCGAAAGTAAACTAATCTTATGAAAACGAGACTTACTGATCAACTATTCATATTCTAATCTAGGAATTAGGAAGATTATGAACAAGTTCAGAAACCTATCAATGAAATGATTAATCTTATAACTAACTATATGAATAAATGAAACTGTATGATATGAATCAAGGTTACAACCACTTAATCAACCTAAGGAATTCAAGAGTTAAACTATTCATGCATTTAACAAACACTCAAGACTAGGATAAACTACCTAATTCCATTTTCCTTAAGGATTTTGAGGATATGTATGAAGTGTGATAGGAACTGAGGGAAATGTATTGAAATGACTTTCAAAGGTGACAAGGAAACTGAATAGAAGTAAATCTAATTTAACCTCTACAAAGAGATGCAAGATAAAAAGTGTCCAATTACAAGTGACTATAAACATTGTAATCTATTCTTTATTCATAAGAGAATGATTCTTAAGATCTAGGTACAGTGCTGGAGACAACAGTACAAATCCTAGGGTATTTAATCTAATGACTACTTGAAAGTGAAACGTGAGATGTCTATAAAACTTATGAAAATGATGATCAACATCAAATGATATCTACCAAAACATTAACCAATTATAAGACAAGAACTTAAATGACTGAAATCAATATCAACTTGTAATCAAAACCTACAACAGAAAATCAAGATGTTCTTATACCATCTCTACTATAAATCAAACTATATTCTATGACAATTATGAAAGTGTAATGGAATCTATTTGAAACTTGAGAAACAAACTTAAATTAAATTGAGTTATAAGAACTCTTAGATATCAAAACTAATTCATCTATATTAAAGATATATGAATTTACCAAACTTGGATTGAGACTAGTTCCTAGTCTATTCTATTGACGAAAATGAAAGAACTTGAAACAATGAAACTAAACCAAATCAGAACATTATGTAAAATGGGAATAAAGGAATAATTAGAAACTCGAATGCAAGCTAGAAATGAAATACTAAGTTGATCTTAGAAATTAGACAAACTCGGATGTAACAAATTCTATGATCACATTGTAAACTATTACTGCATTTACCACTTCAACTGATGAGCAAAGAACATTTATACACTTGGAATAAAAAAATAAATATACTTCCTGAGCCAAGGCTTATGTTAAATACTCTTTAACAGTCATAATTCTAGTGAAAATAAAAAAGGAAATACTCATAATTATCCTGCTTTTGTTTGTCTACTTCGGAACATCAAATACCGTAGAGAATCAGAGTTATAATATTAAAAAAATTCGAAAACATATTTAAGGATCTTCAATCTACTATAGATATCAAAGACTACTCTGGCCTAAAATATTATAAACAAACTTACACTATGATAAAATAAAACCACTCCTTTTTTAAACAATTTGAGACAATTCTTAAGCCTAGAACAAGTCTATATTCAACAAAAAAAAGAGAAAACACTGCTTCATTGATTATTAACCACTATGCCATTGAACTTCTAATGAAAAGCAAGCTTTTACTATTTTATAGAAAAAAACGAGTGACAATTAATGATACACGGTTCTATTATAAATTTAAGGACACCAATACTACTGATATGTGAATTGAAATCCAACTAATCCATGACTAAATGGAATTGAAATGTGAATGGGTATAACCGCGACTATAAACAACTTGTATGTTAGTATGAATTTAACATGAGATATTCAAAATGAATCCAAGGCTGTAGATAAATGTAGATAAAACAAAAAAGATAATATTGACAACTTGAAAGCCTAATGAACATGATAGATGGTATTGGCAGAGGTATATAATTACATCCACGCAAACAATTGAACAGTTTTTACAGGAAAATGATTTGCACAATAAACTAATTAGTTGTATGATGGAAATGAATCAAATAATATACACAGGGAACACCACTGTCATTGAGGGGCCCTCTCAAAAGATAGTGGATGATCCTACAAAGTTCAGTCAGCAACCATCAAATGAAAAACACAATCACAAAACCAAGCAAGGGTTTTTATATCAACTGAGAATGTAAAATATAGAGTATACTCCAGCATGATTTTTCACAACCTATTATGTCCTTATATAGTTTTTAGAATAGAGAGAGAGGGTTGACCCTTTCAATGGTTAACCTCTCTAATAATAGAAAGTATTAAATACTGAAAACAACTCCATTTATGAACTGAACTAAACAAGTCGTTTCCCCCCCAAACCGTGCATGGTGGTTTCCTCGACATTAGACCATGGATGCACTGGAGGTTTGGGTTAGTTATAATGTGAATATTCTCAAGCAAGAGCTCATAAACCATAAGGGCCAGGTGGGATACAAAACCCACGTCTTCATATGCGTCTTCAATGCTCCCAAATATGCTAACAAATGATTTGTGGGGTGCAAATGAAAGATTGAATGATCCTCTGCATACAAATGATATTCCAAATGATTGTCCACATGAGAACCATAGTATGTAACAACAAAACTAAATGTCCAAGAGATTTATCAATATTAATTTGATGTTAATTTTCCATAAAAAATGATAATTCAATAAAAACTTATAGGGAAATCATATGAATGTGAAAGATGGATACCTGAGTCAATACTGATACTTGAATGATGAGATATATGGGCTTGATATGCTAGAAATGAAAAAAAATAGCATCAATATAACATTATTATAGATATAAAATGATGACAAAATTGGACATCAACAAGTTGTTATAGGAGTGCGAAAGAAATCCCTACCTTAATCATTACTCAAAGTCCTTGCGAAATCAAAACTTTTGATAATAGTCACAAAAATAAATATAGTTCCAGTATCAACTAAGCAATCCTTCATAAGTGTATCCTAAAACCAATTTAAGATAATCAACTGCGATAATGATATATCATGCTTAGAATGCTCAATTGTTGATGTATATGTAACTTCGGAATGTATTCTTATATGTATTTTATATATTGTAACCCGATGTTTATTCCGGGATGTTTCTATTATGTATTTGAGTCATATTGTCTTACCCCAATGTTCTGATCAGGAGGATTATTAACGTAAACAAGTTTTGTCAAGTCATTAGGTAAGTCCCCACAGTTTCGGGGCACTTGGGTTATTATACACTAATTAAGGTGTAGGCTCGAGTAAGTAATTGTAAGTTAAGCCTACATGGTTGAGTGCACTTCAAGTCAACGGAAGAATATAAATAGAGAGTGAGAGTCTCTCTATTTATCACTTGTGAATTACATCACTTGCTCTCTTAAGTGTGGCGCACCTTTGGAGAAGGAAATACTTTGGCTTGACAGAAGATAGAAGGCTGCTATTGTGTTGGGAGGTCATCTTACTGTTTTGGGTTTCACATCTTGTGGTGATACTATCTTAGAGGAAGTTGAGGGGTTTTCTCCATTTATGGTTTTCCC
>LPNX010349683.1:97443-158974 GCA_001517045.1 Pseudotsuga menziesii | reverse complement strand
TGTCTCATGTGATGTGCTTATGTTATTGCTGTGCTTGTTATTCTCTCAGTGAAAAGATCCTAACATAATGCTAGCTTAAATGTTGAAAAACTAACATCACTAGGAGAGTAGACAATTGAAACAATGGAAACATTCCATTTCTTGAAAGCTTGCAATGTCTTTAATAGATTTAGGGGTAGCTCATCTTTCATAGAAATATTACTGGCTCATTTGCAAAGTGTTTGCAAACATCACAAGACATGGAATAATTGGCATATTTAAACATTGTAGGCCACCATGAACCAACTTGTAGGACCTTATGAGTTGTTTCATGCACTCCATAAAATCCATAATGATATTCCATAGAATATCCTTCCTTTCACAATCCATCAAATAGAAACACAAATGCCATCAATCCTCAACTTGTATAGTTATCTTACAATTAGATAATAATCTATAGATCTGAGCACCAAATGACATTTTTGAGTTGTAGAATAATCCTCTAGAGTCGTACCAATAGTTAAAAACAAATATTTCTACACCAATTAGTGATGGGAAAGTTATACATTGAAATGATCGAGAGTTGGAGGTTGATAATTCACATTACCACTTAATTTTATCGACTCTAGCCTAGAAAGGTCATCAAGCTCTACATTATTCTCACAAATATTAACTACAATGTCAAATGAGTATTCCTAAGACAAGACAAACCTTATGAAAATATTACCCTCCAACATAATCCTTTTAACCAAATAATTTAATATTGATTTTTCAAGATAAAATTTAAGGTGCCATCAAAGAATGTAGTGCATGAACATTTGTTCAACATAAACCATAGCAAGAGCCTCACATTTAGTGTTTGTGTATATGTGCTTAGCTTGTGAAAGCTTCCAAGTTGTAAAGTAGGGTGATACAAATTCCTTGGTTTCCTCAAGAATTTATCTTGAGGATATCTTGAAGAATCTACATGTACATCAAATTACATTTTCTAAGAAGGAAACATAATTATTAGGGTACTTTCCAAATTTTCCTTCATCAAATTGAAGGAAACTTCACACTCCAAGGTCCACATGAACAACACAACTTTCTTCAATAACTTCTCTAGAGGCTCTATAAGGAAGTGTAGTTACAAATAGACCCTACGTAGCATCTACTATGTACCAAAGTATATTCCAATTGTTTAATAGTCATTGAGGCAAGCAAATCAACAATGAGAAGAATATTAAGGTTTTTAAAAATTGTTAGTAATAATATTAAATTTAAAACTTTAGGGTTTTAAAGGGTTTTAAACTTTAGGGCATTCAGTGGTTTTAAAATCAATTTAAAAACTTTAGGGTTTAAAAATAATTTTTAAAATCAACATTTCAACCTTTAAAACCCTAAAATTAAGCTAAAAGATCACCTTTCAATAAAATTTAATTATAATTATAATTATAATTCATTAATAATAACAAATTTAATAACTTTGGGGTTTTTAAATTTATTATTAGGTTTTTAAATTTGTTATTAATAATAATAAATTTAAAACTTTAAGTTTTTAGGTTTATTATTAAGGCTTTTAAAATTGTTATTAATAATAATAAATTTAAAACTTTAGGGTTTTTAAAGGGTTTTTAAAACTTTAGGGCATTCAGTGGGTTTTTTAAATATCAATTTAAAAACTTTAGGGTTTAAAAATAATTAAAATCAACATTTCTCAATAAAAATTTTAATACTGTCTTAATTTAGCCATTGTAAAAATTTTAATAATATAAACAATTCCTTTTCTGAAAAATAGGTTTAGAGAATAATTTTTCTGCACACTTTGAAATTAAATAAAATTAATTTTTTTTTGACCTAGCAAACCCTAGTCTCCGCGGCCGACCTTAGACTTTCTACCTGGTTCCAGTATTTAACATTGGTTCTCACTCTCTCCACATTCGACTTTGTCCTGATGATGGATCCTGATATGGATTCGAAATGTCGACTTGGTCATTTCGATACTGTGGTTTCTCCGATTACATCACCAATAACCTATCACCACATAAATTTAGCAACAGAAATGAGAAGAATCTTGGAAATCCAACCAATACTCCTTCAACCCCTATTTCATTGGATTTTGACTAATTCAAGTCCATTCCCCTTTGAATATAATAATAATAAAAAGAATCCGAAGTCTTAAATTGTGGTTTCTAAAGTGCAAAATCTAGTTCTAAAAGTTCAAATATTGGGTTCCAACACAATACTTTTTAATTTGATATTGACATTTTTGTAGCCATATTTTGCATTTTTTTTATATCATATTGGAGCTTGACTTTTTACTTTTGAAAGTTGGCATTGGCACTTTTAAAATCTAATATTGAATTTTTGAAAATTTATATTAGCACTTTAAAGATCTGATTTTTCACTTTTGGAATTAGATATTAGTACCTTCAAAATCTAATTTCACAATATTGGAATGCAATGTTAGCACATCGAGAACTAAATTGTGCACTTTATAAATTCCAATTTTCACTCAATTATTGTTGTCAACCTAATATGTACGAATGGTTCTAATTTGTAAATAGTGTAAATAATTTAGTTTTATATTCAATTACCTAAACTTAAGAATCATTATATTAACCAACTCGAAGATAAAAACAAAGAGTCACCCTTGAATGTATAAATAAGTGGTTCACATTAATTAAATAAATTCGAACATTGGATTTAATCTAGGCCTTCCATGGTATCAGGCCCCTAGCTATTTTAAACTCCATGTATTCTCTTTATCCTCATCCAATCTACTTATAGTTCTATCATACTTAGTTTGAAAACCTGTAGTATTTCTTCTCCTTGTATACACATAAACCCTAAATCCATTTTGATTTTACCTCATGCGGGCTCTAATCTTAGTTTTGGTTATGTTTTATTTCGAATATCCTCCATCACTTGCTCTTTGACATCTGTGAGTGGATATATCCTCTACATTTTCTCTCTAATCCAGAACTTGGTACCTCTCTATATTAAGTGTTTGCATATACCTTCCATTCATAGTGGTATTCTTCTCTTTGTGAAAGGTATTCAAATCTATGGTATCATTGCTATTTCATTTTCTCCTCTAGAACATCTGTGAGGAGATATATAGTATTAGGAATAAGAACTACTACAAAATAAAAATAAAAACATTTTTAGATTTAACTTCTTTAGAATAAGGACAAAACGTTGGTTGTTCCTTAC
Source organism: Pseudotsuga menziesii (assembly GCA_001517045.1). Taxonomy (NCBI): domain Eukaryota; kingdom Viridiplantae; phylum Streptophyta; class Pinopsida; order Pinales; family Pinaceae; genus Pseudotsuga; species Pseudotsuga menziesii. The sequence goes on along the minus strand of LPNX010349683.1, from coordinate 155,800 downwards.
CCATTTGAATGACCTCCTTAAAAGTAGTAGTGCGAGCCATGCAATGTACTACTCGAGTCCATGTAAAATGCTTTGGATGGAATTTTGTTTGGTGCAATACTATTTTGGAGGTAGTGATCATATTGTCTATCCACATTCAAATGAATTGGCCACACCATCAATCATTGCAACCTATGACTTGAAGTCTAGTGAACTTGATGTATGAACGAGATGAATTCCATGCCCGTCACATTATCAACTGAGTATGTATCAACCAATAAAATTATCACCTACCACCAAATGTTCTACTGGGAATGAACCTTTAACTTGGCATGAGATGAGACAACCTCTAGTAAAGTGATCTTGTAAAGTTCCATATCTTCTATATTTTCTCAGGTTTTGTGTACTTAACTAGGATTCTTTCAATTCTTTCAAGGGTTTTATTCTATATTTTGAGGGCTTTAATTGTATCAATAAGATAATCTAAAGAGGTTTTTGAGATGGAGAGACCACCTATGAAAGAATATTATGAGGATATCCAATGCATGGATGCTATAACAATTTAAAGAGCCTGCATCATTGCATATCTCATTACTAAAGTTGTTTTCTTCAACAAATTGTATTGTCAAAATTGTATTGTGATAGACTATACTATATATTTTTTTTGCATGGGTAAGAAACTCTTTATGGTTTCTATAATTTTATGTCTAGGGTATAGATGCAATTTTAATTCCTAAACCTAGATAGTGTCATTGTATTTCCATCACCCTTGAAGTTTTGAGACTTGACTTTTGAAATGATTGTAGAAATAAATTTTATTTAGAGAGTGTATAATTTATATTAATGTGGTTTTTTCTGTAAATGTCTGTTTTTGGAAATATAAGGCAATAGAAGGATAAACTAATTTACAAAAAAAAAAAACTTAATGAAAATATGATATACACGTTGCTCATTCCACATATTCACAACACAACATCTCATTTCACATGCAACGAGGATTATATAATACTGATGTATTACAAAATAAAAAATTGTGCTCATGGCATATAATTGCAACTTGTGCCAAATTTTTTATTTAAGTGGATTAATCCCGAACTACACAAAATTTATAAACTATGTCCTTATCCAAGTATAAATATTCAATAGATCAACTATTCTTAGTTGATACAACATCACTGAAATCACTTGTCACATAGTATAAGCACTAATTACATAGTTCAATGTCATCCTTATACAAAGGAAGGAAGCTCAGCAAAACATATACTAGATTACATAATGTGCTACTAGGACGTGGTAGAGGTATATTTTCAAATAGAGGATCTAAATTTCTATCGGATTCACAATATAATATCCTTTTCCAATAGGGACACAGTGTATCGTTGCATTTGGGTGAGTCTTATGTATTGTCTCCCTTGCAACTTTAACCCTTGAGTTTAATGCAATGAGAAAGCATTTTTTTCCTACTAGCCCCAATTAAAAAGTTGGTGTTAACACATTAACATTATGTTGACCCTGCAAATAAATGAGACAAAGTAATATGCATTGAAATAAGAATTTAAACATTGATGATCCTAGATTGAATAATTACAATCCTACCTGAATTGGTGTTTTCATTTTGTCAATTTGCAATTTCGATGGAACCATTGGTGTTTTCTGTACCAAATGTTCATCATATTTTCATGCACGACTCTACACCCAACAGACAATGATTTCTAATCTATTGATAAAATAAAATAAAATTGATCTAAATTACGAAATTTTACAATACTTACTAGGGATGATGGAGTATGCATTGAAGTTAATTTATTTTGTATTACTCTGTTCCTAGGGGTTGTTATGTCCCCTCTATTACTCTGTCAAGGAAACAAAATGTCATATATATATATATATATATATATTCAAAAGATGAAAACATATTTTTTTAAATAATAAATAAACAACTAAGCTCCACCACAGGCGGGATTTTAGCCCCAACATTTTGTACAGTAGGACATTGTTTATATGAGAATTTAGATATTAGCTTGCAGAACATTACTGTGAAAATATGTATACTGATACAAGAGTAAATAATTGGACACTTACACTTTCTTTTTTTACCACATGTTCTCTCTCCATATGTTCTACTCTTTGCAGTAGTTCACTTATTGTTGTTTTCAAAAATGAGATTTCCTCTATTTTTTCTTTCACTGTTGCTTGGCTTATAGGTAGCACCTCCTTGTATGTACTTTCACCAAAAAAGTTATTTGTCTTAACTCCCAATCCAATTCCATGAAATAAACCTCTTGCATCAACCCCTATTACCTTGTCAAGGGCATCATCCCTAACTGCAAAGTATTAAGATGCAACTTGTACTTGTGATTGTTCAACTTTTTGCTAACATTGACATACAATTAAATCAGATTATAGAAAAAACATTTCCAACATGTAAAATGAAATTTTAATCAATATCTAAATTAAAAGGTTGAAAACATACTATTGTTTCTCCTACAGCTGGTGTGATTGGAGTGCCATCCTTCTTTTGATGGAACTTCTTCCATAAGTCATCCCTAGTAATGCTTGTAGTTGTATCATCAGAGGCTATAGATATTTTCTAGTTGCAACAAGTAAAATAGTATGGTTAAGTTGTGACATTTAAATGAAACTAAAATATGCTAATATTTCTCATATCGGATAAAATATCATTACAACTGTATACCATATCATCTTCGACCTATTGATAACCTCGACGTCCATAGGTGTGCAGGTACCTCTCCATTTCTCTATTTTCCTTGTTTTTTTTCCTTATATCCTAGTAATCAATTGAAAATAACACATATAAGTCAACATTACAAGCCATTAGACATTCTAAAAAACTTGATTATATAATATGTGAACTTTTTTTTTACTAAGAATTCAGTGGTGGCTCATGATAGGACAGATTCTCTCCACATTGTCTCACTTATCCTAATTGGCAGAACATTTTTTAGTCTTTTCTCTATTGACTCATAAGGTTCACAGTATTTTTTGTTCAATCGATATCTATGACTATTTGCATTATGGGAAATGGATTTCATACAATATTCTCTAACGACCAGACGAATTTTGAATTTTTCCTACAACATACAAGAATTGCATCTTTAGATTCCATACATGGTTTGAAAATAAAGTTAGAAATCATACAAAAATACAAATACACGTAATGTCTAATACTCACATCAATAATGTTCCACAAGTCCTCTTATAATTGATCTGAAAGCTTCCTCCAATCAGAATAATTGATTAGAACCATTTCCCTCGCGAGCACACCTAGTAATCATGAAGATAGCTTCACGGAGTTTGGACCAATTGGTTGGTTCCTTTCGCTGATATGAATTTCGATCTTTTCCTCCAAGTTATTTATTTCTGCACATTTAGTTGCTCCTCTACCTTTATTCTTAACTTTCTCTGCCAATGCTTGTGTAGAGGGATCTTCACCTCGTATACTAATATCTTGTCGGCATTGTTCTTTGTGAACATATTCTATAAAAGAAGGGAAAGTTAAGGTGTTATGGATTTCAAATTCATAAAATTTTATTTATGAAGAACTACAAAATTATACATTAATGACCTTACCTTGTTATTCATGTTGCTTTGCCTCTTTTTGTGTCAAGGGATATTCCCCTTCTATATTTTTATCCATATGGCATGGTTGTTTGTGAACATATTCTATAAAAGAAGGTCATGCAAAGGTGTTATGGATTTCTTAATTATAAGATTTATAGTTATAAGGAACTAGAAAAATCTGAATTAATGGGATTACCTTGTTCATGTTGCTCCTCCTCCTAAAAAGAGGAAAATGTATCTTTGCAATTTGCTTCTTTGTTAGGACTAGTAGAGTCATTCAAAGGCATACGAGGTGTACTAATCTTCTTTGCTATTGTTTGTATTTTCCTCTTCTTTGTAACTGTAGCCAAGAATGATATAACTACATAAGGAAATACATTGTTCTATTTCTAAATATTTACCTTCTGATATGCATGCCCCTTTCTTTCCCATTTGATCATTTTAACGCGTTCCTTTCGAAAATTTTACAATAAGATTTTTTTGATTTCGTGTCATAACATGCTTTGCCTGTTTTTTTTTTAAATGATTAGAGTGTTGATTATCCATAGCCTATTAGATTGTTATTAAAGTACAAAGTAATATGTTCTAACAATTTAAATTAAATAAAAGTAGTATTCCGATTTGTTGTGATGGGGAAGTTTGTTTTTTGCAAAGAACTCGTAGATGTAACCTCTTGGGTGGCTTATCCACAGTCTTATTAATACAGAACCTACTCATTTATTAAAAAAAATTAAATTAAATTAAATAAAAATAATGATATACGTCAATCACAAACAATCACTTACCTCCATGTTTGCACTTGTACAAAGCCTGCATAATTAACCAAAAAAATAAAGTCCATCAGCACTCAATTGTTAATTAAAAGTTGTTTAAATGTTTAATATATCTAACAAGTTTCAAAAGTAAAAGGGAAGACTATCTATAAGGACTATCTACTAAAAGGAACATGTGTCATAACTTGAGCGAGAGAGAGGGTTAGAGTGTTGTAGGGTTAGGTTAGAAACATATAATAGCCAACAAGATATCTTAGTCTCCAAGAGTGAAGACCCCTCAACCTTAGAGGCTACAAGCAAGAAAAGGTTTGCAAAGGCAGCCCCAAATATGAACATGGTAACGGTCTTGCAGCAGTGGGAAAGTGTAGTCCAACTCTAGTGCTCACAAAAAAATCACAACCCGACTAAATGAATGTCAAACAGTCCATGACTAAGCTATCAAGACCCACCACAATCCACGGTGACCCCTAAAGGAAACCAAAATTTTTACAGAATTTTAATATTTTGTAGCATAGGAACCACTATTTTGATATCTATCAATAAAGAATGCTGTGAAACTTAAGTTACACCTCACGCAGATCACCTGAATATATCCCAACAACTTAGCTTCAGCTTTCACAGTGTTGAATACCAAAATCAAAGCAAGTAAACGCTAGCCCGTGCAAAAAGAAAATGATTCCCTTTCCTGACAAAACTATTCTCGGGAGATAAAATCTGAAAATTTATGTTAGGGGTCCCATTTTTTTTCTTTTTAAATTTTTTTTGTTTCTTTTTGGTAAATTTAATTTCCTTTTTTTTGGTATAGATAGAAAAAACACCCGAGTTTTCTCATAAGGTTTTCAATGAAAAGGGGAAGGACCCTAGTACTAGGAGTCATGTAGGAGGACCAAAGGAAGGAAGGAGGGAACCCAAGAAATGCATCAAAAGGAAATGCAATATTACCATATTGTGGTGGATGACATGAAGTTAAATAATGTGATAAGCATGGCTTCTAAGGCATTGAATGTAACTTTTATTTTTATAAGGATGGGGACAATGAGTTTGTTTCAATAGATTCAAGTGCACTAGTAATCAATTTTACCTTACCACATAAGGGATTTCATTTTCATCTGAGGCTACATGTTGAGGTTACATCCAAACATATTATTATTTCTAGTAGGTATTTACTGCATTTATACCTACATATATTAGACTAATTATCAGAAGAAATATACGGTGTTAATGCATATAATCTATATTCTCTCCATAAGTTTGACAATTCATAAATTCATTGGTTAAGGTCCTACCTCAAGAAAACTTACAAGAACGACCTATATAATCCTTTAAAATATTCAGAATTTTTATCATTATAACATATTCCAACCATATGCAATTCTTATAAATATAAAACGAATTTGAACTGGCATTAATATCCTATGTATTTCAGACCTGTATTATACCATTAAAACTAATCTCCAGATGATAATATGATAACTTGTTTAATGGACCATATGAATACAATTTGACCCCCATCTCCTTCTAAGTATAATTTTTAACCTACAATGTCAACCCTCCATCTATTTATAATTATCAAACAAATTATAGGTGTATTATACCTAGTAATGTAGGTGTTAGTGTCGATGGAAAGGACACTTTTATTTTTTTTAATTCCTACAAGAATTGTTCTATGAATTATGAACCACGACAATCTTGTAGCTATGTCAGAGATAAACATGGGTATAGAGATCCAAAATTTCTTCTAAGCTATCCTTAACTAGTATTCCCTTGACCATCATTCCGAACTGATCAAAATGATTGAAATGAATTAATGAAGTAACATATACTACCTTGAATAATGGACATAATTGCAAAGGAGGAAAAGTTGTCATTTATCTTGCACTAGTACTAGAGCATATGAAGGAAAATGGTTGTGATCAACCAAATATTCATACTTACAATAATAATCCTTTGATGAATTGATTTCAGAAGCAAAATGACTTGAAACAAATAAGGAGGTTGAAAGGGTATACCATGAAATCGATCATGTATATTATCCTATTGTGGTGGATGACATGAAGTTAAATAATGTAATAACCAAGGATTATAATGCATTGATTGTGATGTTTATTTGTCGAAGGATGGGGGCAGTATTGAGCTTTTTTCAATGTATTCAAGTGCATTAGTAATCAATTTTATAAGCTTACCACATAAGGGATGTGATCATTAATTTCATCTTAGGTTAGATGTTGAGGTTACAATATCCAAACATAGTATTATTTTTACTCGGTATCTACTACATGCATTTATACGTAGGTGGATTTACCGCTTACTTGATCAAATTACTTATATATATTCATTGAAGGTCCCATGTCAATAAGTACGGATAAAATAAGGATAAAATAACCATACTAAATTAGTCTATTTCCATAGAATCTCTTATGATTCTACACAAGATATATATTTTCTCTTTGATTTGTTATTTGTAACTATAACTGGCATCATTATATGACTCATGTATTTTTTCTTTCCTTACAAAGACATCTATGATCATATGCAATATTCAAACAATTTTATCTTATTTTTTTCTTAGTTGGACTTATGATCTCTCTTCTTATGGAGATCATATGAGATAAAATTTATATGGTGGTATTCCTTACAAATATCCTTTCTTAATTGACATATAAATTAGGTAACGAGGGATATTAGAGTAATTATGAGAAGAAATATACGGTGTTAACGCATATAATCTATATTCTCTCCACAAGTTTGTCAATTCATTAATACATTAGTTAAGGTCCTACCTGGAGAAAACCTACAAGAACCTATGTAATCCTTTTAAATGTTAAGAATTGTTATCATTATAACCTCTTCAAACCATATGCAATTCTTATTAAGATAAAAGGAATTTGAACCTGCATTAATAACCTATGTATTTCAAACCTGTATTATACCATTGAAAGTATTCTCCTAATGATAATCTAATAACTTGTTTGATGGACCATATGAATATGATGTGACCCCCATCTCATTCTAAGTATAATTTTTAACCTACAATGTCAACCCTCCATCTCTTTGTAATTATCAAACAAATTATAGGTTTATTATACCTAGTAATGTAGGTGTTAATGATGGAAAGGACACCTTTAATTTTTCTAATTCCTACAACACTTGTTATAGGAATTAGTGAACCATGACAATCTTGTAGCTAGATCAGAGAAAAACATGGCTATATAGATCCATAATTTCATCTAATCTATCTTTAACTAGTATTCCCTTAACCATCATCCCTAACTGAAAATGATTGACCCCAATTAATGAAGTAAAATGAAATCGAACATGTATATTATCCTATTGTGGTGGATGACATGAAGTTAAATAATGTAATAACCATGGCTTATAATGCATTTATTGTGATGTTTACTTGTAGAAGGATGGGGGCAGTACTATGTTTGTTTCAATGTATTCAAGTGCACTAGTAATCAATTTTATAAGTATACTGTTAGTGCTATAAATTGTTCCTATACTACCACAAGAACAAGCTAACACAATCTAAAACAAAAATGGAATAAAATTGGTTTTTAGGGTTTTGGTTTGAAAATTTCATAAACAACAGGGTAACATTAAACACGCTAAAACAAGTACTAAATCATATAAAGATAAAAGACTGAGATGAATCATATATAACAAATAAACCATAAAGAGTAAAGACAAGTGATTGAGTTCCACCCACAACCTACAAGATTTTCATGAATAAAACATTATACAAGAAACAAAATTGCACACTGAGTGATTTAACAAACCAGTAATGAAGATAATAAGGGTTTGTAAGTTATATATATCATAGTCAGTCTTCAAAATTACATGAGAGTTTTGAATCTTATCTTGATACAGTAGCTCTTGAGCCTCCCGTTGCACAAAATTTGAACCCCTCCAATGTCTTATTTCCTACCTTTTATCCATGTTTGATAAAGAAACAGTTACATAACTACTTTAACTAACTTTTAGGTTAAGGTTCGAAATCACTTCAAATTAATTGTCTTCAAAATACACAACTTAATATTACAAAAATATTACTTGGACAACTATCACTAATAGTTTTCACAAGTTCTCACCTGCTTCGGCTAACAAGGAAATTACCTCCAAAGCATGAGATTGCATTCTAGTCCTTTGATGTTCAGCTTCCAAATATTGAACTTTCCTTGACAATTCTTGATTCTGCTGAGTCAAATCCTTGATTTTCTGGTTCAACTCCTCAAATTTTCCTTCAGTCTTCCTCTTCCTTTTTAAATCTTCCTTTGAAGCCACAATCAAAACATGGTAATGTGTTAATATCTTCAATATCCTCCATTAATATCTTGTTTGTCTTGACCAAACCCCCATTGGTTTCATTCATAAAATCGATTTGATACTTATACTGCTTAAAAAAGTTCTCAAGATTTTCATTCTCTGAGTCTATGCATTTTCCTTCTTGAAATGAGGAAGATTTCTTTGATAACTAGGGGATATTCAGTTTCTTTAAAATTGCATCATCATCTTCTTCATGCTTGAATACTTGTGACACTACAGGAATCTCTGGGAATCCAACACCTTCAGTGTTGCAATCCATTGACTGCTCTGCAATTTTTTTTTTACTTGTAGATGATTCCGACATCACTGAATAATGTTTCCTAGTATGAGCCTACTGAGGACTAAGACTCTCCTTTTTTTCAACATCTTCTTGTGATGATGAATCTTCAATCTCAGTAATTTTGTATTTCATAAATCTAAGGTTTAAAATTATTTTCATGTTAAGTCTTAACTTATTCTTTGCTCTTGATTTTTGGTCTCTAATTTGTTTCACCTATCATTTCATAAGACTTCCCACAAAATGTTATACTGGAAATTTGTACACCTTCATTCTTTAGTTCAACCACTGACTTTCCTTTTAGTTTTTTACTTGGAATTTGTATGTTCTCAGGTTCAAGATTGGATGCCACAAAAACATCTACTATGTTTTCTTAAATATCAGTGAAATACTAATCATGTTAAATTGATTTCATTTCTTCTTCCTGTTTCAAAACTATTTCCTGGACTTCTTCTACATTTTCAAAAACTTCTATCTAATTACCCTCATAAATTTGTCTTTACTTGTCACATATAGGTTCTTCGAGCTTCTGAGCTGAAGACTCCTCTTGATCATTTTATTCTAGTGACTTAGAAATGATTTCCTTGTTTAATCTTTTATCCATACTGTAATGTTTGTTCACCTGTCTCTTTTTTTAATGGTCCTCTTTTTCACTCTGGAAGCCTGACCGAAACAAGAAGTAGTCCCAATTTTTAGCCTTTTTATGAAGCATAGTGCAAATGATCAGTTTTATTAGGACATGGTAGAAGACAGATTGATGGGTATGATATTTACATCCTTTTACCCTACTTGAATTTTTCTACAGGCTCTTTAGAAAGAAAAAGGGTAGATTCATCTTGGAATCTTGGTTTAGATGCTGTAGAAATCTGATATGATATTTGAAGACTAAAGCAAATATTCCCTCATAGGTGATATAAATTTGTAAGATTTTAATGGCCTCTCTCAAATCAGGCCTAAATTTATCTAATTGCACACCTTTTCCCTAGTATATGCCTTCCAACCTAGGTAAAATGAATTTTTTTGGATCAAAGGTGAAGGGTATTTTCTTCAAACAAAATTCTCTCTCATCTGCAATGTATGTTGCTTCAGCTATTATTTTTCTCATTAACTCAATTTTGAGGGTATTAAATGATATCGTATCTTTATCTAACCCCCAAGAAAACCCATATGATACTTTAGAATGAAAACCATCAATCTTTTCAAAGCACTGAAACCAACCAACTCTCTGGAATAGTTTTGCACATTCAGGAAAGCCATTATCCCAACCCATATCAGTAGGTTTGACCCTTTTGGTTTTACCACTCCTCTTCATTTCTCTGCACTAAAACCTAACTGTATCTTTCTTTCAAACAGTTCAGGAAAATTCGAAATAATTCTCTACACAATGGAATTGATAACTCAAACAAATCGTATTTCAGAAGATTACGATTTTTTTTAATGTCATAAGACTATGTAAACCTTGTCCCTAATCCTGGTCAATAATTGTGCTACCTGAGCATACGGTTATGGTGATGATGAAATAACCTCCTATGTTTGCGATATTATTTCTTCAATGAATATTTAGCAACTCTTAGTACCTTACTTTGCAACTGCTTCCTTCACAATTTCGTAAAATGAAATACTGACAGGTATAACCACGATCTCTGTAGCTTCTCATACGCCCATCAAACTTGTCACTGGATTTGAACATGCTTGGAGGATGCGCTATTATAAATGTTTAAGAAATTTCCACTCATCAAGATTTCAGATAGCTGCGATTTACTTGCATAATCATTACCTTATCTTGTACACTTTTTGTAATTATTATTGAGGTCTATACACATATCATTTTGTCTTTATAGATGTAAAAACTTCCATCATTTGCGATTTTGAAAAAATCACGACCTGATATTACAATTTTTTTAGTGCCTCGACTTTCTTGTAGCACTTTAGTTCACGGTCTTTCCCTTTTGCGCTACAAGAATCTCCCTGATGAATTTTTTTGACAAATGGCTTCAAAAAAAAGGGTTAGGTAATATGAACAAACTTGGATTAAACCTTATGATAATTTTTTTTAACTTTTTAGAAATATATACACGTAATAATCCCATTTAAACTATAAAACCAACGAAATAAAGTAAATTAAAAAATAAATGACATGAAATCAAATAAAAATATGCTCATTATTCTAATACCTCAAAACCAAGTTCAAAATTTAAAAGAAATAAGAAAAACAATGCTTTGGAAAAAAAACATATAATCTAAAAACAAAATCTAGCTATAACATTTGGCTCCTACTGCAGGATGAAATCCTCCTTGTGAGGTTTCAAGAAACTATATATCAGTTCCTTTTTCCATCTATTAATATGAAAAAATTTCATTGTGCTATGGAGTCTCTATTCAATCTCCACAACTTTCTCAAACTCTGAACACATACCTCTGAAATGACAAAATACTGCTACAAACCAGCATACTGAAAATAATCTACCTGCTCGCATAGAGAGATTATTCTGCTATTTAATCCTAATTCTAATTGGAGGAAACAACCCAATCAAGTGTAATCATACTTCCAGTGAAGCCAAGAAACCATTTGACTGAGAGTCATAATTCCATGCATGCTACTGTTTGATAAGACCCACAAAAGATGTGATAAAGGCAATAAAGAGTCTGTAGGAAGCTAATACTTACGACTTGAAATAGGAAGTATGCCAAAATCCAGAGCATTTGTAAACCTTTGAAAAATACAACTCCATCCAAGAAGCCACGAGACATGAAACTCACGCAAAATTATTCCTTCATGTTGTTCAAAAAGAATAGACTACAAATGGGTCTCCTCAATTCTCAATACTCCATGAGATAATGCATTAAGAGAACAATATATAAAATCTTCAACTCTGTTGAGGTAATCCTATTTTATATCTTTCATTAACTCAAGCTGACTGATTTCTAAAGAGTGCTGCTTAACTAATGAGGACTGAAAGAATGACTTTAGTATTTCTTTATAGCCATAAAAAAATGGAATATTTTCATAATGGTTTTGAGTAGCAAAGTTATCATAGCCATGGCTATTAGATAGATCTAATATTATATTCAAAGTATCTACAGTCTGTCTGTTATCAATTTGAGAGTCAAAGCAATTCAGAACTTTTTTTTGTTGAATAAAAAGATTGGAATATAATTCACCTATAATCAGTTTCTATTGATCATGAAACTTTCGATCTAAAACCTCAATGTCTTCATCATATTCATCATAAAAAGGATGATTTGAAAAAACATTATCATGATCTTCCTGTCATTATCATTTTTTTTAATCCATATTTGATGTAAAGGGTACATAAAGTGAAAGAAAGTCCTCTTGATGTTCCTCCCTGGAAATAGATGATCTTTGTAAACCAAGTTCTTCATGGTTGACTCAATTTCCTTCTGTTTACAAATCTAAAAGCTAAGGATTTCCCTTACTGATTTCCATTGGCATTTGACCAAAAGACAACTGATCATTGTGTTTTGTATCTAAAGAAACCAAATCTTCAGGTTTAAAATAATCAAAATTAATGATAAAAGAAGAACCTTCATCTCATTCATTATTCACTTCTAGTTCATATTTATGGGAAAGCCTATCATCTTGAAGATGATCAGAGAACTTTTGAAGATTGTGAGGTTCCAATTCTTGTCTCTCTATATATTCAATCTCATCATGCAATTCATATTCCTCACAACAATTTTCAAATAGAAGATCTGCCAAATCAAATCTTTGATAATGGTGATAAAAAACAGTATGAAAGTCCTTCAAAGAATGAATGCTAGTAGCAGGAAGGGATTGACACCATTCATGAGCATGTTATTCTAAATAAAATATGAACATATCAATTAAGACATCCTTGTGAACAAAATCATGTTCAAGCATGCATTTATTAAAATTTAATAAGTGCTCACGAGGATGCTCATACTTGCTTCCTCTGAATCTAGGAAGATCGTCACCCCACTAAGTTATAGAAAGAACTGGATGTGGAAACCAACAATATTTTAGAAATCACAGAAATCATACCTCGCAGCCACAATGGATGCCACGCTCATTGACATCTTGAATCGTTGGAGTGGCCAACAAATCTTTCTTCCGTGGAGTCGCTAGTGAAAAATTGTAGTCTAAAAGATTGTTTGACTTTGTTTACCTCTCAAAATCAAATGAATAATGATATCCTAAGTAATATATACTTCAGCTTTGTCCCCGACAATGGAGCCAAAGAGGTTAGAGCTATAAATTGTTCTTGGACTACCACAATAGCAAGCTAACACAATCTAAAACAAAAATAGAATACAATTGGCTTGTAGGGTATTGGTTTGAAATTTTCATGAACAAGAGGGTAACATTAAACAATCTAAAACAAGTAATAAATCATATAAAGATAAAGGACTGAGATGAATCAGATATAACAAATAAACCAAAAATAGTAAAGACAAGTGATTGAGTTCCACCCACAACCTACGAGCATTTCACGAATACAACATTATACAAGAAACGAAATTGCACATTGAGTGATTTAACAAACCATAAATGAAACGAGTAATGAAGATAATAAGGGATTATAATTGATATATATCATAATCATCCTTCAAAATTACATGAGAGTTTTGAATCTTAGCTTGATACAGTAGCTCTTGAGCAAGGATAATTTTAGGGGCGAAATTTAGCCCATGGGCTATTTTTGGGGGTTTTTCTCCAAAAAACGATTCTCCATTTTGCATTTTTTGAAGCCCTGTTTTGCCCAATTTTGATGGGGTAAACTTTTTTCACCCTAAAAGTTGCCAAATTATTGTATAAACGATATAAAATCCTTGGAAATTAAAATATATTTTGAAAAATATCGCCAAACATTTTATAGTTGGCGTTTTAAGAATTGGTAAGATTCGCCAACATTTATACACTTTTAAATAAGTATGGTTCCTTAAAACCATCCCTCCTCTTGAGCCTCCCCTTGCACAAAATTTGAACCCATCCAATGTCTTATTCCCTACCTTTTATCCATCTTTCATAAAGAAACAATTACATAACTACTTGAACTAAATTTTAGGTTAAGGTTCGAAATCACTTCAAAATAATTGTCTTCAAAATACACAACTTAATATTAAAAAAATATTACTTGGACAAATATCACTAATAGTTTTCACAAGTTCTTAGCTGCTTCGGCTAACAAGGAAATTCCCTCTAAAGCATGAGATTGTCTTATAGTCCTTTTATTTTCAACTTCCAAATATTCAACTTTCCTTGACAGTTCTTGATTCTGCTGAGTCAAATCCTGGATTTTTTGGTTCAATTCCTCAAATTTTCCTTGAGTCTGCCTCTTCCTTTTTAAAGCTTGCTTTGAAACCACAATCAACTCCCGGTAATGTGTGTTAATATCTTCAAGATCCTCCCTTAATCTCCTATTTGTCATGACCAAACCCTCATTGCTTTCATTCATAAAATCGATTTGATACTTATACTATTTAACAGTCTTATGAAGATTTTCATTTTCTGATTCTATGCATTTTCCTTCTTGAAATGAGGAAGCTTTCTCTGATAGCCAGGGGATATTCAGTTTCTTGAAAATTGCATCATCATCTTCTTCATGCTTGAGTACTTGTGACACTATAGGAATCTTTAGGGATCCAACCCCTTCAGTGTTGCAATCCATTGACTGCTTTGCAATTTTATTTTTACTTGTAGATGATTCCAACATCACTGAATGATGTTTCCTACTATGAGCCTGCTGAGGACAAAGACTCTCCTTTTTTTCCACATCTTCTTGGGATGATGAATCTTCAATATCAGTAATTTTGTCTTTCATCAATTTAGGGTTTAAAATACTTTTCATGTTAAGTCTTAACTTATTCTTTGCTCTTATTTTGGGTCTCCAATTTGATTCTCCTATCATTGCATAATACTTCCCACAAAAAAATATATTGGAAATTTGTACACCTTCATTCTTTAGTTCAACCACTCACTTTCCTTTGATTTTTTAACTTGGAATTTGTATGTTCTCAGCTTCAATATTGGCTAGAACAAAATCAACTGCTATGTTTTCTTGAATATCAATGAAATCTTGATCCTGTTCAACTGATTTCCTTTCTTCTTCCTGTTTCAAAACGGATGCCTGGACTTCTTCTACATTTTCATAAACTTCTATTTGATTACCCTCATAAATCTCTCTTTGCTCTTCACATACAGGTTCTTCGAGCTTCTGAGCTGAAGAATCCTCTTGAAAATTTTCTTCTACTGACTCAGTAATGACTTCCTACTTTAATATTTTAACCAGGCTATAATGTTTGTTCACCTGTCTCTTTTTTGACAGGTCCTCCTTTTCTCTTTGGAATCCTAACGAAAACAAGAAGTAGTCCCAATTTTTACCCTTTTTCTGAAGCACAGTGCAAATGATTAGTTTTATTAGGCCATGGTGGAAGATAGATTGTTGGGTATGATCTTTATGTCCGTTTACCCTACTTGACAATTTCTACAAGCTCTTTAGAAAGAAAAAGGGTTGATTCATCCTAGACTTTTGGTTTAGATGTTGTAGAAATATGATTCGATATTTGAATACTAAAGTGAATATTCCCTCATAGGTGATATAGCATTGTAAGATTTTAATGGCCTCTCTCCACTCAGGCCTAAATTTATCTAATTGCACACCTTTTCCCCAGTCTATGCCTTCCACCCTAGGTAAAATGAACTTTTTTGGATCAAAGGTGAAGGGTATTTTCTTGAACCAAAATTCTCCCTCATTTGCAATATCTGTTGCTTCAGCTATCAGTTCTCTCATTAACTCAATTTTTAGGGTATTGAAAAAAACTGTATCTTTATCTAACCTATGGGAAAACCCATATGATACTTCATAATGAAAACCATCAATCGTTTCAAAGTACTTAGACCAACCAGCTCTCTAGAACAATTTTTGTCATTCAGGAAAGCTATTAGCCCAACTCATATCAGTAATTTCAACCCTATTGGTTTTAGCACTCCTCTTCATTTCTATTCACTAAACCCTAACTGTATATTTCTTTCAAATAGTTCAGGAAAATTTGAAATAATTCTCTACACAATGGAATTGATAACTCAAACAAATCATATTTCACAAGATTACCATTTTTTTTAATATCATAAGACTATGTCAATGTTTCCCCTAATCCTGGTAAATAATTGCGCTACCCGAGCATACAGTTATGGTGATGATGAACTAACCTCCTATGTTTGTGATATTATGTCTTCAATGAATATTTAGCAGCTCTTGGTACCTTACTATGCAACTGCCCAAATATTCAACTGCTTCCTTCGCAATTTCATCAAACGAAATATTGACAGGTATAACCACGATCTTTGCAGCTTCTCATGTGCCCATCAAACTCGTAACTGGATTTGAACATGCTCCGAGGAAGTGCTATCATAAATGTTTAATAAATTTACACTCTTCAAGATTTCAAACAGCTGCAATTTACCTGCATAATCTTTACCTTATATTGCACACTTGTCATAATTTTTATTGAGGTCTATACACATATCATTTTGTCTTTACAAATGTAAAAAATTCCATCATTTGTGATTTTGAAAAACTCACGACCTGATATTACAATTTTTTTAGTTCCTCGACTTTGTTGTAGCGCTTTATTTCATGGTCTTTCCCTTTTGGGCTACAAGAATCTCCCTGATGAATGTTTTTGACAAATGGCTTCAAAACAAAGGATTAGGTAATATGACCAAACTTAGATTAAACCTTATGATAAGTTTCTTCAACTTTTTAGAAATATATATACCTAATAAGCCCATTAAAACTATAAAACCAACAAAATAAAGTAAATTAAAAAAGAAACGACATGAAATAAAATAAAAATATGCTCATTATTCTAATACCTCAAAACCAAGTTCAAAATTTAAAAGAAACAAGAAAAACAATGCTTTGGAAAAAAACATATAATCTAAAAACAAAATCTAGCTATAACATCTAGCTCCGACTGTGAGATGAAATCCTCCTTGTGAGGTTTCAAGAAACTTTAGATCAGTGGATTTTTCCATCTCTAAACCTATCTATTACTCTACAAAAATTCCATTGGGATATGGAGTCTTTATTCAATCTCTACAACTTTCTCAAACTCTGAACACATACCTCTGAAATGACAAAATACTGCTACAAACCAACATACTGAAAAGAATCTACATGCTCGCATAGAGAGATTATTCTAATATTTACTCCTACTTCTAATTGGAGGAAACAACCCAATCAAGTGTAATCATACTTCCAATGAAGCCAAGAAACCATTTGATTGAGAATCATAATTCCATGCATGCTATTGTTTGAGAAGACCCACAAAAGATGTGATAAATCATCAATAAATAGTATGTATGAAGCTGATAGTTACGAGTGGAAATAGGAAGTATTCCAAAATCTAGAGCATTAGAAACCTTTGAAAAGCACGAGATCATGAAACTCATGCAAAATTATTCCTTCATGTTGTTCAAAAAGAATAGATTGCAAATGGGTGTCCTCAATTCTCAATACTCCATGAGATAATGCAATAAGAGAAAATATATAAAATCATCAACTCTTTTGAGGTTATCCTATTTTATATCTTTCATTAACTCAAGCTAACTGATTTCTGAAGAGTGCTGCTTAACTAATGAGGACTGAAAAAATTACTATAGTATGTCTTTATATCCATAAAAAAATTGGCATATTTTCATAATGGTTTTGTGCGGAAAAGTTATCATGGCCATGGCTATTAGATAGATCTAATATTATATTCAAAGTATCTACAGTCTGGCTACTATCAATTTGAGATTCAAAGCAATTCAGAACTTTTTCTTGTCCAATAAAAAGATTGGAATATAATTCACCTACAACTGGTTTCTGCTGATTATGAAACTTCCGATCTAAAACCTTAATGTATTCATCATATTCATCATAAAAAGGATGATTTAAAAAAACATTAGCATGATATTCCTCGTCATAATCATCTTTTTTATGTAGATTTTAAGTAAAGGGTACATAAAGAGAAAGAAAGTCCTCTTCTTGTTCCTCCTTGGAAATATATGATATCTGTAGATCAATTTCTTCATGGTTGGTGAAATTTCCTTTTGTCTACAAATGTAAAAGCTGAGGATTTCCCTTACTGATTTCCATTGGCATTTGACCAAAAGACAACTGATCATTGTGTTTTGTATCTAAAGAAACCAAATCTTCAGGTTTATAATAATCATAATGAATGATAATAGAAGAACCTTCAGCTTCTTCATTATTCACTTCTAGTTCATATTTATGGGAAAACCTATCATCTTGAATATCATTCGAGAACTGATGAAGATTGTGAGGGACCAATTCTTCTATATCTATATATTCAATCTCATCATGCAATTCATATTCCTCACAAAAAATTTCAAATAGAAGATCTTTCGGATAAAATATTTGATAATGATGATGAAAAACAATATGATACTCCTTCAAAGAATGAATGCTAGCATTGAGAAGAGATTGACACCATTCATGAGCATGTTCTTCTAAATAAAATCTGAACATCTTGATTAATACATCCTCGTGAACAAAATCATGTTCAAGCATGCATTTATGAAAATTTAATAAGTGCCCATGAGGATGCTCATACTTGCTTCCTCTAAATCTGGGAAGATAGTCACCCCACTCAATTATAAAAAGCACTAGATGTGAAAAACCAGCAATATTTGAGAAATCATAGAAAGCATACCTCTCAACCACAATGACTTCCATGCTCATTGAAATCTTGAATTGGTGGAGTGGCCAACAAATCTTTCTTCCGTGGAGTCAGCTGTGAAAAATTGTAGTCTAAATATTTTCTGACTTTGTTCACCTGTCAAAATCAAATGAATAATGATATCCCAGGGAAGATATACTTTAGCTTCATCCCCAGAAATATCTCTAAAGATGTTAGTGCTAGAAATCGTTCCTATACTACCACAAGAACAAGCTAACACAATCTCAAACAAAAATAGAATAAAAATGGTTTTTAGGGTTTTGGTTTGAAAATTTCATAAACAAGAGGGTAACATTAAACAAGCTAAAACAAATACTAAATCATATAAAGATAAATGACTGAGATGAATCATATATAACAAATAAACTAGAAAGAGTAAAGACAAGTGATTGAGTTCCACCACGGGGAATTCACTTAGTGAACCTCTCACATAGCACGTACGATCATGGGATATTAAAGAATACCCTTAATTTTGAGAGATATTGACCCAAACTCTTTTTGTTGAAACCCCCTCCCAATACTTAAAACCTCCTCCCCACCCCTTTTTATACCTCAATCCTTATAAACCGCCGTACCCACCCCCACCTTAAACCCCTCATCCCCCCAATACCTGCAATATATTGGTTCGATTTTTGATAATTTTAAAACCCACAATATGAACTAACGTGATAGGATATTGGTCAACAAGTGAAGCCCCCGTGAGTTCCACCCACAACCTACAAGCATTTCATGAATAAAACATTATACAAGAAACGAAATTGCACATTGAATGATTTAACAAACCATAAATGAAAGTAGTAATAAATATAATAAGGGATTATAAGTGATATATATCATAATCAGTCTACAAAATTACATGAGAGTTTTGAATCTTAGCTTGATATAGTAGCTCTTGAGCCTCCGCTTGCACAAAATTCGAACCCCTCCAATGTCTTATTTCATACCTTTTATCCATATTTGATAAAGAAACAATTACATAACTACTTTAACTAACTTTTAGGTTAAGGTTTGAAATCACTTCAAAATAATAGTCTTCGAAATACACAAGTTAATATTACAAAAATATTACTTGGACAAATATCACTAATAGTTTTCACAAGTTATTAGATGCTTCGGCTAACAAGGAAATTCCCTCTAAAGCATGAGATTGTTTTCAAGTCCTTTGATGTTCAGCTTCCAAATATTCAACTTTCCTTGACAGTTCTTGATTCTGTCGAGTCAAATCCTAGATTTTCTGGTTCAACTCCTCAAATTTTCCTTGAGTCTGCCTCTTCCTTTTTAAGTCTTCCTTTGAAACCATAATCATCTCATGGTAATGTGTGTTAATATCTTAAATATCCTCCCTTAATATCCTATTTGTCATGACCAAACCCTCATTGGTTTCATTCGGAAAATCCATTTGATACTTATACTGTTTAACAGTCTTCTGAAGATTTTCATTTTCTGATTCTATGCATTTACCTTATTGAAATGAGGAAGATTTCTCTGATAACCAAGGGATATTCAGTTTCTTAAAAATTTGATCATCATCTTATTCATGCTTGAATACTTATGACACTACAGGAATATCTGGGGATCCAACCCCTTCAGTGTTGCAATCCATTGACTGCTCTACAATTTTCTTTTTACTTGTAGATGATTCCAACATCACTGAATGATGTTTCCAAGTATGAGCTTGCTGAGGACTAAGACTCTCCGTTTTTTCCACATCTACTTGGGATGATGAATCTTTAATCTCAGTAGTTTTTTTCATCAATCTAGGGTTTAAAATTATTTTCATGTTAAGTCTTAACTTATTCTTTGCTCTTGTTTTGGGTCTCCAACTTTATTCTCCTATCATTGCACAAGACTTCCCATGAAACTTTATACTAGAAATTTGTACACCTTCATTCTTTAGTTCAATCAATGACTTTCCTTTGAGTTTTTTACTTGGAATTTGTATGTTCTTAGCTTCAAGCTTGGCTAGAAAAAAAACATATGTTATGTTTTCTTGAATATCAGTGAAATCCTGATCATGTTCAACTGATTTTCTTTTTTCTTCCTATTTCAAAACTGCTTCCTGGACTTCTTCTACAATTTCAGAAACTTCTATCTGATTACCCTCATAAATATCTCTTTGCTCTTCACATACAGGTTCTTCGAGCTTCTGAGCTGAAGAATCCTCTTCAACATTTTCTTCTACTGACTCAGCAATGAATTCCTTCTTTAATCTTTTAACCAGGCTGTAATGTTTACTCACGTGTCCCTTTTTTCACTGGTCCTCTTTTTCACTCTGGAAGCCTAACCAAAACAAGAAGTAGTCCCAAGTTTTACCCTTTTTCTAAAGCATAGTGCAAATGATCAGTTTTATTTGGCCATGGTGGAATATAGATTGATAGGTATGATCTTTATGTATTTTAACCCTACTTGACATTTTCTACATGCTCATTAGAAAGAAAACGGGTAGATTCATCCTACACTCTTGGTTTAGATGTTGTAGAAATATGATATGATATTTCAAGACTAAAGAGAATCTTCCCTCACAGGTGATATAACTTTGCAAGATTTTAATAGCTTCTCTCCACTCAGGACTAAATTTATCTAATTGCACACCTTTTTCCTAGTCTATGCCTTCTACCCCAGGTAAAATGAACTTTTTTGGATCAAAGGTGAAGGGTATTTTCTTGAACCAAAATTCTCCCTCATTTGCAATGTCTATTTCTTCAGCTATTAGTTCTCTCGTTAACTCAATTTTGAGGGTATTAAATGAAACTGTATCTTTATCTAACCCTTGGGAAAACCTATATGATACTTTAGAATGAAAACCATCAATCTTTTCAAAGTACTTAAACTAGCCAGCTCTCTGGAATAGTTTTGCACATTCAAGAAAGCTATTAGCCCAACCCATATCAGTAGGTTCAGCCCTGTTCATTTTACCACTCCTCTTCATTTCTCTACACTAAACCCTAACTGTATCTTTCTTTCAAATAGTTCAGGAAAATTCGAAATAATTCTCTACACAATGGAATTGATAACTCAAACAAATCATATTTCACAAGATTACAATTTTTTTAATGTCAGAAGACTACGTCAATGCTACCACTAATCCTGGTCAATAATTGGGATTCCTGAGCACACAGTTATGGTGATCATGAACTAACCTCCTATGTTTGTGATATTTATGTCTTTATTGAATATTTACCAGCTCTTAGTACCTTACTTTACAACTTCCCAAATCTTCAACCGCTTCCTTCACAATTTCGTCAAACGAAATAATGAAGGTATAACCATGATCTCTGTTTTAGAATAATCAAACCATAGTTACCTACCTTAGACATTAATTAATCCATTTTTGTCTTATTTTCCTAGTTTCCTATATTCCACTCTTTGCAAGTTGTCTTCCACATGCCATAGAAGCCAAACTTGCTAAAACTGAGCCATGGATCGCATGGGAAACCTCCTGGAAACCATATTTAGAATGTCTACTTTATTCCAGATCCTCCAAAGTGCATATCTATTTTTTCTGCTAAGCTGCCTGTTTTATTGAGAAATAAGGAAAAAGGGAAAGTGAGACCAGGTGTCGTTGACTTGTTTTTTTCCCTCATCATCCTCCATCCTTTTCTCCTAATAAAAGAATGTATGAGTTGTCTTTCCATCCCTTATTATCTTTCCTACTTGAATTTTCCAATTCGTGAGCCTCTAAGTGGATTTGGAAACTGCTTTATGCACCTATGGGGGATTTGACTAGATTTAGTAAGCCTACTTTTTTACTATTTCGAATGGAATATTTATCCATTCAAATATCTCATGTAATTATATATTGCATCAGCCTATGAATTCATAAGGTTGGATATTGTAGACTTATTCAATACAGATTAGTGTTATGCTCCAATTTCAGTCTCCTTTGTTTGTAAATTTGCATGTTTGATTAGCAATTTTGTGAGTGCAATTGTTCTATCACTTGGGTTCAATTTACACAAGGTATAAGAGCCTTTGTAGATTGATTTATCTCCTTCCATATTGCTATTGCAGGTTCAACATCTTGACTGGGAGCATATTCTACTGATTGAAGGGCACGATTTCTGAGCTATGGATCAATCTCAGAATATCATCTTGACTCCATTTAATTTCTTTGAATGGAAAGCAAAGATGGATATACTATTGAGAGCCAAATATCTCTATAGGGTGACTATGGCAACTGAGGCAGAGCCCCAGAGAAAATTAAATGGCACAACATGAGGGATGAGGCCTATGGCCTTTTGTGTCTGAGCATTTCAAGAGACCTCCTCTTCCAACTTGATGGATTGACATCACCTAATGAAGTGTGGGAGAAGCTTGCAGATATTTTTGGTAAGAAATATGAGATGAGAGGACATCAAATCGAGAATGAATTCATCTCTTTGAGTACTAGCAGCTTCGAATCCTTGCAACTCTATTTTTCCAAGTTTAAAGCCCTTGTTTTGCAGCTAAAACAGTGTGGAATTGAAAAGAAGGAAGAGCAACTACTTTTGGCCATACTATCGAGGCTTGGCCCTAACTATTCAATGTTTGTTTTGACCTTCCATGCCAGAAAGTTTACAGCTCGAACCTGGAAGATGTCTAAGCTTGCAGAGTTCATGGAATCCCTCACACAAGAACAA
The DNA here is from genome assembly GCA_001517045.1 of Pseudotsuga menziesii. Taxonomy (NCBI): domain Eukaryota; kingdom Viridiplantae; phylum Streptophyta; class Pinopsida; order Pinales; family Pinaceae; genus Pseudotsuga; species Pseudotsuga menziesii. The sequence continues at coordinate 132,515 of LPNX010349683.1, read as the reverse complement.
GATAAACTGCTGATGATGGGCACCATCAAACCTTCCAAAGACCAAGCTTTGGTTGCTAGAGATTCAAGGGTGGATTCAAAAGGCAAGAAGAAGGCTAAGCAGCCACTTGAGCAAAAGAGAGACAAGAACAAGTCTCAAGAGGATCCCCAAGGCTCGAAGAAGGACTTCTAGAAGAAGAAGAACAAAGGAGAAATGAGCAAGTGTGCATACTACAGTAAGGGCTATCATACTGAGAGCTCTTGCATGAAGAATCAAATCTACATGTTGACCCAACTCCTGGATAAGAATAACATCTCCCTTCTTGATTGCTCAAAGAAGAGGGAAGGAGGATCAAATTGAGAGGAAAGAGAGAGAGTACATGCTTTGGTTTCTAGCACATCAAGCCCACCTAGCTTCATCATAGACTCTGGAGCTTCTAGACATATGGTTTTGACCAAGGAGGAATTCTCCTCTCTTGACATGTTGAAAGTTCCACCAATAGTGCTGGGAGATGACTCTCTCACTGACAGTTTGGGGAAAGGAAGGATTGATCTTGACCATGGTAAGTTCAATAATGTGTTATATGTTCAAGGTCTTGCCTCTAACCTCTTGTTAGTGTATCAGATGACTCACACAGGGTCTCCAAAGAATGTCATATTATCCCCTGATGATGTTGATATCACATAGATCTTGAATGGTAAATTCATTGTAAAAGGTTTTGTAGATCACACTTCGAAGGTATACATGTTTTCACATTTTCTACCCTACTCAAACCCCTCTTCTCTTTTGATTCATGCTAATGAGGCAAGCAAGATTTGGCATGAAATATTTGGCCATCTTAACTACAAGTATCTTTTTGACCTGAGTGAAAAAGATATGGTCATAGGGTTACAAAAGATTAAGTTTTCCAAGGGAGTTTTTCAAGGTTGTATCCTAGGAAAACACCTAGAGCAAAAATTTGAGAGAGCTAGTCATGAGAGAGCCTCTGCACCTCTTGAGTTGATCCACATTGATGTTGCTGGTCCATTTCCTCATATGTCAATTATTCAATACAAATATGCATTGAACTTCATAGATGACTTTTCCAGGTATTGTTGGGTTTACTTCCTAAAGCACAAGTCTGAAGTTTTTGACCCCTTCAAAGTCTTTAAGGCCATGGTTGAAAACCAGTCTGGGAGGACACTCAAGATCGTCAGATATGATGGTGGTGGTGATTATGTCAAGTATAATTTCATTCAATATTGTAAAGATATAGGTATTCAGATGCAGCATTCAATCCCTTACACACCACAACAAAAGGTGATGCTAAGAGAAAGAATAGATCATTGAAGGAGATGGAAACCTATATGATGGAGGTTAAGACTTTGCCACCAAAGTTTTGGATAGAGGCTATAAATTGTGCATCCTATATCTAGAATAGGGTTCCTCATAAACAACTTGATGGTATGAATCCTTTTGAAGCTTGGAGTGGGCACAAGCCAGATGTGACCCATTTCAGAATTTTTGTCTCAAAGGCTTGGGTTAGAATTCCAACTGAAAAGAGAAAAGATTTTCACCCCCAAAGCCAAGAGTGCCTATTTTTTGGGTATTATAAAGATTAAAAATGGTACAATATGATCAACTTGAGTACAAACAAATCCTTCATTGAAAGGTGTGTTCAGTTCCAAGAAGAGCCTTTAGCAGCATAAGAAGTTGGAGAGTCTTCTTCACCACCAGAACCATTGAATGTAAGTGGAGAGACAAATGAATTTGCTGATTCTGATATATCTAATAATGATGATTTAATTTCAGATCCTTAAATTCCTACAAGACTAAAATGGGCAGCAAATACCATTCATGCAGCTGGGGAACTAGCTGGAAATCCTAGTGAGCCTAGGAGGACTAGATATCAGCTTGAGAGTGCCTTGTGTATCAAAGACCGTTTGTTTGCAGAGAAGTGATATCTGATGGTTGAATCAGACCCACAGACATATGCAGCAGATGATCCAAGATGGAAAACAACCATGAAAGAAGAATTCAACTCACTCCAGAAGAACAACACTTCGGAACTGGTTGATCTTCCCCCGGGGAGGAAGCTAGTTCAATGTAAGTGAGTTTTCAAGACTAAGTTTGCTGCTGATGGTTCACCTTTCAAATATAAGGAAATATTGGCATCCAAGAGAGACTCACAGGTACATGGTATTGACTACAATGAAACTTTTGCACCAGTGGCAAAGAGGGACTCCATAAGGCTAGCCTTAGCCATTGTAGCTTCGAAGCAGTGGGAGGTACATCACATGGATGTGAGGTGTGATTTTATGAATGGAGATATTACTAAATATATTTACATTCAGAAACCTCAAGGGTTTGTTTCTAATCCATCTTTTCTGTGCAGGTTAAAGAAATCATTGTATGGGCTCAAGCAAGCCCCCAGGTCTTGGTATGCCAAGATTGATGGCTTTCTGCTGTCATTGAGTTTTGTTCAATACAAGACTGATAATAATGTTTATTTGAAGCTGATTCATGGTTCTTTTATGATTATTTTCTTGTATGTGGATGACCTTCTGATTACAGGAAGTTCAAAGAAAGAGATTGCCTCCTTGAAGGATGCAATGAACCATGCATTTTCTATGACTAATTTGGGGTTGTTGAGCCATTTCTTGGGTCTCGAAATTGCTCAATCCCAACATGGAATAAAAGTGCATCAGTAAAAGTATGTTTTAGATTTGCTGACAAAGTTCAACATGAAATATTGCAAGCCAAGCAAGACTCCCTTTCTTTCAGGAGTTAAGCTTGAAGAAGCAGGTTCTTCTCCTATGGTAAATAATACACTGTATAGGCAGTTGATTGGGTGTTTGCTTTACTTTACACTCAAACTGATATTTCTTATGCAGTTAGTGTGGCTTCAATATACATTTATCAGCCTCATGAGATCCATTGGAAAGCAGCCAAAAGGATCCTTAACTTTGTTCAAGGAACAAGAACTCATGGGCTCTTCTACAAAGCTAAATCTGTTCTTGATTTGATTGGGTTTATTGACAGTGATTGGGTAGGTGGAAACACAGATCGAAAGTCAACATTAGGATATGTGTTCATGCTTGCACAAGGACCAATCAGCTGGTAAAGCAAGAAACAGAGTGCCATAGCACTCTCATCTACAGAAGCAGAGTACAGAGGAGTTGTAAATGTAGTAACTCAATGTTTATGGTTGCAGGGGATGCTTGGTGAGTGTGGATTCGAATCAGATTTTTAAAATATTATCTATTATGATAATCAGAGCACCATTCGAATCTACAATGATCAAGTTCATAGACAGAGAACCAAACACATTGAGATCCATATGCACTACATCAAATAGCTTGTGCATGATGGCACCATTGACCTACTCTTCTGTGCATCTTCAGAACAAGTAGCAGCCATCTTCACCAAAGGTTCTTGTGAGAAGACATTCAACAATCTCAAATAAATGCTAGGGATTTCTGATTATGCTGTGAAGAATGATTGATGACAATATTTTCAAATTTTGTTTTACTGTCCATGTTTAAGGGAGGATTTTCCCACTGGGTTTTTGCCTCTTTCCTTGGTTAAATGGACATGCAATATGTAAAGGGTGACTAAGCCTTGTTGCTAGGCCCTATAGTTTTCTAATATTTAATCATAATGTTAGGCTTAAGGGGGGGTTTTAGAATAATCAACCCATAGTTACCTACCTTAGACATTAATTAATCCATTTTTGTCTTATTTTCCTAGTTTCCTATATTCCACTCTATGCAAGTTGCCTTCCACATGCCATAGAAGTGAAACATGCTAAAAATGAGTCATGGAGTGCTTGGGAAACCTCCTAGAAACCATATTTAGCATGTCTTCTTTATTCTAGATCCTCCAAAGCGCATATCTTCTTTTTTATGCTAAGTTGCCTGTTTTATTGAGAAATAAGGGAAAAGGGAAAGTAAGACTAGGTGTAGTTGACTTGTTTTTTTCCCTCGTCATCCTCCATCATTTTCTCCTAATAAAATCATGTAGGATTTGTCTCTCCATCCCTTATTATCTTTCCTACTTGACTTTTCCAATTCGTGAGCCTCTAAGTGGATTTGGAAATTGCTTTATGCACCTATGGGGGATTTGACTAGATTTAGTAAGCCTACTTTTTGACTATTTCGAATGGAATATTTATACATTCAAATATCTCATGTAATTATATATTGTGGCAGCCTATGACTTCATAATATTGGCTATTGTACATTTATTCAATACAGATTAGTGTTATGCTCCAATTTCAGTCTCCTTTGTTTGTAAATTTGCATGTTTGATTAGCAATTTTGTGAGTGCGATTGTTCTATCACTTGGGTTCAATTTCCACACTTTGCAGCTTCTCATAATCCCATAAAACTCACCATTATCTTTGAACATGCTCTGAGGATGCGCTATCATAAATCTTTAAGAAATCTCCACTCTTCAAGATTTCGGACAGCTGCAATTTGCCTGCATAATCTTTACCTTATCTTGCACACTTTTCATAATGATTATTGAGGTCTATACAGATATCATTTTGTCTTTACATATGTAAAAAATTCCATCATTTGCGATTTTGAAAAACTCACGACCTGATATTACATTTTTTTTAGTGCCTCGACTTTCTTATATCAATTTAGTTCACGGTCTTTCCCTTTCGTCCTACATGAATATCCCTGATGAATGTTTTTGAAAAATGGCTTCAAAACAAAGGGTTAATTAATATGACCAAACTTATATTAAACCTTATGATACGTTTTTTCAACTTTTAAGAAATATATACACCTAATAAGCCCATTAAAACTATAAAACCAACAAAATAAAGTAAATTAAAAATGAAACAACATGAAATGAAATAAAAATATGCTCATTATTCTAATACCTCAAAACCAAGTTCAAAATTTAAAAGAAATAAGAAAAACAATGCTTTGAAAAAAAACATATAATCTAAAAACAAAATATTGCTATAACACATACAACATAAGGGAAGTTATTAATTTCATATGAGGTTAGATGTTGAGGTTACAACATCCAAACATGGTATTATTTTTACTTGGTATCTACTGCACGCATTTATACGTAGGTGGATTTACCACTTACTTGATCAAATTACTTATATATATTGATTCAAGGTCCCCTCTCAATAAGTAAGGATACCATAAGGATAAAATAACTATACTAAATTAGTCTATTTCCATAGATTCTCTTATGATTCTACAAAAGATATATATTTTTTCTTTGATCTGCTATTTGTAACTATAACTGGCATCATTATTTGACTCATTATTTTGTCTCGCCTTACAAAGAGATCTATGATCATATGCAATATTCAAACAATTTTATCTTGTTTTTTTCTTGGTTGGATTTATGATCTCTCTTCTTATGGAGATCATATGAGCTAAAATTTCTATGGTGGTATTCCTTACAAATATCCTTTCTTAATTGACATATAAATTATCTTATAACAAGGGATATCAAAGTAACTATGAGAAGAAATATATGGTGTTAATGCATATAATCTATATGATTTACACAAGTTTGACAATTAATTAATACAGTGGTTAAGTGCCTACGTCCTGCAGAAAACCTACAAGAACTTATATAATCCTTTTAAATATTAAGAATTGTTATCATTATAAACTCTTCCAACCATATGCGATTCTTATAAATATAAAAGGAATTTGAACCGACATTAATAACCTATGTATTGCAGACCTGTATTATACCCTTGAAACTATTCTCCTAATGATAATATGATAACTTGTTTGAGGGACCATATGAATATGATGTGACCCCAACCATCTCCTTCTAAGTATAATTTTTAACCTACAACGTCAACCCTCCATCTCTTTATAATTATCAAATAAATTATAGGTATATTATACCTAGTAATGTAGGTGTTAATGTCGATGGAAAGGACACCTTTATTTTTTCTAATTCCTACAACACTTGTTAAATGAATTAGTGAACCATGACAATATTGTAGCTATATCAGAGAAAAAGGTGGCTATATAGATCCAAAATTTCTTCTAATCTATCCGTAACTAGTATTCCCTTAACCATCATCCCTAATTGATCAAAATGATTGACACCAATTAATGAAGTAACATATACTACCTTGAATAATGGACATAATTGCAAAGGAGGAAAAGTTGTCATTTATCTTGCACTAGTACTGGATCATATGAAGGAAAATGGTTGTTATCAACCAAATAATCATACTTACATTAATAATCCTTTGATGAATTGATTTCACAAGGAAAATGACTTGATACAAATAAGAAGGTTGAGAGGGTATACCATGAAATCAACCATGCATATTAGCATATTGTGGTGGATGAAATGAAGTTAAATAATGTAATAACCATGGTTTATAGTGCATTGATTGTGATCTTTACATGTAGAAGGATGGATTATCCACTCATAGTATTATTTCTACTCAGTATCTACTACATGGATTTATACGTAGGTGGATTTACCGATTACTTGATCAAATTACTTATATATTATTCAAGTTCCCATGTCAATAAGTAAGGATACCACGAGGATAAAATAATTGTACTAAATTAGTCCTTTTCCACAGGTCCTCTCTTATGATTCTACACAATATATATATTTTCTCTTTGATATGCTATTTGTAACTACTGGCATCATGATATGATTCATTATTTTTTCTTTCCTTACAAAGAGATCTATCATATGCACTCAAACCATTTTTTCTTGTTTTTTTCTTGGTTGGATTTATGATCTCTCTTCTTATAGAGATCATATGAGCTAAAATTTCTATGGTGTTATGCATTACAAATCTACTTTCTTAATTGACATATCAATTAGGTAATGATGGATGTTTGAATAATTAGGAGAAGAGATATACGATGTTGCATTTAATCTATATGCTCTCCACAAGTTTGAAAATAATTCATTAATACATTGTTTAAGGTCCTACGCCCTGAGAAAACCTACAAGAACCTATATAATATGTCCTTTTAAATATTAAGAATTTTTATCATAAAAACCTCTTCCAACCATATGCAAATCTTATAAAGATTATAAAAGGAGTTTGAACCATTAACCTATGTATTTAATTAGACCAATATTATACCATTGAAACTATTCTCCTAATGATATTCTGATAACTTTCTTGATAGACCATATGAATATCATGATGTGACCCCCATCTCCTTATAAGCATAATTTTTAAACCAATATGTCAATTCTCTTTATAATTATCAAACAAATTATAGGTATATTATACCTAGTATTGTAGATGTTAATGATGAAAAGGACACCTTTGTAATTCCTACAACACTAGTTATATGAATTAGTGAACCATGAAAATATTCATGTAGCTAGATCAGAGAAAAAGATGGCTATATAGATAAAACAATTAATCTAATCTATCCTTAAGTAGTCCCTTTTCCATATCCCCTAACTGAAAATGATTGTCTTATCCAAATATAGTATTATTTCTAGTTGATATCTACCGCATTACCTAGGTGGATTCACTAGTTACTTTATCGAATTACTTATATATCATTCAAGCTCCCATGTCAATAATTAAGGATACCATAAGGATAAAATAATTGTACTAAATTAGTCTATTTCCATAGAATTTCTTATGATTCTACACAATATAATTTCACTTTTATCTGTTATTTGTAACTACTGGCATGATATGACTCATTATTGTTTCTTTCCTTACTAAGAGATCTATCATATGGATTCAAACAATTATTTCTTTTTTTCCTTGGTTGGATTTATGATCTCTCTTCTTATGGAAATCATATGAGCTACTTTCTTAATTGACATATCAATTAGTTGGTAACCATGGATATTAGAATAATGAGAAGAGATATATGGTGTTACATTTAATCATGGTATTCCAATCTATAGCCTCTAGCTCATTTATGTATTTTCATTGTTCAATGAACCATTTTAGTGGTGGAAGTGTAGCAGTTTTTATAGATGTCTGCATCAGAATTTCTATTTAATTGGGTCATTGGAGAGTCAACGATAAGTGGCATATGAAATTATTGAACCAAGTGATCTCTAATAATGTTATGGCCATTTCACTACACCTTTGACTAATTTACTCACTCCCAAGTGAGATTTCTTGAGATCTAAAGGAAATGAAGTTTCCCATACCTTCTAAGCCATTAAATGAGGTGATTGAAGCCATTTCTAACTCCTCCTAAAAATAGATTGATATGTTAAAATGGTGGTGACAACTTTAACATCTTGATCTCCTATCATACTAACAACATATATTAGTTAGTATACAAGTTGGGATATCTCCACATTAGAAATATATTTATATTTAACCCGTAGAGCCTCCCTACTATGTTAGTTATAAATATCCTTGAAAAGCAATAGAATAGAAGCTAGACATTAGAGGAAATTTCAACTCAAAATGGGCCTTTTAACTTTTATTCAAATTCCATGTCATCATGTGTTAGCCAATGAAATTGCTTTAAATTTGAAATACCGTATAGGCCTTAAACACTTTTTTAATATAAATTTGGGGATAGGTATCATAAAAAAAACTACTTTTTTTGTTTGTATTTTTGACATATATCCCCGTGTTTTTACTCAAATTTCGATCGGGAGAGCTCGTTGGATGCGGAATTAAATTCTGCATCCAACAAGTACCCACTCGTCATACTTTTGACGGAACCCTCTACCCCAAAAAAAAGAAATACCTGAAAAAACGTAATGATGACATCATCATTACGTTTTTTTAGGTATTTCTTTTTTTTGGGGTAGCAGGGTCCGTCAAAAGTATGACGAGTGGGTCATCATTACGTTTTTTCAGGTATTTCTTTTTTTTTGGGGTAGCGGGGTCTGTCAAAAGTATGACGAGTGGGTACTCGTTGGATGTGGAATTTAATTCCGCATCCAACGAGCTCTCTCGATCGAAATTTGAGTAAAAACACAGGGAGATATGTCAAAAATACAAACAAAAAGTAGTTTTTTTCTTTTCTTCATCCAAAATTAATAAATATTATTTTATTATTTTAACTATTATTTTATTAGTTCATTTTAGGAGGCCGATTTTTAGTTGAAATTTCCTCTAATGAATGCTTATGCAATAATTAAAATAAGAATATAAGAAACTAGGACTCGCTAGAACCATCCCCATACCATATTATATAATAAGGTTTATCCCAAAGGGGTATTTCTATGACTCTAACAAGTAACAATATTTTATTATACCTAGGATTATAGGCTCATGTCATGGTTATACATAACAAATTTTCAAGCCCATTTAGATATAAGATGTTAAAGATTCATGCATATTCTATTTTTCAGTTTTTATGGTTTTTATATTTTTGAAAAAAAAGGAGTAACAAAGGGGCCAATTTCATCTTGTGGAGGCCATATTATTCATTTGTTCGCTGATTTTGGATTGCATGTGTGGGCCGTGACATCGTCTAGAGAGGACATAGTCTTGTTTGTGCATACGATTTACTTTCTGTTGGAGAAGACACAGTATTGTTTGTGAGGACGATTTATAGTTCCACATCTACAGTGATCCACACAGTTCATTTGGGACAATATAAAGGGTTGTTATAGCCAAAAAGGGAGCTACAATCGATATTGACACCTACAAGAATCTACTACAACTTTGTTGGGTAGTCTTCTTGTTATGACTGTGCATAACGTTTCTGGGTAGTGAAGAAGGGTGTTGCAACATAATAACGAGAAGAAGATGATGTGGGTTGTTTTGAGGAAAATGGTAGGGAAGACACCGAAGAAAAATTGAGACACCAAATCTTACTTACATAAATCATTGTGCTACAGAAAGCTACAGGTTAGAGTTAAAGTAATTTCATATTTTCTTGTCCACCTTAGAACTATTGTTACAGTCATTGCAAACTAAAAGTAATAAGAATATGATATTTAGGGTTTATTTTATTTGTTATTTATGCAAATCAATCTCTATTTCATTTACTGTTCACTGCTAGCACTATGAAAATCAAGATCTCGGTATTATTATCAATATACACATATGATGGCCTTGATTTGCGTACAGAATTCAAAACCCTTGAGATCCGAAAAAAACTCTTTGTGTTAAATAGCTTTCTACAATGTCTAAATTTCTTCTGCAGCAAAATTCTAGGTTTTCGTAGCGTAATTATTTTCTGAAGTCGGATTTTTGACATTGGACACTTCCGAAAAAAGAGTTTCCACACAACGCTTCTTCCTTGCCATCGATCTTGATCGTTGATCTATATATTTTGCAGCCAGCCTTAGTGTTTGTACAACTTACCTTATCAGGAAGTGAAATGGCTGTCTGATCATTTGATCAGTGTCCCCACCAAATCAACGGTGGATTCCAAAATTTATTAAGCGCATTCTATAGAATATCGTGCACATGACATGTTTTTCAAAGCTTGCAACTTCTCCTGACGATATCATTATAAACCATCAATATTCCCCATGATAAATACCCACTCTACGATCTTGTTTTATTTGATCGATTAGTTAAGGTTTAACCCTCTACAAAGCTTCATGTAATTGATCACTGACAGGATAAATTCTTCTATGCAATTTGGAAAATATGGCAATCCAAAGCCATGTTTTTAAGATACATGGTTATATCGAATAAAGGAGGGATTAATTCATACTTCTATAGAACTATATAAAGACATGAAATCCATCAAAATCATATGCAGAGTCTAATCCTCTGTCCTTTATTCAATTCACTGGAAATTCAAATGCACACAAAGAATTCTACTTGTTCACTCCTCGCTCAGTCTTTTGTGCACCTCTCATTTGTCCATTCATGCTATGTGGGAATTCTCTCCCTCTCAATATCTATGAGCTAATCAAATCTTCTTTGAGCTATCCTCTAACCTCTATGACCTATCCTAAGCTCTATGAGCTAACCTAAGGTTCTGTGAGCCAACAAGATCTATAAGCTAACTAAGCTACTGAGAAAATAACCCAAACTAATTTAAATATAAGAGGATTATGTTTCGAGATCCTATAATAAAGGAGTATAGTCCTCATTGATCACTGCTAACCCTATGACTCAAAAATAACTAAATCCTAACTATTACATGTGGAAAAGTATCTAGTTTTGTTATCCATTTTATTTAGGTTTTACAAAATAAAGAAAATTACAAATGTATGAAACCCTAGGTCTCTTAAGAGTTCCATTTACCTTGTGAAGGCATGAATGAATTCGCCCTCTTGAGCCTATGCTCATGCACCAACATATCAGCAGTGAATTGAATTCAAAAACCAACTAAGACTATTTATAGTGCAATTTACCCTCGATATGTATCTCGAAATAGGGTATCAAAATTAGTTACATTGCAAGAATCAAACCCGAAAGTACTTCCTAAATGTTAACAAACTCTAATTTGGCAGATGAGTCATGCCCACAACACATTTTGGGAAGGAATGCTATGCTATGCGTGACCAATCAAAAAGGGAAATATTGACATCTGGTGGCTCGCTTCATGAAAATGACAACTCCGAGCATATTTTTAATAGACTACGGATGACTCAACTGCTGCTGGGCCTTCCAGGATGATTATTTCTCACTCTATGTATATATTACCATTGTTGATCTGTAGGGGTGGCCATATAAAATAGATCCTTTAGGAGAACATCGAGGTCAATCAAGGGGCTATGGCCAATAGCAGGGAGATATGATTTTACATTCATGAGTGTTTCCAATAGCTCAAAGTCCTCACTGATTTTATCGATGATTACATGTCCCTTTATCCCACCATTCATACCATCAAACTTTGCATGGTTTAGTCTTTCTACCTATAGTAGTTTGACATATTTTCTCTGAGGGATCAACTTCCCCTTTAGATCCCAAAACTTAGGAAACCCTTTCTGAAACAGGGGATAGAAAAAATTGTTGAACTTTTCTACCCCTTGCTAAATAATGTTAATCCTAGTAAGTTCATTCTACAACATGTTATGCTTTGTGTCCATCCTCTTTGATGCCACCAGAACTGATATCCTACTAGTAATCCCCAGGGAAATTAGTTCTTCCCCAGAGGTCGAGTTCATAACAACAATCGCCTTCTAGGCCTCCTCCCTAGTACTTTGTGCTAGAATTTTTAGCATGGATTTACATCTTATGTTTGCATCCATAGCATCATGTTTATGCTCATCCACCATGAACAAATGCTTTTCTAATGAGGGCATCTCCTTTATCACTACATCCGAAAGAAAATGTTTAGCCCCTTGTAGGGGAATTCGGCCTATGACCCTTTCCTCAAACCTAGTTACTTTCTCTTTCAGTGTCCTGATCTCTTCAACAACATCTTCACTTTCCTTAGCAGTGATCCTCTCCTTGATCTCTTGATTGGACTCCTTTAATTGAGTGATTTCCAAGTCCTTTAGGGACATTTCAGACATATCTTTGATCACTAGAGCAGTGGGTGATCTCTCCTCAGGGGTTCTATAGTCATTTAATTCATCAATTCTCTTATGCATATTTTGTTTCTCTTCTTCCCATGTGCACTGGTCAGCCTCGAGCATAAGAAAGCAGCATTTCAGATCCAAAACTTGCTACTGCAATTTTTTAATCTCCCCTTCTAATTGCACGGTCTGAGTAGGTAACTATATGTATTTCATAGGTTTCATTCTTTTCTTTTTGTAAGCATGTATCTTCTCTAGCTTCTTATATGGTAAAATATTCTTCTCTATTGCCACTTGCTTCTTAGGTGGAAGGGGTTGCTGTAAAGCATTCTGTGCTATTAGGTCTACCACTTGGTCCGTTGGGAGTTTCACCTGTAGGTTCCATGCCTTGTTTGTTTCCTTTTCCTGCTTCAATTGGGTCTCCAGTTTAACCACCCTTCCTAGGACTTGATATGGGCTAACACCTCCTTAGTCAGATCAGCATAGATGAGATCGCTAACTCCCTTATGGAACACAATATTATCTTGAATTGAGAACCGGTCCATCTTAAACTTGACCACTGAAACTCCTTCCTCATTAGCAATGGCTAGGTTCAGGGAGTTTGTTGTAAGATTTATGGCAGTAGTGAAAGAGACTTTGTTTTCTCATAGCTTGCTTAGCTCATTGGACTGATTCTAAGTCTCAACCTTGGATTTCTCTTTGAGCTACCCATAGGTGATTGAAATTTGCTTGTTAGTCTTAAATTTCCCTTCAATGACAAAGGAAAAACAATACTTTTGATAATTCAGTAGAGACTCCTCACTCCCTTTCTTCATTTATTGTGTGGTTCTTCAGGTCTTTCTCTCTAAGTATGTAGTGGCTCGCTTTACAACCACTAGTTTTTGCGTGATCACCATTTGATTTGCAACCTTTCCCCCAGTAGGGTTTACTAAATCAAGCTCTTCCTCTATCGTTGTTTTGAGGGAATTAGATTCAAAATTAAACTCCTACTCCAGGTTGATTACGTCCTCCTCTACATCTATCCTAGGATTCTTGCTAGGGGTTTGTTCATCACATTCCATATCCTCCACCTCTGACCGAGACCTTCTACTACAACCTTCACCGTTTAGGGGCAAGGGAGTAGCTGGAAGCGTACCTTGCACTTTTTTAGGAGCCTAAATTTTCTCTGCAGGAGTCCAATCAAAATCATAGGAAATACAATTTTCCTCCTGGGACAAGTCGAGGATCATGGAGTGATTAAAGGATGACCTCTACACCTAGACCCTCCTCTGGGAAATGATCCCCTTAGGATCATAATTATGTGCATGAGTCACCTGAAACTTCATGGCCTTAAAAAATTTCTCCACCATTGGTAACGTTGTTGGCTTCTTCACAACAAAGGGCTCGCAATTAATAGGGTATTTTATCCAAGAGTCCTTCCTATGTTCTGTAAAATGCTCCTCATCAGCATAAATCCTCCTCCTGATCAACTCTAGTGTGAATACTAAGGGATTTAGGTAAACTGGTAGCATGAAAGGGGCAACAGAAAAACCATATACCTTGATAACTGAATACGTCGGCATCAGGAACCAATCTCCTATACAATATTGCTATAAGGAAACCTTCATGTCTTCTGATATCCTCTTCTCTTTAGGGTCGAATAGTCAACAGATGCTGAGGACAACTCTGTCATTGAGCAGGGTGTAAGACTAGTCCTTGAAATTCCCAACAAACTGGGGCCAATATTTGAACATCTCTGGATCGATGACCTTAAGGGTCTGCCGGTTGGAATTGACTATGATGGAAAATATATACACCTGGTATCTAAAGTGCTTATCTAAATCAAACTTCTCAAGATTAGAATTGATTTCTCTAGCCAAGAATTCATCGAACTTAATTCTTGATGCAAATTGACTCAGGTAAAGGAGAACTCCTAGCATTACTTCAGATACCATGCTATCGCTATCAATACCTAGGATTTCACTCAAGAGGGAGATGGTTGATACAGCAAGATTTATGAACAATTTGGAGGAGACTGGGGTGATAAGGGTCTCTGAGGGAACTGGGGTGTTCAAAATGGTCTGGAACAATTTATTCTTTGATTCTAGGACCTAGGTTAGCTTTCCTGAACACCTACAAAAGCTCTGATTCGATGGAGGGGGTCAGGGCCTGCATTGGGCTTCGGAGAGACCCAGGGAAGCCCCGATAGCTTCTGTTGTAATTTTGCAAATGACATGGGAATGGGTATCATCTAAGATTGGGGAATAATTGGAGGCTACCCTTTGGACAATATCTAGGAAATTGAGAAATTTTTCTAATGTGAACACTATTAAGGATGACTTTAAATTTACAAACAGTTCCGACTGGTCTCCAGAAGATGACAACAAATCATTTTGGGCATCATTGGCATAGGAAAAAAGAAAACAAGGATCATAAGCGTCATAAATTCGATTGCAGATGATCTCCTGAGATGGGTGAAGGATTTTTATAGACGAGTCCATGGTAGAACTATCAAAAGGGTTGATAAACAATGAATGAGTAGCTGGTGGTGACGATCGACACTTCTAGAGGTTGCAATTGTATCCATCTGACTCATGCTTGGAGGATGTTGAAATTTCAAGGCGGTGGGACTATTAACGGACTATTAATGTCAAGCTAATTAGCCTTATAAACCATCGCGATCCCTAAAAGTGACCTTTGTACCTCCAATCTTCGAGCGCAATATCCAATGGGGAGGGGCCCACCAAATTTCACAAATTTGTTTTTTATCTTCAGACTTATATTAATGGGTTAAAATATTAAATATCTTGGATTTAATATAAAACCAAAATATTATGTAATTGATGTTTGGATTTGGTTATTATAAGGTGGAAGCTTGTATGGTGTAATATATGGTTGTCATGTGCTGGTAAAGGCTATTTTGGAAAGTATATGGGTGTACTACATGAATAATCCTAACCATATATTGGAAGGAAGTTGAGAGGCCAACTCTAGAGGATCCAATTCGAGAAATTGGGTTGGTTTTATTTTGAAATGGCCAAAAGAAGGGATTGGACAGACTTGAAAACGAGGTATACTTTTTATATTTGATTCTTCAATATGATATTTAATAAGATATGTCTTCATTGTAATTTGTAGTGGTTTTTTATTATGTGATGTGCAAATTACTTCTATGTAGGATGTCAAAGGAATATCAAGTCGGGGTTGAAGAATTCATAGAGTTTGTAAAAAAGCATTCAGAGGATAATAACACCACAATATTCCCTTGTAAAAAATGTTGCAATGTTGCAGTATTGACGTTTGAAGAAGTACAAGACCGCTTGATGATTCATGGTATAATAAGTTCTTATAAAACTTGGTTTTTCCATGGAGAGAGAGTTCCTACTCAGGACTATATATTTGACAAGAGCAAGAAATGACACACAATAGAGATGCATGATTTGTCTCGAGAAATTACACATGGTGATGAACACATAGTTGGACATATATATGATAATCATAATGATGAGTTTGCAACATTGCTTACAAATGATACTAAAGTTCTAGAGAATGACAATCATAACAAGGAAACCATGGTTGATGATCATATGGTTGAAATGGTGAATGATTCTTATCAATATTATAAAGAAAATCGAAATGTGAATTGTAAAAATGACCAAGTAGAATCAATGGAAGAAAAAAACAATATCAATCAATATCTAAAGTTAATTGAAGATGCCAAATCACCATTGTACCTAGGTGTTGGTTGTGGAGCATAATTTTCCAGATCCAGAGATATTATTCAGTTGTGTTTGTACCGTAGGTGTACTGTACAGTCATTCCCCCTACCTTGGGGTTCGGGGGAAACACCCTCGAGAAATTTTTTTGGGATGTGTGTTGGCCAACAGTTTTGCAGACCCATGGTATTGGATTAACCCTATAATTTTCCCATTGTATTTCCCCTATAAAATAAATCATTGTAAAACGACTAAGTATGGTATTTGTATTGTATTGGAAGAGAGACTGTGAGAGCGTGAAGAGGAAGTGCAACAATTTTGCTGCAAGGTGTATCCCTTCATCTTTCTAGACTCTAATAAAAAGACTAGAAATTTGTTTGTGGACGTATCCCATCGTTTGGGTGAACCACGTTATATCTGTGTCTCTCTGTAATGTTTTAATGTGTTTTGCATCTATTTATTGATTTAACTGTATATCTGTTATTGCTCTGCGGTCCTGTTTTCTAACACCGGGTTGCACTAGTTTCACTAAGCTATTGGCCATTGTTAAATTGTACAACCTTAAATTGAGAAATGGATGGTCTGATGCAAGTTTCACCTAGTTGTTGAAGTTGCAAAGAGAAATGCTTCCAACAGGAAATACACTTCCAGAATCTACATATGCTGCAAAAAGTTGGATTAAATCATTGGGGTTGCACTATGAAATGATACATGCATGCCTTAATGATTGCATTTTATATTGGGGAAAATATGAAAATATAAATGAATACCCAACATGCGGTGAATAAAGATGGAAGGTTGATGCTCATTCTCAAAAGGTGCATACAAGTGTCCCGGCCAAAGTGCTGAGGTATTTCCCTATAGTGGCGAGGTGGAAGAGAATGTACAAGTATTATTTTGAGCTCTTATAATTCCATTATATCATACACCTTCATTTACTACCAACCTACTAAAAAATAATCCTCTTTAATCTACCAAGTATTGCAATGTATATATGATTCTTTATGTTTTTGTTACAGCTCTACATATATTTCACAAAAAATGAGGTGGCATCATGAGAATGCAAGTAAGGATGGAATAATGCACCACCTAGTTGATCGCATGGCATGTAAAACTATAGATTTTAAATGGCTTGATTTTTCCAATGATCCTCGTAATTTATGACTTGCAATGGAAGTGGATGGATTTAATCCTTCTAGAAGCTTGAGTAGTACTCAGAGTGTATGGCCAGTAGTACTAGTCACATATAACCTTTTGCCATGGTTAAGTATGAAAAGGAGATTTTGTTTGTTGTCATTGTTAATATCTGGTCGCAAGAAACAAGGAAATGACATAGATGTTTATTTGGAACCATTGGTAAATGAAATAAAACTAACATGGGATGAAGGGGCAAGGCCATATGATGCTCATTCAAGGACATTCTTTAATATGAAGGCCATATTGATGTGGGTAATCCATGACTTTCCTGCTTATGGAAATATGGTTGGTTGCACAACTAAAGGGTTTTGTACATGCCCTATATGTGGAAAGAACACAGATTCAATGTATCTCAAATGTAGTAGGAAGTGTGTGTACATGGGACATAGGAGATATCTTCCAATAAATCATATGTTTCGTTCTAAAAAAGGACCATTTAACGGGAATTATGAGAATCTCATTGCACCTACAACTGTACAAGTGTCATATATTTTTACAGAAATAGAAGGAAGGGAAGAGAAATGGTGAAAGTCTAAAAGTACAAAAAGAAAGAGAAATTTAAAAAAGGTGAAATTTCAAAGACTGACGTGTGGAAGAAAAGGTCAATTCTATTCAATTTACCATATTGGGAGGTATGTGCACACATTAACTTAAGGCCTAAAATGTACGATGCTTGAAGGATTTCATTGTGTTCAATTGGAATATATTGTTTATTTTTTCTTTGATGTTATAATTCATTGATTTTTTATACGGTTGGATGCAGAAACTCCTAGTGCGTCACATTTTAGATTTAATGCACATAGAAAAAAATGTATGGGAAAGTATTTTTGGAACCCTTATGGACATAAAAGATAAATCAAAGGATGGGAAAAATTCTCGTGATGACTTACAACAGTTGGGTATAAGGAAGTCATTGTGGCCAGAACAAAAAGGCAAAAAAATATTTCTTTCACCTGCACCACACACTCTTTCAAAAGGAGAAAAAGGTTCTTTGTTGTGTTTTGTTCACGTTAAAAGTTCTAGATGGATATAGTTCAAACCCTAGAAATAATGTATCTATGAAATATCTCAATATTCATAGTATGAAAGCACATGATTACCATTTTCTCATGCAACAAATCCTTCCAGTAGCATTGCGCCATGTGCTACCAAAAGCAGTTAGAAAGACTATTTGCAGGCTTTGCTTCATTTATAGGAAAATTTGTGCAAAAATGGTGGATCCAAAAGATCTTGATAACTTACAAGATGATGTTGTGGAAACTTTGTGCTTACTCGAAAAATATTCCCCCCCTTCATTCTTTGATATAATGATACATTTTATTGTACACTTGGTGCGAGAGCTACGTTATTGTGGACCAGTTGCATATCGATGGATGTACCCTTTTGAAAGGTTAGCGAAATTTTATTAAGTACAAATCCACATAAATTACAACATTTTTTGTGCATATAATAATAATACATTACTAGAAACTCTTTATTCATACTTTTAATTTCACTACAAATTGTGTGTTTTTTTCTAGGAACATGAAAGTTTTCAAAAGTTATGTGAAAAATAAGAATAGGCCCAAAGGCTACATAGCTGAAAACTACATTGTGGAGGAATCCATAAAATTTTGTGTTGGATATGTTGAAGGTATGGAATATATTCAAAGCATGCCTAGTAGAAATGAAGCTTGGGATGATGAAGAAGGAGAGGTTGGACAATATGGGAAGGAATTATCTAGTGCAACTTCTATTGAATTAGATAAAACTAGTTTGTTACAAGCCCGCAGATGGGTCTTGCACAATGTAGATGAAATTCAACCTTGGATAGAGTAAGTAATAAGCACATCCTTATGAAATTATTTTTTATTATAATATATCACAATATTTTCATAAGTTGTTTATTCACATTACCTTAAAATAGGATGCACTTGACATAAATTGTCAGTAATAACATCCAAGCACAGAAAGATAAAGTCTTACTACAAAAGCTCCACAACCAACAAGTTAGTGATTGGTTAAGAAAACAGGTAAAGATATGTCCTTCATATTAGATTTAATTGAAATTCATTGATCAAGAATATTATGATGTATGAAGGTGATATTCTTTTAATATATTTTGAAATTCAATGGTTTTGTAACGACATTTAAAAATTTACAGGTGGAAGTAAAAGAAAACATTTATGATACCCTTAAATGGTTGGCACATGGACCAAGGACATATGCAACTAAGTATGATGGCAAATTAATCAATGGGTGTAGATTTCAAGTTAAAATCATATAAAATGTCAGGGCCACCCAAAATAGTGGTGTGTGCATAGATGCACAAACCTTAATTAAATCAAGTGCAAAGGATAGAAACCATATACATCAAATGACAACATTTTATGGAGTGATTAAAGAAATAATGTTATTGGACTACTATTTGGTGCAGTGTCCACTATTCAAATGTGATTGGATAGATGTACACAAGAAGAATGGAATGAAAGTTGATGAACATGCTTTCACTATGGTGAATTTGAAGAGATGCTTGAGTAAGGATAGAGTGCAAGATGATCCATTTATTCTTGCATAACAAGCGAAAAAGGTATTTTATGTACAAGATCTGATAGAGAATAACTCGTGTGTAGTTTTTACATGCCCTCCGAAGGGGCCAAGAAATTGTAATAGATATTTATTGGAGTATGTAGATTTTGAAGGGATGAAATGCGAAGTGGATGAAGATATAGGTTATGGTGGCATGGATTATGTTCGACAAGATTGTGAAGGCACATGGTTGGATGTTGTTCATTAAGTAACATGGATGATTGATTTATTAATTGTCATTTAAGTTGTATCTGTGAAAATTTATATCTTAGATTATTACTTGGATTTACCTTTTATGCATATATTTCTTGTCCTGGTACTGTTTATGCATGGATCTTATATGTTTTATTCTATTATGTAACTTTCATTTATTTTTACAGTAGATAGATTGGGTGTGGGGAATTGAGAGTGATGTGATGGGAGGGAGGGGCCATATGAGCTTCAACCTTCATGTGCTTGGCCCTGTTTAGTAGAGAATACGATATTCTTGAAACCAAGAGAAGCTCATTCACGTATTTTCATTTTGTTTTCTTATAATTTCATATATGTTATGCCTTTTTTTACATTTCTATCAATGGATTATATGAACATACCATTTTGGCATGATATGTGTAGGTCTTCGCAATGGAAAGGAATATAATGACAATTTGTATCGTTCTCTAATGCATATTTGTAAGTTATCACCATAACGAATTTGTCAATTTGATATTTTATTGTCCTTTCATTGATTATAAAGAGTTCATTTCTTCATTTTAAGTACATTTGTACTTGTCATTTATTCATTTTAAGTACATTTGTACTTGTCATCTCTTCATTTTAAGTACATTTGTACTTGTCATTTCTTCATTTCAAGTACAGTTGTACTTGTCAGGCTACTTTTTTTGGTCTCTTGAGACAGAAGCAATGTTGGGATTATTATTCGTTTCTTAGAATTACAAATGATGCAATCTTCATTTCGTTTCTTTCATTTTTTTATCATCATCCTATGAGATGTGGGGGGAATTTCCCTAAGGCCACTTAGGCAGTTTTACACTTGGATAGTTTTTGCTCTCTCTTAAACTAGGTCCAATTTTCATAAAACACTTATTTGGAAGGTTCATAACTTCTCCCTCAGGAACTTTTAGAACAATCTAAAGATATGGTCAGGTATAAAAAACACCCATCTACAAGACCCCCATGAAGTGTGGCCATTTTCTTCAACACACAATTTGTGGCAGGAATTTTCCCATGGTCATCTGAGCCAGTTTTCCAACACTTAGTCATTTTTACTCGCTTTGATGCAAAACCTTGTTTTGGAAGACTTGGAACTTTCTCCTGGGAGGGGATGAAGTCAAACTCAGACCATGGTTGGATAGCCACTATAACAGGCTGAAGATGAGTACCATGGCACGGGAATTTTTCTCAAAACCTGAATTATGGTGCAGGCATTTTTCTGTATTTAATTCCTGTAGCTCACCGTTTTTTTTTTATTTCAGCAAAAGAACATTATGTTTTTTTTCTAACCAATTTGGCAGACCTATTTTCCACTGTGATCTCCAAAATAGAAGCTCACATCATGGATAGATGCAGATATGAACAGGCTACATCTTGACAGTCTCATATTAATTTTATCATTAACACCTAAGATCTGGCATGCATTTTCTTGAGCCAACTTAGGTAGATTTACCAGTACTAAAACAGTGTAAAACTTGCCAAAAGGAACTTTTGGAAAATTAATAACTTCATCCTCATAGACCTTGTTTAAAATTTTATGATATAGTTAGGTGCACAAATCAACAATATAGAGGATTGTACCTTCATAATAATTTAATACGTCAAATAGAAATTATAGCGGGTATTTTACAGAGGCCACTTAGGCAGTTTTACCAGCAGATTTTACAGTTAGACAATTTGTGCCAGTTTCAAGGTGGATTTTACATTTCACCAAAACCATGAAAAAATGATACTAGAGGATATAGGATACATCATGAGCAGAACACAACTTATCTCACCCTCAAACGCTTCTTCATTTCCATTAGGCATGCATTTTACTGGAGTAGTGCAAATATGGCTGGTAGGCACTTTTGGAAAATTGATATCTTCTTCCTCAGAGACTCTTTGGTCAATATGATGACATGGTTGTATTATACATACAAAAATATATAGTTCCAAACTCTCAAAATATTTTTTTCATCATCCTATGAGATATGGAGGGCATTTTCCTGAGGCCACTTAGGTAGTTTTACACTTAGACAATTTTTGCTCTCTCTTAAACTAGGTCCAATTTTCATAAAACAATTATTTGGCAGGTCCATAACTTCTCCCTTGGGAACTTTCAGAACAATATGAAGATTTGGTCAAGTAGAAAAAACACCAATCTACAAGACCCCCATGTGGTGCGGGTATTTTCTTCAACACACAATTTGTGGTGGGCGTTTTCCCAAGGCCACCTGAGCCAGTTTTCCAACACTTGTCATTTTTACTCGCTTTGATTCAAAACCCTATTTTGGAAGACCTGAAACTTTCTCCTCAGAGGTGATGAAGTCAAACTGAGACCATGGTTGGATAGCCACTATAGCAAGTTGAATCCTAGTACCATGGTGTGAAAATTTTCTCAAAACCTTAATTATGGTGCAAGAATTTTTTTGATGTTAATTCCTGTAGCTCACCGCTTTTTTTATTTCAGCAAAAGAACATTCTGTTTTTTTAACCAATTTGGTAGACCTATTTTCCACATGTGCGATCTCCAGAATAGAAGCTGATGCCATGGATAGATGCACATGTCAACAGCCTACATCCTGACACTCTCATATTAATTTTATCATTAACACCTAAGATCCGGCATGCATTTTCCTGAGCCAACTTAGGCAGATTTACCAGTACTGAAACAATGCTAAACTTGCCACAAGGCACTTTTGGAAAATTAATAACTTCATCCTCAGATACCTTTTTTACAAGTTTATGGTATTTTTAGGTGAACCAATCAACAATATAGAATATTGTACCTTCATAATAATTTAATACATCAAATAGAAATTATAGTGGGCATTTTACAGAGGCCACTTAGACCATTTTACTAGCATATTTTACACTTGGACAATTTGTGCCATTTTCAAGGTGAATTTTAATTTCACCAAAACCATGAAAAAATGATATCAGAGGATGTAGGACACATCACTGAGCACAACACAACTTGTCTCACCCTCAAACTCTTCTTCATTTGCCTTAGGCGTGCATTTTACTGGAGTAGTGCAAATATGGCTAGGAGGAACTTTTGGAAAATTGATATCTTCTTCCTGAGAGACTCTTTGGTCAAACTGATGACATGGTTGTATTATACATACAACAATATAAAGTTCCAAACTCTCAAAAATACATTCAACAATGTGCAATAACATACATTGGTGACCACTGAGAATTGGATGGGCTAACCTCTTGGGCTATGTGTATTTTGTAGCTAATGGGTATTTAGCTTATTATTTTATAGAAAATAGAAAGCACTCCATGGTATTCTTCTATCATTGATTGTTGAGATGTAAAATATTCTCGATGTCTTGAATAAGAGAAGGCATAGTTTCACTGCAAATTATGTTCCAAAATATTAAATCTCTGATTTATGATACATTTGATAAAGTCACATGGAGCTCATATTAGCTTTTTCTATTTTCTTGGGGTGCTTTATTTATTGCCATTACTTTGGTGAATACCCTTTCTGAAAGATTGGGTCCAATTTCATAATGTTCAATGCAGTAAATCTACAATTTGACCACCTTATAATCAATTGGATAACCATTCACATCTTAATGTCTGCTGGATGGGTGCAAGATTGGAAGGTGTGCAAGTATATTTCTGTTGAGTTCAATCTAAATGCTAGAAATGATAAAAAAATATATTACATAATAGCTAGTATGATGTTTTGGCCATTTTGTTACAATCATCAAAACCTCGTTTTGACAATATAATATCTTGATCCATGCAACCAATGTCCAGACCCCATAGGTACATGCAATTCTTCTAATTGGGTTTCTTCATTTTTTTAATGTTCATGTTGCTAGTTCATATGTTGTCAAATTTTAATTGTCTGATTCATGTAGTATGAAATCCATGTAGTGGATGGAGCCTGCTGGATTTTCTAATACTATTCTAATCAAATATCGCATCCAAGTAAATAATCATTCTTAACCGTTACATAAATTGTTTGGGAACCTACCCTTTTTTTTCTAATTTAGTTGGCTTCTTTCAGAGTATTAGTGAGTCGTGACTAATCGCTTGAGATATTAGCAGTGCTCCACAGGGACTTGTCCCCAAGGGTTGGGAACATGTTTCCCGTGTTTCTTGCATCCTTGGGGAAGCGGAACATCGAGAGAAATGTTTCTATGTTAATATTGCCCCTTTCCCCAATTTTGACAAGGTTCTAGCTCAATGGTAGAGCACCTTCTTTACAATGCTATTAGGAGCAGTTCTGTAATGACCGCCTCCAATGCAAAAACTGCCCCAAAATCACTTTTGGGGGTGGCTCAAAATAGCCCCTAAAATTCAAAACTTTTCGCATCGGTACTATTAGTGGTGGTTTTTACAAGATCTCCTCCAAATCCAAAACCGCCCCCAAAAGTGACTTTTTAGGGTGGCTTAGAACCACCCCCTAAGTGACTTTGAGGGGGGGTTTAGAACCGTTGCCAAAAGTCACTTTTGAAGGGGGTTTAAAACCGCCCCCAAAAGTCACTTTTGGGTGTGGTTTAAAACCGCCCCTAAAAGTCACATTTTGGAGGTGGTTTTTATTTCTTCAACAACCACCCCTAAAAGTGAAAATTTTTAGCTTCGGTGCTATTAGGGGCGTTTTTCTAAAGACCGCCACCAAAGACAAACTGCCTCTAAAAGTGACTTTTGGAGGTGGAAGACAACCACCCCTAAATGTCAAATTTGTTGTAGTGTATGGTTCGACTACCTTGTGATAATTACTCATGGTTCCACCAATAATTTTCATTCTTCCACCAACAATGCTCATGGTTCCATTACCTTTTTTCAAGATTCAACCATTAAATGTACAAGATTCCTCCACCATTAAATATCTTCATGGTTCCATCAACTCTAATTTCTCTATAGTTGTTTCCACCACCAAACTCATCTAAGTTCCACCAACATAGTTCAATGATCCTTAATTCCACATGGTGTTGTATGCATTGTACATGGCTCCACTTGCATTGTTCGCATCTATCCATCAAAATTTCTCATGGTTCCATTAACATTCATCATGGTTCCACCCTTAAAATTCTCATGGTTCCATGAATTTTGTTCATGGTTGCTTATATGGTTCAACCACCTCATGACTGTTGCTCATTGTTCCACCAATAATTCTCATGGTTCCATAAATAGTTTTCATGGTTCCACCAAAAATGCAAATGGTTCCATTAACTTAGTTTAAACTTTAACCACCAAGTGTGCATGATTCCACCACCAAATATGTTAATGGTTCCATCAACTCTAACTTTGTTATATTTTATCCCAATACCAAATTTTCATTGTTCCCCTAACTTTGTTTAAGGTTCTATATATGGTTCCACTTGCTTGTATTATATGGTGCATAATGTTTGACTAGACCCAATATTCTATTCATGGGTCTATATACTCAAGCTTCAAATAGTGACTCAGATGAAGAAAGAGAAGTAGACTTAAGAGCTGAACTTGCTAGCGCTCTTGAAGAACATGAGAAATGCAGGATAAAGAAAAAACAATCAAGTCATATCATTAGTGATTTGGAAGCTCAACTTCTAGATGCCAAAAGGATTGAGGAATATCTAAACCTGCAGCTCAAAATAAGAATTCAAGAATATGAGAAACTTGAAGAAGAGATCATACAATTCAAGAAAAAGCTTGATGAAGGATCTATCAAATCAAAGTTTTAAAATAGCTCAAGGATTCTAGATGACATCCTGAATAACCAAAGAGCATCAAGTGATAGATATGGCTTGGGTTTTAACAAATAAAAGAAACTAGAATGTTTATCTTTCACTAATCAAGGAGGAAACAAGAAACGTTATGTTGAAGTAGTAAAGAGTCTAGTGGAAAAGGAGGAGAGCAAGAGAACTGCCCCAAACTCTCAAGATAAAAACAAAAATAATATGGTTCCTAAGAGACCAAATAGATATCTGCAAATCTTTTTAGGTCATTGTTACTCCTGTAATAACTTTGGTCATAAAGCCTTAAATTGCAGAGCTAATAGGAAGGCTCCTGAATACAAGAAGAAGTTATCAAGTAATAAATCAAAAGGAATTCATAACCTTTTTATGGACCACAAACCATATGTTGAGTAACGTATACATTGTCATAAGGTGGTGGAATCCTGAATAATGCATATATGAAACTTTGAACAAAGTTAGATTTTATGAAACCATAAACATAGTTGGTGGCATAATCTTGCACATTTGGTGGTTGAAAATCCAACAAAGTTAATTGGATCCATAAACCTTGTTGGTGGAACCATGAGCATTGTTGGTGGAACCATGAGATATAATTATGGAACCATGAGCGCTATTGGTGGAACCAAAATCTCCATTTATAGAACCACAAGAATTTTTGGTGGAACCAAGAGCATTATCAATGGAACCATGAGCTCTATTTATGGAACCATGAGCGCTATTGGTGGAACCAAGATCTCTATTTATGGAACCATGATCTCTATTTATGGAACCACAAGCATTATTGGTGGAACCAAGAGCATTATCAATGAAACCTTGGGCATTGATGATGGAACTATGAGAATTAATACTGGAACCATGAGCTCTATTTATGGAACCGTGAGCATTATTGGTGGAATCATGAGTAATGGTCACAAGGTGGTGGAACCATGTAAGGAACCTTGAGCAAAATCCCCCATATGAATATTGATAAAATGGAGGCTCTCTAGAGCTACCCTCATGGATTTAAAGAGATCCTCTCATGTTTATCTAGTAATAACATGACCCTTGTGGAGAATTCCCTCTCAACTCCATGTGCAATTGCATGGCTCTTTTGGTGATCTCGATCCACCTTCAAGTGTTTTTTTAGCCACTTTGTTTTCCTTTCCATTAATGTGTTTGAAATCAACTTTATACTCACCTAAAATTATAATTGCCTTATTTTCCTTACATTCAAATGCAATTGTGTGAATAAGTACTTGAGACATTCATAGTTTCATCATTCATAACTTTTTTTAATACCATATGCATTATTTAGGATTCCACCACCTCATGACCATGCATACGTTGCTAACAAAATGTTTCATGGTCCTCAAATAATTCTAATGATATTCACGATTCCACCAACATTGTTCAAGGTTCCTTAATTGCACAAGGTTTTGTATGCATTGTACATGGTTCCACCCGCATTGCTTATAGTTCCATCAAATTTGTCCATTGTTCCATTTACATTCTTTATGGTTCCACCCCTAAAATGCAATTTACCATGAATTTTGTTCATGGTTCTACCAATTATGTTCATGGTTCCATAAACTCTAACTTTGTTCAAGTTTCCTTCCATATATGCATTATTCAGGCTTCCACCACCTTATGACAATGTATGCGTTAGTCACCAAATGGTTTGTGGTCCATAAATATTGCTTATGATATTGACATTTCCACCAACATCGTTCAAGGTTCCTTAATTGTGCATGGTGTTGTATGCATTGTACATGGTTTCACCTATATTGTTCACAATTCCATCAAAATAGTCCATGGTTGCATTTACATTATTCATGGTTCAATTCTCATTTACCATGATTTTGTTCAAGGTTAATTGCATGGTTACACCACCTTGCAACCATTACTCATGGTTTCATAAATAGAGCTCATAGTTCCACCATCAATGCTCATGCTTCCATCAACAATACTCATGGTTCCATAAATAGAGCTCATGGTTCCACCAACAACGCTCATGGTTCCATAATAGATCTCTTAGTTCCATAAATAGACGTCATGGTTCCATAAATAGAGCTCATGGTTCCACCAACAATGCTCATGGTTCCAACAACAATTCTGATGGTTCCACCAACAATTCTCATGGTTCCACCAACAATGCTCATGCTTGTGTGTCATCCATTGGAAGGATAAACCTTGGTGGAGGATCTTATTGGTGAGCCACGTCATTTGAGTGGATCACTAAAGGAGGACAAAGAGAAGCTTATGGAAGCCATGAACAACTTTGTTGGCATCAATGCCTTGGTGACAAGATGTTGTTGGAAATATTCTTTCAGACAGTTGGAAGGAGAATCCCTTCTAGATGAGTGCATAGAACTTAAATCAGACTTGGTAGGGGAGGACTCTAATGTCCCTTCCTTGAAAGACATTGGAAGTGTTTACCTTGTCAAGTTCCTAGGGGTTAAGAGGTGAATTAAACCAATTACGTGTAGGGATTTTTAATTAACTAATACTATGGAGGCATGTGATAGATTAAAATTCCATTTTTTATTTTGTATGTAATTAATTATTATGAAAATTAATTAATGTGGAAATGAGTTGTATTTTTCCTAGTTGACAAGGAGGGTGCATGGGTCCAAGTGGACCATGAGTTGGAATTCAGAAATGGAAATCTAGAGCAAACTAAGAAAATTCTAAAAATAAATCAAGCCAAAAAGATAGAAATTGTAGCAAAAGAAATATGTCATAAAAAAAGATGAAAACTGTCAAAATCAAGGCAGTTTTAAAACAAGGAAAGTATAGGAAAAGAATTCAGTCACAAAGAAGGAAAATTTTGGTCAAGGAGGGCACAATTTCCATTTTGGTTAAAGGATGCAACCAGGGAAACATCATCAGTAATAACGAAGGAAAATTTTTCTTAAGGAGGGTGAATTTCCACTTTTGGTTGAGTGATGCAAGTAGGGAAACAACATCTTAAGGATAGACTTGCTATTTTCCTCAAGGAGGCTGTATACATGGATTAGGGTTAGGGTTTTCAAGTGGGTAACTTGCTCAACAGGTGGATGAATTGCTCAATAAGTCACTCAATTCTATAAAAGAATGATTCCAAATCTATTTCATAGTTTTGATCATTAATGTTTTTTTGTTGAGTGAAGCTACGCTTCTAGTCTAAGTGATGTGCCTCAGCCACCTTAGGTGATGTACCCCAAGATTCCATTCTCTTCTATTCTATTCTAGTAGTTATGGGACTATGATAAGTCATATCAAACCACCATTCATCCAGTGGGAGCTAACACATTGATTGGTTCCTTATGTGGTTCCACTACCTTGTGACCATTACTCATGGTTCCACCAATAATGTTCATTGTTCCACCAACAATGGTGATGGTTCCACCAACAACGCTCATGGTTCCATTAACTTTGTTCAAGATTCAACCATAAAATGTCCAATATTCCTCCACCATTAAATATCTTCATGGTTCCATCAACTCTAATTTCTCTATAGTTGTTTCCACCACCAAATTCATCTGAGTTCCACCAACATAGTTCAGTGATCCTTAATTCCACATGGATTTGTATGCATTGTACATATTTCCACCTGCATTCTTCATAGATCCGTCAAAGTTTCTCATGGTTCCATAAATAGTTTTCATGGTTCCATTAACTTAGTTTAAAATTTAACCACCAAGTGTGCATGATTCCACCACCAAATATGTTAATGGTTCCATCAACTCTAACTTTGTTATATTTTCTCCCAATACCAGATGTTCATTGTTCCCTTAACTTTATTCAAGGTTCTATATATGGTTCCACCACCTTGTATTATATGGTGCGTAATGTTTGACTAGACCCAAGATTATATTCATGGGTCTAGATACTCAAGCTTCAAATAGTGACTCAGATGAAGAAGGAGAAGTAGACCTAAGAGATGAACTTGTTAGCGCTTTTGAAGAGCTTGAGAAATGCAGGAAAAAGAATAAACAATCAAGTCATATCATTAGTGAGTTGGAATCTCAATTTCTAGATGCCAAAAGGATTGAGGAAGATCTAAACCTGCAGCTCAAAAGAAGAATACAAGAATCTGAGAAACTTGAAGAAGAGATCATACAATTCAAGAAAAAGATTAATGAAGGATCTACTAAATCAAAGTTTGAAAATAGCTCAAGGATTCTAGATGACATCCTGAATAGCCAAAGAGCATCAAGTGATAGATCCGGCTTGGGTTTTAACAAAGAAAAGAAACCGGAATGTTTATCTTTCACTAATAAAGGAGGAAACAAGAAAAGTTATGTTGAAGCAGTAAAGAGTCCAGTGAAAAAGGAAGAGATCAAGAGAACTACCCCAAAATATCAAAATAAAAACAAAAATAATATGGTTCCTAAGAGACCAAATAGATATCTACAGATCTTTTTAGGTCATTGTTATTCCTGTAATAACTTTGGTCATAAATCCTTAAAGTGCAGAGCTAATAGGAAGGCTCCTGGATATAAGAAGAAGTTATCAAGTAATAAACCAAAAGGAAATCATAACCTTTTTACACTTGTTCAAAAATATGACATAGAGTGTTACAAATGTAAGAATCATGGACATACGGTAGGAGATTGTAAACTGATGACTCCTCAAAGAAGACTGTTGCAATTAAGTCTCAAGACACAAAACAAAAGCTATTGTAAATTAAAATAACTCATTAAAAAAAACTATATGATTTGAACTTCATAACTTAATCCACATTGCAACATACCTCATATGTTCAAATATGGGATGAATGGTCTTGTTCGCATGTTTGAGTCCACCTCTTTCACTCCATCATTTCCTTGATGTAATAGTACCCACCATCTAATAATCTTTAGCTATGTTTTTATTCTAGAATACATTACATAAACAACAACTATGTGAGTGAGACCAAGAGAGGGTGAATGATGGGGTGGAAGAAGGATATTGAGAGAAATAAAGGGATGGGGAGGTGGTTAGTTGAATGGGAGAGACAGATGGCGTGTGTGTGTGTGTGTGTGTGTGTGTGTGAGAGAGAGAGAGAGAGAGAGAGAGAGAGAGAGAGAGAGAGAGATAGAGAGAGAGAGAGAGTAGAAAACATGAAAGAGTGTGAATTCTTGAAGGAAAAGATGCACTCATGGGAGTTGAGATATGCAATACACTCATGTTGAATTCTATAATAGAGAAAATGGGAGTTGAGATATACAATGCACTCATGGGAGTTGATACGACGAGAGAGAGAGACTGAGAGAGATCAGGTGGTGGTGTTTAGTGGTATGAGTAGGTGACACACTATTCACGACAAAATAAGTGAAATAACAAAAATAATAGAGAAGTATAAACCATGAAAAAATAATGGCAATATGGATGGAATGCGAGGATGAAAACAATACAATAAAATAAGGTTATCAATGCTACTTGTACAATGATGAGATAGATAGGGACCCTTAATGAGAGAAAACTACTCCAACATGCAAATAACATTGGTTGCATCCAACCACTAAATTTGTAAGATTTTTCCACCAAATATGTTCATGATTGCACCAACTCTAACTTTATTCAAGGTGCCATGTGCATTATTTAGGATTCCACCACCTCATGATTCATGGTCCATAAATAATTCTTATGATATTCATGGTTCCACCAACATTGTTCAAGGTTCCTTAGTTGCACATGGTGTTGTATGCACTGTACATGGTTCCACTTGCATTGTTCACCGTTCCATCAAAATTGTTCATGGTTCCATCTACATTCTTCATGGTTCAGTGCTCATTTACCATAACTTTTGTTCAAGGTTCCTTGCATGGCTCCACCACCTTACTACCATCACTCATGTTTCCACCACTAATTTTCATGGTTCCACCATCAATGGTCATGGTTCCATAAATAGAGCTGATGGTTCCAAAAAAATTGCTCATGGTTCAACCAACAATGCTCATGGTTCCATCAACAATGCTCATGGTTCCACCAACAATGCTCATGGTTCCATAAATAGAGCTTATGGTTCCATAAACAAATATCTTGGTTCCACCAACAATGCTCATGATTCCACCAACAGTGCTCATGGTTCCACCAATAATGTTCATGGTTCCATAACTAGAGCTCATGTTTCCATAAATAAAGCTCATAGTTCCATAAATAGAGCTCATTGTTCCATCAACAATGTTCATGGATCCATTAACTTTGTTGGAGATTCAACCACCAAATGTGAAAGGAGTCTTCCACTAAGTATGTTCATGGTTTCATCAACTCCAACTTTGTTCAAGGTTCCATATACATTATTCAAGGTTCCACCACCTCATGACCATATATGCATTACTCATGAAATGGTTTGTGTTCCATAAATAATGCTTATGATATTTATGGTTACAACAATGTTGTTCAAAGTTCCTTAATCACATGGTGTTGTATGCATTGTACTTGGTTCCACTCGCATTGTTCATGGTTCCATCAAAATTGTCCATGGTTCCATTTTTATTCTTCATGGTTCAATGCTCATTTACCATGAATTTTGTTAAAGGCTCCTTGCATGGTTCTGCCACTAATTCTCATGGTTCCACCATCAATGTTCTTGGTTCTATCAACAATGCTCATGGTTACATAAATATTGTTGATGAGAGTAGATGTACTTTATATTAGAAATATTGCAATCACATGCATGTTATAGAATTAGTTGTATTTAATGTAATGTATTCTAAAGTCAAAACATCGCTAAAGGTCATTTATGGTGTGTATTGTTACATAAATGAAATGATGTTGTGAAAGAGGTGGACTCAAACATGCTAACAATCTAATTGATTCCATATATGAACTTATGAGGTATGTTGAATTGCAGATTAAGTTATAAAGTTCCAACCATATATTTCTATTAGTGAGTTATAAAAATTTAAAGCAGGATTTTCACTTCTAATTTCAAGGTGTTGGTTGTTAAATCATCTTTAAATTATAGGGATTCAACAAAGTGGAAGGCCAAATCTCAATTTTTTTCTCTTTCCAATATATATGCATCATTGAGGACCAATGGTTCCTATTTTTCACGATGACTCATACTTTTTGTACTTGATGAAACTAATTTTATATTAATGATAAACTCTTTTTATTGGCCTATTCACAATGTGTATATGTTATTTTTGTACATTTTAGGGGTGAAATCACGAAGAACAATGGAAAGTTTTGATGTAATTATGAATAATGAAGGTGGAACCATGTACAATGGATAGAAAACCATGTGCAATGAATGAACCTTGACCAATGTTAAAATCAACATAATTGAAAGGTCTTCAAGCATCAATTTCAAATCACAAGAGTTAAAATTAGCTCCAACAAGGTGAGAAATGTGTCCCAGTTGCACCATGGAGAGGGAAAATTCATAGTTTTCTCCATCTTCAATAAAATTATGAGAATTGTTGCAAGCAATTAAGTAGGAATTAGTTGGTAGCATTGGACCAATGAGGGCAAATGGATCACTTCCAAAATCTGATATTACCTCCTAAAAATCTAAAATATCACTTTTCTGCACACCAACAACAAAATTAGAGAGAGAGGAATCAAATTCCTCTTTAGCTTCTAGAGCAATCGCTGGAAAACTTTGCTTAGAATTGAAAATAGAAGAATCATTGGAGAGTAGCTGGAAAGAGAGTTCTTCTTTAAAAATGGTGTTTTAAATTTCTTTTGATGGAGCAGCGATATTGGAAGATGAGATATCATAGTTCTCATAAACTTATAGATCAAGAAGAGAAGGATTCACTGCAAGGAGAATTTCACCAATTCAAACTGAATGAGCTCAATATTCCGCCATTTCTTCAGCTTGAACAACTTCATCAGAGAGTGTTGAGGCTAATACATTTGAAGGAAGAACACTTGAGGAGGTGTTTTATTTTATCTAGGTACCATCTACTTCTTTCTGCACACCAAAATATCTATCTAGATTGCTCTAGAGGTCGAATGGATGCTCAACATAATCAATGAGATACCACATCTTACGAGACATTGACATACACATTTTCCCATATGCACTATCACATTTATTTAGCTCATCATTTTTATCTTCATCGGATTTTGGCATCGCTACAACTCCAATAGAAAAATCAAAGAACTCATGGCTCTTGGGATATGCAACCATCTTCAATTTCCACTCAACATAATTGAATGGTGATAGAGGAGGAACTAATTTCAAATCTATTTTAATTGAATTTACTCAGCTCCATAACCTTAGATACCATGTGAGATTTATATAGGCTTGATGGAAGCAAGATATTCCAAAGCTAAGGATCTAAAACACAATGTGATTCTATTGAGATGAAAAACATAGATTTGCAGCAAAACTAATGAAGAAATATTGAGCAACATACATATTACAAGAAACTCAATTGAATAAAATCCATATTATTTATTAATCAATAATGAGAATACAATAAAAACACATATCCAAAGCATAAATTTGTTAACCTAAGAAGGAATTTGGAATCCTCTCATTGGGTAAGCTTAAATTAGCATAGAAACCATCACTAGACTTGAGAAATAGTCCTAACTCTTGAATGTGCTCACTTAACTAAGTGTAACTCGACTAAATGGTGCATGAGCGAGTTAATTAATGATGTATAATGATAGAGGGGCGAAGTTAGGAGGTTTAGTTAAGGTTGTCGAGTTAACTAAATGTAAGAGATGGTGGATGGCTAAAATCATGGATGAGAGACCATAAGGTCCTAAAATCATGGATGAGGGGGAAATAGTGGGTAATTAAGTAAAAATTGGCAGGGATTGAGGCACTTGGAAGTCAACAATAAGGTCTAAACATTGCATTAATTTTGGCATATATATATATAGCTAAAGAGATAGATTATTTGACTATTACATTATTTCATATTTTATATTGTATTAATATTGTTTTATTAAGATTTTTTTTAACGAAAAATTATCTCCAATAAACTATACACCACCCCAAATAACATTTGATTTTACAATAGAGTAGTATTTACCAAAAACAAATGAAAAAAATGATAACATCAAAACATATCACACTTTATGCTAATAAAAGAATATATCCTTTAGTGTATTCAAAAATCATTTTCTAATCTATAAAATTAAACATTGGAAATATAGTCTTAATTTGATTAATTAAAACAAATTTAAAAAGTAAATTAAATTTACTATATATATATAACAATTAAAAATATAATTTAGCCCAAACATTTATACGTTATTTTCTAAAATATTTAAAAGTTTATTATATATTAATTATTTAAAGAGTTGATATTGTTTATATTTTAATTTTATAATATTATTTATGTTTTAATACAAATTACATGATAATAAATTTAAAATTTAGAATATAAAACTATTTTTCATTACATCATAATAATTTTAAAATTTAGGAGGCTGCGTGCAGGCCGTT